>MUZC01001678.1:344597-368490 GCA_002072015.1 Radix auricularia
CCCCCCCCCCCCCCCCAAAAAAAAAAATTAAATTAAAATTCAATATTTGAAAAGGGGTTATGGCTCTTTGCTTGGTGGATTTGTGGGTTTAGAGAAGGAAAAAAAATCTCAAACTTCTTATCTTATATGTTACAGACGCTCCTTCTGCTCAGAAGATTATTGTGTCCTACATTTGTGTATCCCCCCTCTCCCTTATCACCCCACCCTCTTCCAATGAATCATGTCCCCCTCCCCCTTTAATGATGCTAATAGTGATTTTATCATAATGACTCAATTGAATCACTGTTAGCATAAAAGGAAATGTGTCAATTGATCTACATTAACTGTAACTTTTTAATGAAATACAGTTGACCTTTGATCTGCGACCTTTTTTTATGCAGGTCACCTCACCCAAACTAGAAGATTATAAATATGAATTCAGCATAATTGGAGTCCAAAGGTCATTCACTCTCTGTGCCAGGTTAGTTGTCTTTCTTTTGTTTAACTGTTTGAATTTTCCATAAATATTACGAGACTGTTATTATGATAGTAAAAATGATGGGTCCAAATCTTCCATAAATATAACTAGACTGATAGTAAAAATGATGGGTCCAAATTTTTCATAAATATAACAAGACTTATAGTAAAAATTGATGGGTCCAAATCTTCCATAAATATAACAAGACTGATAGTAAAAATGATGGGTCCAAATCTTCCATAAATATATCAAGACTGATAGCAAAATTGATGGGTCCAAATCTTCCATAAATATAACAAGACTTATAGTAAAAATGATGGGTCCAAATCTTCCATAAATATAAGAAGACTGTTATTACGACAGTGAAAATGTTAATCACTAGTGGACTAGGTAATTATAACTAGACAACATCAGATGTACCATATTCTTGTTCTCATCTGGTTTCAAATGACACAATAATTTTAAAAAGCCAAAACCTGAAGAAGATAAAAACTAATTTTTTTCTATGAATTTTACCCTTCCTACCGAAGCATTTGTGAACTCTGGACAAAGCACTGCTTAAAAAACCGACAACCCAATTAAAAAATTTGTTTTCCCAGCACACCGAAAGAGAAGGAGGAGTGGGTCAAGGCACTACAGCTGGCTATAGAGACAAATGCCAAGAAGCAGCACACATTTGAGGCTGTCAAACAAGGACAGGTATGTGCAACATCCAAGGCCAGATCAGAGGAAAAAAAAGTATTCACAATCCAGTGCCATTGACAGTACATTAAAAATAATTGTAGAAGTCATAAAGGTTTTCAAAAGCTAATCATGTTTATTTTGTCAGAGCTTAACTTGTGCATTCATATTCTGGTATCTCTAAAGATTAATTACAATGTAACTTGGTTTAATGTTTTTTTTATTGTAATCCAAGGAGCTGCACAGTTCAATTTTCAAGTTTTTTTGTTTTTTTTTTCAAATGTAGAAAAAATGTTTTATGCGTTTCCTTGGAACTTTTTAGGACTCCCTACTAGACAAGAACTTTGTGCTGGGCACCAAAGCACCGTTATGGGTTCCAGACTCGAGGGTGACGATGTGTACTCTTTGTCTTGTGGAATTCACCTTGACATGGAGGCGACACCACTGCAGATCATGTGGAAGGGTAAGCATCATAACAGGGGGAGGGGGGACATGATTCATTGGAAGACGATGGGGTGATAAAGGAGGGGGGGATTGGCCAAGTATATTTATTTCAACAATTATTTCCTGACAGCAATTTTTTTATTTCATTATTTTCAGCATGTTTTGTTACAGTTACATGAGTCACTTATAAAAATATTATTACCCCTCTTTTTCCAATCCAGATTCCTGCTTTTATTGTTTAATATCACCATTGTGTCAAGTACAGTTGTTTTTAACTGCTTTGAGTATTTCATTTGTCTCTACTACTGTAGATAATCTGCTCCCAGTGCTCTGACAATAGAGCCCCATTGAGGTATCTCCAAAACAAACCGGCCAGAGTCTGCGATCAGTGTTTTGATACACTCCAGCAAGGTGCGTCCTTGGAGTGACAGTGTTTTAAAAATATTGTTTGTTGGTGCAGTTAGTTCCATCACTTGTGGTATCTCAAAAGGTCATGGGCAAAAGAAAATAATGAGAACACTAGATATGAGTTGTTGTTTTTTTTTTAAAGAGGTGGGGAGGGATGAAGAGGAAATAAGCTACTATTTCAACCTGGCCTGACACCAACATTAAAATGTGCATCAGAAATGAGCGGCCAGAGTTTGCAACTCAGAAAAGTAGAGCTTTCGTTGTGTATATATATATATATATGTAACAAGAGCTCAAAGTAAGTGTGTCATATTGTTTGTTTCCCAGAGCTGAAAAAAGAACTTGAAGAAACTGCACGAAAGCCGTCCACTTCCTCCTCGCAAACATCAGATGACCCAACTTCTCCAAAAAGTTCTATTCAAGAGTTGACAGATGGGATTTCGGGGGATGACGGTAGCAGCATCAGCAACCTCTTGTCCAGGTTCCAGAAAATTAGAATCAACAAAACAAAACCTAATGTACAGAGTCGCCCATCTGTGTTAAAGGAGGTTTGTACTCAGGTTTTTATTTAATTTTTTTTTTTTTTGCGTAAGAATCACAATGGGAAAGGTTTGTCGCTCTCTTATATCCACCAAAGTCTTTTTTATATTTAGCACTATATGTATGTCAACTTCCATTCACAAATATTTGACAATAAAGTTATTTTAGTTGTCAGTTTTTGTAAGTCACCACACTATTCATTGTGTCTACTGTAGGTCCATGCTAACGATGAGGGTTCAGCTTTGAGTGGGTATCTGCGTGCGTACAAATCCCGGAAGTGGAAGAGGCTTTGGTTTGTTGTCAAAGGTCAAGTGCTGTATACATACCGGGCCAGTGAGGTGAGTCAGATGTGTGTTTAACATCTTTTGATCATTGAGGGTGGGGATTATTTTAGTTTGCCAGATGTTCAATTCCTCTCTGTAATGAGGAGGCTCTTTGATCAAGTTGGTGTTGTACTCGCTGACATTAGTGGGCTCCTGAGTTCATGACAGATTTTGGTGGTTGACCCCTGACCCCGTTACCTCACCCCCCCCCCTTTTTTTTTTAAATATAAAAATAATTTATTTTCTTTAAATCAACATTTTACAGGGAAAGTTAGCTGATTGCGTGTTTGTGTAGTTAAGTCAAAAAATTTAAAAGAAAAAATTGTCAGAAGAATCCTCATAACACTGCTGCCTTGCATCTGACCTCCCAAAGATGACTTTTTAAATTAGATGGAGAAAACATTGGCAATTAAGCAACCTGTAAAAACAGATTTTTTTAATATAAATCCCTTATATATGAGATAGAACTAAAAGTATTGTTTGTGTTAAATATAATACCCACGCATGACAAACATTTACTGACTAAGCTTGAATGAACGCCCCTTGCTGTAAAACACAGGGATTTGGTCAAATAAAGGGCTGGCTTGAAACGCAGTGAAGGGTGGAGGTCAACTGTAGCAGATAGCTTCATAGAGATACATAGAGATAAACTACAAATTAATTCATTTAATAAGGTTACTTTCCATGGATCTGAAATTTTGATACAATGCATTGTTAGGTGTCACAAGTGTATGTGCAAAATTTCAGCTTGTAGGATCACAGGAAGTGGGTCATTTTTAACTTTTGTTTTCCACCCGACCAAGAGATCATGACAAGATGGTGAAGTTAATATAAGGGATTTAAAACAATTGTGGAGTGTTCCAAGGTTTTGGACACAGCATTTTGCTTTTTATTTGTTGCTGAGTTCAGTTTCCAATTTTTGCACTAAAGGTTGAAATTATGACATTAAAACGGTTGACCCAGTGTGCTGTGGGTCGTGTCATTGTGTTGTAAGATATGCCAGTGTGTTGTCACCCATGTCAGTGTGTTATGGAACATGTTAAACTACACCCATACACCCTGTGTCACTACTTCCAGTCTAATAGAAGTAGTTTTTAGAAATATCTGAGAACTAACAGGCACTATTCTGCAATAAAGGGCAGGCATAGGGAATGCTAAAAAATAATTGGAGTTAGCTAATATTTTGATTACTTTTTCCCTGTCTCCAGGATATGGCAGCAATAGAGAGTATGCCTCTTTTGGGTTATGAAGTTACACGTTTGAACACAGTGAGTATTAGGTCTACTTATTACTTAATACATCTGCCTGATCTTGGGGGGAGATTGTGCATGATCAATAGAGGTCTAATGTTCTCCAGATCTTGGGGAGATTGTGCATGATCAATAGGTATAATGTTCTCCAGCTCTTTGGGAGATTGTGCATGATAAATAGGTATAATGTTCTCCAGATCTTGGGGAGATTGTGCATGATCAATAGGTATAATGTTCTCCAGATTTTGAGGGGGGGAGATTGTGCATGATCAATAGGTATAATGTTCTCCAGATCTTGGGGGGATATTGTGCATGATCAATAGATATAATGTTCTCCAGATCTTGGGGGAGATTGTGCATGATCAATAATGTTCTCCAGATCTTGGGGGAGATTGTACATGATCAATAAGTATAATGTTCTCCAGATCTTGGGGGGGGGGGGGAGAGAGATTGTGCATGATCAATAGGTATAATGTTCTCCAGATTTTAGGGGAGATTGTGCATGATCAATAGGTATAATGTTCTCCAGATCTTGGGGGAGATTGTGCATGATCAATAGATATAATGTTCTCCAGATCTTGGAGGAGATTGTGCATGATCAATAGGTGAAATAAATAATGTGTATCCTTATTTAGCCTCCAATGTTTATCTTAGTATTTTGTTGCTTAGACAAGTGATGGTAATTTGTAAGAGGATTCACATTGATTTCTCCCACCAGGCATTTGAAGGTGCAGAACCAGATTTACTTTTTGAGTTGACCCACCAGAACAACCAGCCTCTGGGGAACAGAAGTCTGACCTCAGAAAAAACAACTCAAAGGCTTATATTTCGCACTGACACAGTAGCGGCAACGATTAAGTGAGTTTGTACTTGTAAATGTCCTTTAGACTTTTTTGTGGGGACTAAAGATTCCTGACATCAGTCGTGCACATTGCATTTCAGAATATTGGATTGTATTTTATTGTCCTATTTTTAAAAAAATCAAAACCAGATTTAAATTTTATTTGCTTTAGTGGCATTACAAAATTATATATCTTTAATTCCATGATATGTAGAATGGGGACACATCTTACCCTTGATTTATTTTAAAAAAATTTATATTGTGCTAATGTATTGGGGCCCGACAGGGGATAAAAAAAAAAGATGCGATTTTGCTATACTTAATTACTAAAATAATATTACTAAACTACAGGTAAAAATAGTTTTAAACTGAATACAATCTTTTGGATACAGAGAATAATTATTCTTATCCTAAAAGATGAATTCAGTATGAAAATAATAATATAAATGGATTTTATGCAAAAAATTTATTTCATAACCGGTTGATTGCAATTCGGGAAATTCTCACGGGACTGAGGCAGAAGTTTTCCAAAAACCTTATGGCACATTAAGAGTTAACTAAACAATAAACATCCAATTAACAATCAAACACAACTAGATAATACGACATTGCCAAACATTTCATTAGCTCTAAAATAAAAAGAGATTTTACAAGGATGGGCTCAACAGAAAGAAACATCTCCAGTCTAAACCATAACAATCCAACTGCCTTCAAATCAAAGACTCAAATATGTATCCCTTGCTATAAGACGCAGACAACATTCGTTCCTCTTCAACTGTATAAAACCAGATGTAGCAGCATTTTACTCCTCTAAAAACATCCAAATGAGCAACTAGCATTCACTTCTTCCACTTTCTAGAACTCAAGTGTAAATTCTGCACTGTTGTTGAAAATCACAGGCCATGTGCCGAAATAGTATTTTAATTTGAATGATGATAATTAAGAAACGGCTTTTGCATTTTATGTTTTGACTAAATGTTTAATCTTGAAAACACCTTATTTGTTTATATTTTTTTTTTAAAAATACAAGTTATACAGTCAAACCCAATTATCTTGCCCTCGGTTATCTTGCCAATCCTATTATCTCGACGCTTTTTGGCAAACCCTAGGCCGTTGACATAACTGGGTTCGACTGTACTATTGATTTAGGATAAGTTCAGAAGACTATTTGCAATTTTAAAAATAATTCTAAGTTAACAGCATATATTTGTAGTGTTGAATCTTTAAGAATCTACAATTATTGAACATGAAATGCTCAATTTTTTTCTTATTTTTTTAGGTGGGTGAGTGTCTTAACAGAAGCTTCATGCACTCACTTAACATAATTTATGTCACAAGATGCTTCTTGGGTATCTTGCACAACCTCAGCTGGCGCTGGATGAATGATTCAGTACATGTTGGCTGTGACTTTGGGACAACTAAACCCAAACTCCAAAACTAGGACACCCAAGTTAAAACATAAGAATGTATTTAACTTGAACAACTCATCAGTGCAGCACGTGTCAGTCAATCAGTATGAAAAAGTTTATGCATTGAAATTTTTTATGAGACCATAGTTTAGATAAAAATTTCCTGCATACGTCCATATACAGGAGACTGTGCCCTGTATGTGTTCGTGGAATTGACATCTTTGGAACCACACTAACATATGCATAAATGACAAGAAGTTATAAAAATTTTAAAAACTTGTCTTTCTTTGTAAATAATTATTTTGACACACAACTAGCTGTGCAACGATCACTTGTATCTAACACAATATTGTATATTTACATTTTTAAATATGTATATAAATCTCCTTGTGGGCAAAGTAGGTTTTTGTTGTTGAAAAAATCTGTTCTTGTGGAAAGAACTACTTTGGGCGAGAAATTCAAAGTAGCCAAATGAATGAGTTGGGAAATAATGTTAATATCTTAATATCAAGAAATGTAACATAATTTTAAAAGATGTTTAACACTAAATAACAGAATTTTTTTTAAAAATCAGTTATATTCATGTGAATGGAAAAGGGACGGGGGGATGATTTAATTTTGTTCTAAAAAAAAAATTAACGAGTTTTGTCTATTTTATTTGAAGGCATCCCAACAACAGTTAAAAGTGCAGTTAAATATTGAATTTAACAGTGAAATTTAATGGCCAAACATTTTTTTAACTATTAACAACTAGATTTTTATATCCATATCTTTCTGTCTGCTCACAAGGAAGGATATCAGTGTACATAAATATTGATGTTTATCAAACGTAGTATAATTTATTTCCTCACAGCATCTTATTTCATATTTAACTGACATGTTTTATAGATGATAAGGGTGGCCATGTTTGTTTTATTTGTGGTCAAATAAGAGACTCTGGAGATTTGAAGTTGTCAAAAATTACTTTTCATATCAATAGCTAGGTAACTATTGGACCAGGCAACATTGTTTTCAGAGCCTTGGATATTTTTAAGTGGCCCAAAACTTTCATCTGAAATATTTCACTGTCAACTTTGAACGGCTACTCTAGTGACAGTTACTCATCAGTTTTAATTTAATTTTTTTTTTTTTTTAAATCTATTTCAGTGCAAATGTTATATTTTAAATTGTTCACACCATAATACAATATTTATATTGCTTGGGCTTTTCCACAGTAAGTGTGTTTTAATTGACTTGATTTTATTCTAAGAAGCATAGTGTCTCACATTCATTGATTTTTAAAGAATTTTATCATCTTTTACAAGCACAGAAGACATTTTTTCCCCACCGTTAATAGCCATTCTAATTTTAACAAATCTATCATCATGGAATTTTGTTTTTCAATTTATAATTTGGGCAAATGCTGCATTTTAGAACATTGTTTTAACATTTTAGCTACCTAGAAAAAAAAATACTGGTTTTTACTGGTTAATTCATTTACTAACTTCTTAAATTCTTCTATTGCCGATTCGCACACAAAAGGCCCTTTCTCCCAATCCTGCATTCTATTATTACGTAAATAAATCCGGCGCCAACTAATCCCCCTCGTATAATCTTGATACAGTTCAATTGGCTTGATCAAATGATGTAGTTCAAAAAGTTCTGCCAACAAGAAGATTGTATTCATATATTTATTTGATTGTATTGATGTATTTATTCACAGTCTACCAATCGGGCGTTCTATATATTTTCCTTGTGGTCTTTGTTTATCTGCACCCGAATTTTTAGGTCTTTATGGCTATCACCAGTGGGGTAACTAGGGTTTGGTGTCACCCAGAGCGATTACCCCTTAGACCTTCTCCGGGTCTGACGGTGCTGAATTAAGGGAACATACATGGTTTCACATTTCGGTGTCACCCCTTGTGTTGGTGTCACCTGGTGCTGTCTGCACCCCCCTAGTGACGCCTCTGGCTATCACTACTGAGATCAGCCTTACTTACACATTGACTTGTGTCAATGAATGCTTCTATTCTGTAACTCTAATGTAGTATCAATCTCTGCCAAGACTTTGTATAATAAAATACTCTCCGCCAAAACACTGATCAATACAGTCGAAACCAAAATCATCAGTTGTTTCTGTAACACTGTTGTTGACGTTGAGTCACCGAGAGTTGTACACAGCAGCATTAGTAGCATGAAATGGGATAAACTTAGTCCTACTCAGCATAATTAAAATGAGGGGTAGGACTGCAATCAGGCTTATACAAAATAAAGGGAAAGACGTAAACAAGGTATGGGTTAGCCTGACCGGACGTATCAAAACAGCGAACGTTTCGGCAAAGAGCCTTTATCAACGAACATACAAGACACAGAAAAAACGAAAATAAAAATGAAGGAACTTAGCTGCGGTGGAATCCGAAGTATCCAAAGAAAAAGACTTTTTCTTTGGATACTTCGGATTCCACCGCAGCTAAGTTCCTTCATTTTTATTTTCGTTTTTTCTGTGTCTTGTATGTTCGTTGATAAAGGCTCTTTGCCGAAACGTTCGCTGTTTTGATACGTCCGGTCAGGCTAACCCATACCTTGTTTACGTCTTTCCCTTTATTCAGCATAATTAAAAATAAAAAGTTATCGGCTTGTACTTGAACGAATGGTTGGCCTGACCTTGAATAATTGGTTGGCCTGACCTTGAACAAGTTGTGGGCCTGCACTTGAACGATTGGTTGGCGTGACCTTGAACAAGTTGTGGGCCTGCACTTGAACAATTGGTTGGCCTGACCTTGAACAAGTTGTGGGCCTGACCTTAAACGATTGGTTGGCCTGACCTTGAACAGGTTGTGGGCCTGACCTTGAACAATTGGCTGGCCTGACCGTGAAGTGCCTTTAGTTATGATTTTCCCCATCTCTTCCTTCACCTATGGGTGGAATTTTGTAAAATACAAGTGTTCTTAACTCTAACCTGGCTCAAGATATTTAGCATAAACTTTGTTTATAAATTTGCACTTAATTTGGTGCAAATTTCACATGCATCACCATAAGAAGTGCAATTTCATTAACCCTTTTTCACTTATTGCATTCTTAGTCTTATTTTACCTTTTACTTATCATATCTATTAAATATCTTTGTGCCTTATGAGCAAATACAAATATTGGAATCATATACAAGTTCCATTGTTGATTAAACTACTCTATCACTGTTAATAGTTTCTCTTAGATTGTATTTATGTTTTTCAAGATTGGTGGCAAACGCTATCTTAACTTTTGTTATGTCCTACAAGGGATGACCGACCGTTTCTTAAAATACTCTTGTGCCTTGTGTTCTGTTATTGACATGGCTACTTTAGACAATGCCACCTGAACGTTTGTTATGTTCTACAAGGGATGACCGACGGTTTCTTAAGTACTCTTGTGCCTTGTGTTCTGTTATTGACATTGCTACTTTAGACAATGCCACCTGTACTTTTGTTATGTTCTACAAGGGATGACCGATCGTTTCTTAAAATACTCTTGTGCCTTGTGTTCAGTTATTGACATAGCTTTGATGAAGAATGCCAGTTGTAACATCTGCTTGCAAGCGTTTCTCAAAAGCAGTGAGGCAGAAAGATGGTCTGAGCTGAAAGTAAACCACCCAAAAAGCGATGCATTCTTTAAACTCCGCCGCCAATCTCAAAACATCATATTCAGGCAAAGGACAGGCCACAACAAACTTAGGCAGCACATGTTCCGCAAACATCCAATTGGAGAAAGCGAAATGTTCCCCTGCGGGACAGCTGCAGAAAATGCGGAGCATGTGCTACAAAAGTGCCCTCTGTACCACCATACCCGAACAACCATGTGCCTCCATGATAAACTGTATGGTGGACTGAGCTAATTGACAGCCACAGCGCAGTTCATCACAGATTTAGGGCTTGTGGTCTAAATCCTCCTTCAAAAAGATTTTGAGAACGCAGAAGAAGAAAAGAAGAAGAAGACCAACCCCTTGTTTCCAAACAAATAGAATCTTCTGCGCAAAAAAAACAAAATTCAACAGAATACAATTCAAATATGTTTACGGGAATTAATTTAGCCATATACCCTATGCACTTACAGCACCGTATATTTTATGGTAAAAAATGTTATCTTCAATTTAGTGGGGTTTTTTTTAATTAGCTGATTCCTGTTGTTTTAATGGATATATCTATACTAATTGTTAAAGTCTATTAAAAAAACAACAGTTTCTTTGTTCCAACAAAACATTTACAATTATACAGGTGTATATAACTCATGCATATGAACTAGTGGTTGAGGAGTCCAGAAATTTTTTAACTTTCCCTGTACAACTATTTACAATATAAGATTTCACAGAGGGCTTCACAGCCATCTTTATTGATATTATTACCTGTAATGTGTTTTCTTGTTATTTTATACTATACATCATAAATGCTTCCTTTTTACAACAACAATAATAATAATTTTTATAAAAATTGTATACCATTCAGCATTGCTGGTTATTTTAACCAATATTCCATTAATTTTTAGCTTCATTCAATTTTGAAAGTGTAAATAACAAATGTCTCTTATTAATGCTGTTCTTTAATTGATGTCATCATCACTAGATGCACCATGTTTGCCCTTTTGATGGGATCATGTGTTAACTCACAGCTCCTATTTGGTTCATGCAGTCTCCTAAATTCATGACAAATCTTCTTTTATTGATGTTTTTTTTGTGCAAATTATTATGAATCCAGCTTTTTTTTTTTTACTATTAATCAGGAGTGCTGTGAGCTTCTTAAACCCAACTGTCCATTTGGTCAATCATTTTCTTTAGCTAGATTAATACCCTTGTTTACTAGCCACGTTTTTTTTGTGGAATTTTGCTATTCATTTCTTAATTGGATGTTTCAGTTTTTAATGGTTCTCTGTTGCCTCTACTCATGTTAATTTGGTTGAAAAATTGAATAACCTAAGAGTTGTCAAAAAAAAAAAATTATTACAAAAATAAAACTTGAAGCAAAAAAAATAAAATAAACATATGTAATGAAACTTTTTTTTCTCCAAAAGTTATAAATAGTAGAGAAATATTAATATAAATGTTGGTACTGTTTTATGAGGATTTGCTATATAGATTTTTTAAAAAATAACTCAGTTCACTTCTATTGTTGCCTTAAGAACAAAATTTCTTGGCTGGGAACAGTTGTCTGTCTTGAGAGAGTGAGGTCTTGTGAGATGTAGTGTAGTGGATAGAATCACACAAACTTGTGTGGTGCTGGATTAGTTTTTTAATAGGGAATGGAATTTAAGTACAGCTCTTTGTTTTTTCTCTGAAATGCAGTTTTAAAGATGTAGATGTCAGAGATAAGTCTTTTTTGTCTTGCAATTTGAGATTCAAAGTTGAAGCGTTTAGTTTGCAGAAATTATTTCCAGAACCATGTGAATGAGAATTTTTGTAATTGAGAAAATTTTCTGCTCTCATAATTGTGAAAAGATCTACAGAACTTTTGTATAACTGAACATTTTAAACCCAGTTATTTTTTAAATTAATTTGTTTAAAGGAAAAAAAGATTGAATTGGTTGGTGATGATCTAGGACAAGTGGAATTTTGTTCACATTATCTCGAAACAGGATATTTCCAGTTATTTCTTGATGAATCAAATATTGAAGAACCATACCTATGGAACAGCCTTCACACAATAAATGCATGTAAATCTTATCACTTTAACATTTACCCCCCACACATTTTTTTCCACCATCTTTTATGTACTTCAAGTTTTTACAACTTAAATTATGCTGAGCAGAGGGTAGATCGATTTCATTAACAATGTTACCTACTATCCTCCTCTGATAAAAGCATAAAGTGTGCAGGTGCTAAACCTTCTGTAACTTCACAATGCTATACTCGTTTGGTGAAAAGTTTACAATGTACAGGTGCTAAATTTTCTGTAACTTCCTTGTCACCATTACTGGGTGGGATAATAAAACAATGTTGTGGGTCATATTTTCCCAACTCCTGACCGTCTCACTCCCAAGTTATCTTGTTTTGATTTTAGTAAATTCATATATGAAGTCATTGGGCTAGACAGATATGATAATGTCATAATTATTGGTGCACAACTCCTTGGCTTTGTATGTTCATAAAAAGTGCAATATTTTCATTAGTGTATTCTTCAAAAATGGCTTTAGAGAATGGCTTTTATAAGTTTTGCTTCTAAATAATTAATGTAACTATTACATTAAAATTTCAGCTTTAAATTCTTCCTTTGTGGATATTTTTAAAAAATCTTAGATAATATTGGTGGGTATCCCCTATTACTAAATAAGAGCATCTCTAACTTATAAATGTATGTGCACATGATTTTAGGACTGCTATCAGTTGAGTTGACATGGCTTCAACAGTTGCCAGCAGTCTAATCAATTGGCTTAGATGCTTGTCTTTATACATGGTACATTAATATCATTTGCTGTCATTCCTTAACATATTAATAAACATTGATTTATTACTTTCTTTGTCTTGTTTTATTCACTCATACTAGAAAAAAATGTCTTGCAATGTTAATAACTTGAGCTGAATGAATATTTCCCAAGACCACAAGTGTGCACTTTCTATTATAAGAATCATTACTGCCTTTAGATATACATGAAATCATTAATCATAATCTTTTTTAATTTAGATGAGATTATAAATACCAATTGATTTTATTCTGCTAAAAGATTCAAATAACGGAAGTTGGATGTAACTTTTTATAGCATTCACTTTTTATTGTATTAAAAAACGATAATGTAGACCTTGATAATCTGCAATAACAACACCAATATTCAAAGTACATGCAGAAATCCCCTATGACCCGCATGTAGGCTGACCCCCACCTCTCCTAAGAACTAGCATATATGGTACATATCTTTTTCAAAATTGTGCAAATGTTACTAGATCCCTGCATAAATTATGATTTTTCAGATCAGGCAGTACACAATGAAATATTTGAACTTAATATCATCTATAGTCTTGCAGAATTAAAAAAAATGTGAGTTAAATATTTTAAAACTATAGTGCAGTGAATACGAAAATAAAAAGTACATTTTTTTTAAAAAATATATTTTCTTTAATGTGGTTCTTATGACATGTACACATTAAAACAGATCAATTTATAGTATACACATCTTTCAATCAATAAATTTTTTAAATCATTAAATTGTACATTTATATTGTTAAATAATTTGTTATTGCACATATTTGTCAAAAAACTTAACAATGAATGTCGAACTATCAAGGTAGCACAATCATATCATATCAGTATAGTAGTTGTATGTAGAGCCCACTATTTCATTAATGTGATCTGCCTCGACTTGTCATGGCTGTCACACAAAAAAAGAGAGCAACCTTGTTGTCTTGAACTTTCATTTCATTGCAAAATTCACAACATTCAGTGGTAATCAGAGCTTTACAAATTATTTTCAAGTCTTATCAAATGGTTATTAGTATGTCCTCTGTGTACTATATCTTAAAATACATTTTGTCATGGAGTCTTAATTTTTTTTTTAATTAAAAAAACATAATTCGATATTAATAATCACAGAACATATCACAGGATTTTTTTCAAGGGAATTCAAATCCCTACAATATTTACATGTCAGATAAGTTAAAAGCCACATGTCCTTCACCAAAACATGGCGTAGAGATGGCATAACAAGATTACAAATCCACATGTAAAATTCCTGATGAAACTTCTGTTAAGAATTCCAAAGAAAAATGGGCCAACAAAACATTTTAATAAAATCTGTCAGATACTTGTTTGGAATTTTCACTGTTGATAAATTGAGCAATGCAAGATGACCCATGGCGTACCAGACTTGCTCATCATAAATAGTGCAAAGAAAGTGGGGGGTGAGAGAATGGACACAAAATGCAGCACGAAGTAATGGAAAATAAACAGTAAGGTGGAGACATGTTCACAGCAGTGGTTGTTACCTGCTCCCCACCCTTTAATACCATCCCCTATTTTCCATCTCCAGGGTTAGTCATGTTTGCAAAAAATGAGGAAAAGAACAGGCAGAAAAAAAACATTTAATTTTGTTTTAAAATTGTTCCATCTGGGAATTGAACCCAGGACTTTCCGCATGCAAGCCGGACATGATAACCACTACACATCATATGTTATTCTCTGAAGAAACAACCTAGTGAACACAAGAAGCTTTGTTTCCACCCCCCCCCCCCCCCNAGCTTTGTTTCCCCCCCCCCCCCCCACCACCACCATTTTTTTTTTCCTATCATCCAGCTCCGCTTGCCCACTGTGATCTTTCGACCACAGCAGGGGTCATTCGTCATGCTCATTTGCATATGGTCGTTTACGTGAATTATATATAAAGATGAGTGGTCAAATCTGCCATGTCAAATATTACAACCAGCTAACATCTCACTTTAAAAATTACAAAAAGTTCAATTTTCTATTTTTTTTAAATGAGCAAATAAAGTATAACATTTTTTTTCCCTCAGTTATGCAATAAGTGAATGAAGACTTATTCAGAAAAACCTAGAATAGAAACATAAGTAGAAGCAATTCCAAAGCCACAAGTGATATTACAATTTCACGTTATTTCAAGACCTAAATGCCCCCCCTCCAATGTTTCCTTCAAGCTGCACGGTGTGCAGATATTTTACAGATGTTGCACAATTTCAAATTACAGTGAAGAAAATTTTGTAAAATATTGCACACACAAATGGATGCTCTGCAGCTTTGCACAGGGACCAACAAACCTTAGACTTAGCGGGAATAATTTTGTCCCCCTCCCAACCCCAAATGATAACTTATAGAAAAAAACTCATCCACAAAAACACCACATAACATGAATGTTAAGGTTTTCTTCACTTGCTATCCATTTCCGTCACCACAACTTTACAACTAATTATCACATCCTAGCTTGTCCATCCCACTTCAAACTATATTAATTGTTAACATCTCTGACGTACTAATGATCTGTTACCAATTATCTACCTTGTTCCTCTAACTGTCCTTCGTGTATAACATTTTTTCAACTTAAGCGTTAGACTGAAGTGGACTTCCTTTAGTCAGCTTTTAGCATACTTTTTATTCCTTCAGTTTTTTTACACATGAGATGTTGGAAAAAAACTAAACCAAAGCCTCTATCTCTCTCTCTCTCTCTTTCTCTTTCCTAACAGCAGATGAATTTGTTTAAGTCCTTAGAATGGAGAGTGTGACTAGAAATTAAAATCCAATTAACCCGTCCACAATCTCAGGCAGCATGAATATGAGCCAGGCTTAATTGGGAATTTAAAAGGATGCCTTAAAACATACTGTTAAGTGTTAGTTGTTTGCAAACAAGATCATAAAGTTTTTGGGATACAAAATAAATAACTTTTATACTTTTTTTGTCTAAATAATGCCTGAACCTTCCTGGAGCATTGCTGTAGCTTTGAGAATGCCTATTCAAACTGCTATGTACACTTTGGGTAGGGTTAAGAATGAATCTGTTGCCAATAAAGTTATGGGAATGACAAGGACACAAGGAAGCATTAGTTTTGGACTCAGTCCACCATCTGCCAGATTGCATTGGACAACATTGTATCTTTGCTCTGTGCTGAATCACACTCTTCAAGTCCCAATCAATGCATTAAACTTTCAGGGGAAACTTCAGGCTGATGTTTTCATTGTGTATGCGATTGCCTCCCACGGCTCGCACAGCTATCCGCACACCATTTTGCTTGTAATGATCTATCAGCTTGTAAAGTCTGTCTGAGTTAAAGCCATTCTCGTACAGGAAGTAAGAAACACCTTCATTGCCTCTGTTAGCTTCGTTTATTTGTAAGTGTATTAGCTCCTGCTGGTGGCTGAAAGTGGAGGGAGAACATGATTATAGTGACAACTTAGAAGGGGAACAAAGAGACATTTAGACGGGGAACAATCTTACAGAGACATTTAGAAGAGGGAACAATGTTACAGAGACATTTAGAAGGGGAACAATGTTACAGAGACATTTAGAAGGGGAACAATCTTACACAGACATTTAGAAGGGGAACAATGTTACAGAAACATTTAGAAGGGGAACAATGTTACAGAGACATTTAGAAGGGGAACAATCTTACACAGACATTTAGAAGGGGAACAATGTTACACAGACATTTAGAAGGGGAACAATGTTACAGAGACATTTAGAAGGGGAACAATGTTACAGAGACATTTAGAAGGGGAACAGTGTTACAGAGACATTTAGAAGGGGAACAGTGTTACAGAGACATTTAGAAGGGGAACAATGTTACAGAGACATTTAGAAGGGGAACAGTGTTACAGAGACATTTTAGGAGAAAATATTAAGGAGACAGTTAAGAGAGAGAACAAGATCTCAGAGAGAGGGTTGTTGTTTTGTTTGGTTTTTTTTTCGTTTCTAAGAAACAGAAAGGTATTTAAAAAAAAATATCTAATTATGTATGTGGAACATAAGTTATGTGAGGAAAGTTATCTTTACCCAATCTTAAGTGGAAATGTTATATTTTAAATATAATTTTTTTTTTTTACA
This sequence comes from Radix auricularia, assembly GCA_002072015.1. Lineage (NCBI taxonomy): Eukaryota > Metazoa > Mollusca > Gastropoda > Lymnaeidae > Radix > Radix auricularia. Next base: position 361,435 of record MUZC01001678.1, read on the forward strand.
TTTCAACCTTTAATTTTTGTTAAATTTTTGTTTAAATAAAAAGCTCTTTATTTATTCTGGCAACATCACAGCAAATTGTTTTTGTCTACAGATGATTTGTTTTTTTCCCCATAAATACCCAGAATGGTTAAATTAGTTTTCTAATATTGAGCCTTTTGTTTTTATGTTAAAACCTCCATCCCCATGAAATGCTTCTTTACATGGCCATTACTTGGGTAATGATGTTTTAAAGTCCTTTTAAAACAAATCATGCAGGACTTTTTTTCAAGAAAAACTTAAGTATGCATTCATTCAAGTTTTTCTGTTTATATAACGCAGTAATAATGCCTTCACTAGCATACAATAATTAAATCCTAGTGTAAATGAGTAAGCATTACATTTCACATATTCAAAGGTTGTATATCTATAGCAGTAGGGCTAAAATTAAAAATACCATGGTTAAGGGTAGGACACAATAATCCACTGTTTAGAAGGACTATCGGTAATATACAAGAAACCCTTTTAATTGAATACCTTATTGTTAGAATAAATCTGTTCATGCGCTTAGATCTCCAGATAACATAGACACCGTCACGCTTGAGATATTTCTGCATTTCTTTTAGAACCTGAAAATTCAAAAATAAAAATGTGTAACTTAAGCTAGAAACAAATGGAAAATTGTTATTCTTGAAACGCGCAAAAGAGTTTAAACTAATTAACTGATGAGAAATACTATTCATCAAGATGCCTCTTTTTTGTTTTCCACATCAAACTTATCTAAGCGTGCCAGTGCACCAAGAAAGATTTTTTAAAAAAAAAGAATTTGGAGCTTCTTTAAGCAACTGTCTTATCTTAGATATACAGACGCTCCTTCTATGCAGAAGATAATTGCGTCCACAGACCATGAGAGATAATCTGTTGGCAAGTGATGCAGCGGTCACAGGCCACGGCTATAGGGGTTCCATGCATTACCCTAGCCGCCAAACTATTGTCTAGTTAGGTACCCATTTGGAGCTGGGTGACTCAGGCCCCGGGAACAAATTCTCGCCTTTGCGTGGATTTGAACTCGTGACCATCGGTACGGCAGTCGAGCGCGCTACCTCTCGACCACCGCGTCCCATACCTAGTGAGCAAGTGCTTTCTCAATAGCTACTAAAGTTAGCATTGGTATACTTAGATATACCCAGGACCAGGGCCGGCTTTAGGCATAAGCAAACAAGGCAGCCACTTTGGGTCTCCGATTAGTTATTAGTCTCATCATTAATGGGGGCCTTGCATAAGAATCTATCCACATTTATATTTTATTTTTCTATTACATTTAGGGCCACCGAATTCACTTTGCCTTGGGCCTCCCATTCCCTTAGGCGGACCGGCAAAACTTTTTAAAAGAACCCTGTCACTATCACCACTTCATTCCAGGACCCTATCACAGCATTATATTTCAAAAACCCTAACAACACTAAATTCAAGGATCCTATCAACACTGTATTCAAGAGGTATTTTGGGCTGGCATCTAAGACCTGCATTCAAATTCTAAAAACTAAAACATATATATTTCATTTATACTTATTCCATTTTTAGAAAAATGTTAAGAAAACCAAGAATCTTCAAGCTTGAAATACTGCACATGTTGGCAAGATTTTAAGATTTGTACATACCATGTCTCCGTTGAGGTTAGGGCACCAAGCTTCCAGGCGTGCCAGGTCTTCTTGTAGACTGGATGAGCCTCTATTTGAGTGAGTACCTACACCAACTTGGGCGCCGTCGATGTAGTTGTACCGCTGCTCATCGTCTGACCTAAATGTTGTGTTTAGTCTGTCACCTTGAAGCTCATCTCTCCTACCAGGGTCTGCACTAAAACCCATTGGTCGGCCCAGAGCATCGTGGGTCAGAGGCCGCATTTGAAACAGGTCACCTGGGGCGTCGTGAAATGTCTGATGCCCACTTTGAACAGCAAGGCTTGTGTATTTAATGCCATCTGGACTGTATTCTGTACTCGAGCCCTGTGTTCCACAGCTGAAGACTCCACTGCTGTTTGTGCCAGATAAAAATCGAGGGTTACCTGCTTTGGGCCTGTACGCCACTAGATGAACAGGCTGATGAGGTGGATGCTGGGGAAAGCCGTTAGGTAGAGACTGTTCACGCCTATGATGAAAGCCAACCTCTTGGGAGTTGGTTAATGCCTGTATTAGAGAGTGCGGCTGCTGCATGACCATGTAGTGCTGCTCTCCCTGCGAACCGCCGGCATTGGTCTGCGGCTGCCTCTCACTGAGAACTGGCCGCGAATGCTCCCGGGGAGGATAGCATGATTGTGACTTTGAGGCCCCTTGAAAATCAGGGTTCATTGCCTCATCATCGAAAGGAGGAGGTGGGGTGTAGCGGTACAAGTTGGATGGCGAGGTATCAGTAGGTGCCGAAGTCTTGGCATGATGTTCTGTGGACCTGTCTCCGTCATCCAATCGGCTCTGGTTCTCCAAGTTGACCAACCCCTGCTGAACTGATGAATGTTGGCGGGGCAGCGGCCCGTCAGCAGACTGTTGGTTATCCATGGCGCTCATCCTGTGTTTCTTCTGGGGCGGATCTGAACTGCATGGCGGGGAATGGGCCTGACTAACTGGGATTTTATTCAACTTTTCAATAAACGAGTGAGTCACGTATTCCGTCCCCAAGCTGTCACCATTGGTGATTCCTTTTGGCAGTTGACACACGTCACCTCCCCCATCATCCCCTTCAGATATCATATCCATGCTGGATTCCAGGTCATTCATATCCTGAATCTTAAATGGTTCTGCTTCGTTGAGCTTTGTCATCATCGTCCACTTCTCAAGGTCACATTCAGGTTCCAAGTTGTTTTGAAATTCACAGTGTTCAGTCCTTATCCTGCCTTTGAAGCTCAAGTTGTTTTGCTTCTCTTCGAGTGCACTGCTCTGTGGCACAATGTTCCTCTCTTGGGGGAACATGCCAGAACACTGTTCCGTATCGATCATGCTGAAATTGGGCACATTGCACTGCGACAGCAGGTTCACGTTTGGGGTGTTGGTCTCTTGGAAAAAACTTTTGTCTCGAAAAGTTTTGCATTGCTGCGATTTCTGATCTGTGTTCTCCTTAGACAACGGGTTCTTAACTCCTTGCAGTCCGTTCTGAGAATAAGCCACGTTATTGTTGTCCACAGAGCTCAGGGAGAGGGTCTGGGAAGACGGTGCGTTTGCAAATATGGAGTAGTTGGCGCAATCAACTGAGGAACATGCTGTGACATTATTGGAGTCGCTTATGATGGATGCCATGGGAATGTATTTTAATTCTTCAATCTTTGTGTGCTCTTCAGGCTGAAACAAAAATCAAATATATATTCAATAAAACAAGAAAAACACACTTGAGCTGAATAAGAAAAAGCTGTGCATCGAAGGTCATTTTATATTTATATAGATACGTTTATCTTTGTTGCTGAAGAAGGGTTTTTGCTGATTCTTTCATTGTTTTAAGTCTTTCCCATGCTCAGTCATGCTCTTTTCAATAACTTTCTTCTACCTAGCCAGATTGCCATCCCACCCCACTTTATCACCTGATCAATGGTCGCTAATCTATCAGCCATTGATTCCTCTCTGGAAAGACCTAAAACATATACTAAAAAAATATCTCACCAATCTATCAGACCCATGTCTCACCAATCTATCAGAGCCATGTCTCCCCAATCTATCAGAGCCATGTCTCACCGATCCATCAGAGCCATGTCTCACCGATCTATCAGAGCCAAGTCTCACCGATCTATCAGAGCCAAGTCTCACCGATCTATCAGAGCCAAGTCTCACCGATCTATCAGAGCCAAGTCCCACTGATCTATCAGAGCCATGTCTCACCGATCTATCAGAGCCATGTCTCACCGATCTATCAGACCCATGTCTCACAAATTTATCAAACCCTGTCTCACCGATCTATCAGAGCCAAGTCCCACTGATCTATCAGAGCCAAGTCCCACTGATCTATCAGAGCCATGTCTCACCAATCTATCAGAGCCATGTCTCACCAATCTATCAGAGCCATATCTCACCAATCTATCAGACCCATGTCTCACCAATCTATCAGACCCATGTCTCACCAATCTATCAGAGCCATGTCTCACCAATCTATCAGAGCCATGTCTCACCAATCTATCAGAGCCATGTCTCACCCATCTATCAGAGCCATGTATCCCCAATCTATCAGAGCCATGTCTCCCCAATCTATCAGAGCCATGTCTCCCCAATCTATCAGAGCCATGTCTCACTGAATTATGAAATGCCTCACAGCCTTGAGTTTCAGTACTTGCCTCTGTCCTGAATACACTGTACCCACTGCTCTGTGAATGCTGGGAAATGTTGGATTTAAAGGGGACAAGCTTCTTCACATCTGTGTCTTCACTGGCTGAGTGGTGTAGCAAGGTCAGCTGCTGTCCCTGAGATACAGTTAAAAGACTGAATTAATTTCAACGAACATTCAAGGAAATAGTGCAAACTTATTTTTTTTTATGAAACAAATCTTTTTTTTTTAATAAATAACCTAATATTTTCGTTCTGCTCTGTTACTGTAAAAAAAAACAAAAAAAAACACTGAAATTACAAAAGCAAAAANCCCCTCCACCCCCCACCCTCCACCCCCCAAAGTACTTACCCGCAGCTCTTTGGCGGGTGTGGACCAGCTGACCCAGGAGCCAGGGCCCATGATCCTGTAACTGGACAGGTCCCCGCCCAGGAGGACCCACAGGGCTTCCCTCAGGGGAAACTCCGTGTTGGTGGTGACCTGCTGGAACTGGGGCCGACACGGGAACTGGCTGTCGGTGACACTGTACTCCAGCTTAATGTACAGCTGCATGGTGTTGTGCTCTGGGGAGAGGAGGGGGAGAGGGGGGATCAAATAGGTCAGTCGGAAAACAGTAACGGATGGTGTGCTCTAGGGAGAAGAGGGTAGGGGAGAGGGGGGTCAATTAGGTCAGTCGGAAAACAGTAACGGGTGGTGGGGGATAGACAAAGAGGTCGGTTGTAATAATAGATTAATAGATTGTGTTGTGCTCTGGGGAGAGGAGGGGGGAGAGGGTCAATTAGGTCAGTCAGCAAACAGTAATGGGTGGTGTGCTCTGGGGAGGGGAGGGGTGGTCAATTAGGTCAGTCAGCAAACAGTAACGGGTGGTGTGCTCTGGGGAGAGGAGGGGAGGGGGAGGAGTGGTCAATTAGGTCAGTCAGCAAACAGTAATGGGTGGTGTGCTCTGGGGAGAGGAGGGGGAGGAGTGGTCAATTAGGTCAGTCAGCAAACAGTAACGGGTGGTGTGCTCTGGGGAAAGGAGGGGAGGGGAGGAGTGGTCAATTAGGTCAATCAGCAAACAGTAACGGGTGGTGTGCTCTGGGGAAAGGAGGGGAGGGGAGGAGTGGTCAATTAGGTCAGTCAGCAAACAGTAACGGGTGGTGTGCTCTGGGGAAAGGAGGGGAGGGGAGGAGTGGTCAATTAGGTCAGTCAGCAAACAGTAATGGGTAGTGGGGGATAGACAAAGAGGTCAGTTGCAATAATAGAGCAATAGAGAATCTCTAAATATATGGATGCTGTCTTTGGTGTATGAGTCTTTATGTTATATGCCATTGTTGATTTATGTATAATTAGTAATTCTAAACACACAATATTTTTTACAATATATATATAATAAAATAATTGAACCCTAAAAAGGTTGTTTCATGCAGTGGCGTAGCTACGAATTTGTAGGGGTTTGGGGGCCCAGGGGGAGCTTAAGCTTCCTTGAGGGCCCCACATACATGGCGGTAGCGTAATATTTGATGTTTAAAAAAATGCAAACACTAATTTGGTCCCCCTGGGGGCCCAGGGAGACTTTCACATATCGTCCCACTCCGCCCCCCCCCCCAGGCTACGCACCTGGTTTCATAACAATAATATATCTCATAGAATAAAAGCACTTCGATAAAAATTTTATCACAGAATTTTTTAGGTATATTTTGTATGTCATAACAGATCTTATCCTATCACAAAATAAACTATTCGGCATTTGAAATGTCTTGCTTTAGAAATGTGGAAAAACACATTGTCACTACAGACAGGTTATCGAGAAACTTTCCCCCCCCCCCCCTTAAAAATGTTGGGGGGGGGGAGGCGCGCCTGGATTTTAATTTCCGACCCTGTCTGTGGTCCAATAACATCCGGGTCAGGTGTGTTTTCAAGGAAGTGATCTAAGCGAGACAAGCGCTTTGGGCGCTCAGGGTAAAGGTGACTTTCCTTGGAGAGAAGTGGGGGGTGGGACACACACCTACCAGAGTATACAGAAACAAAACAGCGAACGTTTCGGAAAAGAGCCTTTATCAACGAACATACAATACACAAATAAAACGAAAATAAAAAAATGAAGGAACTTAGCTGCGGTGAAGTTCCTTCATTTTTTTATTTTCGTTTTATTTGTGTATTGTATGTTCGTTGATAAAGGCTCTTTGCCGAAACGTTCGCTGTTTTGTTACGTCCGGTCAGGCTAACCCTTACCTTGTTTTCGTCTTTTCCATTTCATTTTGTATAAGCCTGATTGCAGTCCTACCCCTCATTTTGTTTACAGAGTATACAGCCATTGTTGACCTACATTTGGCGAGACGGAGATGTCAAGATCGTGGACACCGTTTGGTAACGTTGTAGTTGTGAGGAGGAAGAGGTGGTGACCGTCGTGTTGTGGGGGGGGAGGGGGGATCAGAGAGTGGAGTTGTGTGGGACAAGTGTGGATCGTGTTGTGTGGGGGGTGTGGGGGAAGCTGATAAACTGAGTGTTTGTGTGTGTTGGAGGAGGGGGTGAGAGTCGTATTGAGTGTTACAGGTAAAATTCATGTTGTGTGTGTGAAAGTGGGAGGGAGCTGAGAGTCGCGTTGTATGTGTGGGGGAGGAGGGGCTGAGAGTCGTGTTGTGTGTGTGGGGGCTGAGAGTCGTGTTGTGTGTGTGGGGGCTGAGAGTCGTGTTGTGTGTGTGAAAGGGGGAGGGAGCTGAGAGTCGCGTTGTATGTGTGGGGGAGGAGGGGCTGAGAGTCGTGTTGTGTGTGTGGGGGCTGAGAGTCGTGTTGTGTGTG
>MUZC01001678.1:381362-405683 GCA_002072015.1 Radix auricularia
CACCCCACATAAAATTACGTCAACATTTGATTACCCCCCCACACACACACACAAATTTTAAAATAATAATAATCATAATAAATTGGAAGAAAAAATATTAAATAGATTATGTTACAACTAGCCTTCAACACAAAAGTGAATAAAGGAAAAATTTTAGAAAAACAAAATTTAATAAACTTTTAACTTATGAACATTCATAACTACAAAAGCTTACTCTAAACAGAAAAGAGATTATGGGGTTTACAAAAATGTTTACATACTACATCTTTAAATTATGAAAATATTTCAAATTAATATAACATTTAAAATTTTAAAAACTATTTAAATAATTACAAAGACTTGTTCTAACTTCAACTTCAAGCAGAAAAATATTATTTTTACAAACAAATCCAAATCCTATGCATTAGCCTCTATATCTTCCTAGGGAGATATCAAATGTTCCTAAATTGTTAGTATTGGCATAGGTTCTGGCTGAATAATTTCTTTTTGAACCGAAACACCAGACAAGTCAACATTTTCTTCATCTAGCCATTCTCTCCATAAGCACTAATTGCCATGAGCTCTCTCTCTCTCTCTCTATCTGTCTTTGGACTGCCACTCGCATTGGACGAATTATTCGCTGTTGGGGTCCATAAAGTATTTGAGTGGGCCCAGGCATACAGTGTTGGTGCTGTTGAACGTGCTTCTTTAACATGGCTTGCGAAGTTAACTCATCGCACTTGTGATCACTGTCACGATGAAGAGTTTCTGGTGATACAACCAGTGTCGTCAGCTAAGTTGAGAATTAAAACATCTCAAATCTCATACAATTATCGAGTCTTTAAAAAAATTAAACTAGCGTGACAATAATTCATTAATGTTGAAACTCCTTTAGCCAGGCAACCTGTATTGTATGTAGATAACACAGTGTGATCTAACTTAGCCACGCTGCCTTTTTCTTAGGTAGCACTATCAACTAACTGAAATTTCTGGACCTGACTTCTCGTACAGGTAACCCCCCCCCCCCGGACGCTAACTTAGCCTGGCTAAAGATCACCTGTTGTCAAGGTTACACAGCCTTTGATCCCAACACAGAAGTCCGATTTGGATGAGCAGTTATTCACAAAACACAAAACGGCACCAAAAAGAAGAGAGAAAAAAGTGAATGAAGACACCCACAGAAGCGACTTACACTGCAACAAGATGCGCGTCATCGGACAACGGGGTGAAAGCCCCTAGACATCTATGGCTGCGTGCTCCAGGCAATCTGTGGCGACACACACACATTCCATCCATGTCGGTCCGGATAACCATCGCGCGCATGACTCACTCACGTAGCGTCCCCACCACCACCTGTGCCGCGTGTCTCGGTCGACGCACGGGGGTGAGCGCGCTGTCGATAAATCGATGCGACACCAACGTAGCGCTGAGTCACGTGAAAGGTATGTGAGGTGACGTCTTCTGATTGGAAATGGCTTTTATTTTTGGTCAACACACGAGAAGCGCCTTATGTTCATGCACACGTGCACACATAAACACACACACAAAAAAAAACAACAACAAACAAACAAACAAAAAAAACAACCACACATACACGAGAGCAGACGTCAGAAATGTTTTATTGAAGACAATGACAGGACAAAGGATGATAACGAACGCATGTCCCACCCTACCCCTTGGCACCCACCAGCATTCGATCTACACTACACCGACTGCTGCTCTTGTCACTATCTTGTTTTAAGATCTTCAAGCTATCCCCCGTGGTGAACGTACACAAGGTCCTTTTCGAAAGTCATAGATCTATGAAAACAGGATTTATTATCCATGGATTTATGAAAGCATGATTCGATATCCATGGATTGATGGAAGATGGGGGCGGGGTGTGTTAAATATATAATATATATATTAGTTTTTAAGAGGCTTGTTATTTTTTTTTATATCTTTGTTAGGGGTGGTGTTTGTCCTAGTTTATGTTGCCACTCGAGGATCGGTTTTCCCAGCCACACAAAGAACTGCAAACTAAAATGATAAATATATTGTCTTTCGCAGACGGAAAGATGCCATACATAGGGCGGGTGGTGTTAAAAAAAATATTTTAAAAAAAAAAATCATGTAAATGGAATATGAAAGAACACGGTGCCAATCGGAATGTGTTTTGGAAAGTCAAAAGCACAGTGCAGCCTTGCAATGATTTGTTTGTGCTCTAATAAAATGTTTTGATAAACTATTTTTTTTTAAAAACATAATTATAGATAAATTGATATAAAATTGTATCTCTATTTTTTTAAATAATAAAAGTAACAGCTTTTCTCCAAAGCCAAAATGAACACACAAAAAAAGGTTAGTTAAAATAACGCCTTGGGAGTCGCAACCCATGCCATAGGCATAGGCTATTATCTTATCTTATATGTTACAAACGCTCCTTCTGTACAGAAGATTATTGCGTCCTACGTATTTCTATGGTTTGTGTTTAGTCCTGTATTCTTACTAGAGTTTTAAAAGATGATAAAGTGGAGGCTTTCCTGGTTTCTTCAGGCAACCCATTCCACGCCCGAATACCGGACGGAAAGAAAGAAAACTTGTATGTGTTTGTTCTTGCATATGGAATAAGGAAGGTGTTTTTAACTTTATGCCTATTTGAGGGTTGTATTAGGTTATCTTTGTGTTGTATTTCTAAATTAGAATTAATTGCCTTAATTACTAATTTACTCTTGGTTCTTCTATCCTCTAGTGTTTCAAGGTTTAATGATTTAACTAACGGTGTTACTCTTGTCAGTTTTGAATATTCTCCAGTAATGAATCTGGCAGCTCTTTTTTGGATTTGTTCTAACTTATCAATATTTTCTTTGGTGGATGGGTCCCATACAGAAGATGCATATTCTAGTATAGGTCTCACCAGGGTGAGGTAGCATTTTAGTTTTATATCTTTGTTACATTTGTAAAAGTTTCTTTTTATAAAGCCTAAGGTTTTGTTTGATTTTTTAATAACTTCATTGACATGGGGATTCCAAGATAGTTTCTCATTTATTATGACTCCTAAGTATTTCGCATCTTTAGTCTTTAGTTTGGGTTAGTTCTTTTCCAGGAATGAAATATTTTGAATTTATTTGTTTCTTTTTCTTTGTTACTCTTAGCAGTTGACATTTTTCTGGGTGGAAGGACATACTCCAGTTAGCTTCCCATTTTATTAATTCATCTAAGTCTTTTTGTAAAATTTTGCTATCTTGTTCTGACTTGATTGTTCTATAGATCTATTGACCACATATGTTGAAAACCCGTTCATATTTTAACTGCTCGGTACGGTAATGACAACCATTTCTACTTCGAATCACTAGTATACAAATACGTCTTGTTGCTTATTACTATTACGTAAACCACTGTTTATAACAATCTCAAGTCTAGCTCTTATACTTGTATACTTAATAATTAATATAATAATTTTTCCGTCACTGTCGTATTCACAGCAAAGCCGTGCACCATTGGGACCTTGGGATCTTGCCAGATAAATTATTATATGTTTGAAATAGCCTAAATAGTACTAAATACTAAATATAGGCTTCTCGAATTGTTGACATTTCGTTTTCAAATATGGTATTAATAACTAAATTATTTTTATTTTAAGCATTGACAGTAATGACAATATGGCCTCAGTATATATCAACTAATAAATTAATTTTAAAAATCGTGACTTACTTATAGATCAATTAACTCTCGTTCTACAAGTAATGAAATACATTCTCCTTCTTAACAACACACTTGCAGTAGCAGGATCTAGCAGTTGCTGTTTTTCCGTACCAATACGAAGATCGTTATCACAATCGCTGCACAGTCAGAAGCGAGGCTGACCCACTTTACTGTGTGTCAACTTGTCAACAGTGGCGTAGTCCTAGTAGAAGTGCGGGGTCAAAATCGTTTCACCTATTTTCAATCAGAGACCCCCCTCCCCCCCACATACACACACACCTCGGGCCACACGAAAAATAAATACAAAAATAACAAAAATGAATCAAATGAAACAAATTCGTATTGCGTTGTCAAAGAATTTTAATTACGTATTTGACGGTATTTGTGGTTGTGTTAGTTATCTTTCCAACCGGTTTATACAGGAGGAGCTTTTCATGGGCGTCGCTAAGAATTTTTCCAGGGGGGTGGGAATCATGTGTGTTTTTTTTTTTTTATTTCAAGGGATCGTCCAAAAACTAACGTGGAGCGGGGGTTTCAAACTTTATGACAATGTGTGACGAAGGGGATGGTGTAGTTTAAGAATTGTGACGTCACGTCAAAACATGCTACTCTAAGCAAAGTTCCATTTAAATATTCGATTTCTTACCATTTATTTTATTACGTTTTGCACGGATTACCGCGTGTTACGATTATAGAGTGTAGCCTTACATTAAATACCAACTAAAATAACATTAAAGTGTTTTGAGACATGCTCATTTTCAAATAGACAATACCACCTTAAGGTGGTGTGTCACAGCTTTTTGGCGTCGTATTGTGCAAGTGGGGTCTAAGTTTTTGTAACAGAGTGTGACAAGGGGGAGGGGTGGGTTAAAATTCGGCCAAAATCACGTGTCGTCAATTATGGGCGTCCCCTAACAGGCAATCCCATATAGGTTTAATTTTCAATTAAATTTGAGTTAAGTGCCGCAAAAAGTCTTAGAAATTAATACAGCTCACAAAATAGCGCTGTAATAGCTAGTACAACATATATTATGCATTTAAAATTTAATAAATAAAAAACGACAGTTCTCACGAGAAAATTAAATTTTGCTGTGAAATAATATAGAAATCTACGCGTAAAACCTGCCGGATTGGGAAAAAAAAAAAAAAAGAAAGAAAGAAAGAAATTTATTTACATGCTTATTCTTAAAAAACACACAAAAAGTAGTGCAATCGCGGGATACAGTTGGCATTTGTCATAAAACCACGCAAAAAAATATGGGCGGGGGCGGGCGACAAACCTGGGTTTAGCCCCGGACGGAACATACCTACGCTAAGCCGCTGGTATATTGTTTCTATTTAATTTTGTATTGTTTTTGTTTCCTTTTCTTTTACTATGTCATAAATGCAGAACCACCCCCACCGCACCCCCACCAAAAAAANCCAAAAAAAAAAAAAAAAAAAAAAAAAAAAAAGCCATTAAAAAAAAATCCTTTTCTTTCAGTAATATATATTTATATTATGTTTATTAATCTTTCACTTTCAAACGAAAAAAAAGGGACAAAGAAACAAAGACTCAATTTATCTCATCTTTTCTGTTTTATAATATTACTAGATGCGATCTTCGACGTAGCATATGCCACAGACTTGTTCATAGTGCAAATACAAAAAAAAGGGTGGGGCAGACACATACTACATCACGAAGAAATAAAAAGCACACGAATGAAGCTTGGGGGTGGGGATAACTGCCGACACATTGTTGGTCTGGAAACATGTGCCCTGCGGTTAGCTACTTGCCACCCCCACCCCGCACCACTCTAGCTTGCCAACCGTTAGCTGTGATTGGCCGAACCCGGTGAAGTTCATTTGTCAAGCTTATTTGCACTCATCTTGTGCTTGTTCTGGTTATATATATTATACAGATGGTGGATTTAACGGGGAGGGGGGCGCTTATGAGACTTTACATACGCAGTTCACTCATTCTCTCACCTATAAATCTCTCTTTTGCCATCTAAATAATAAATCTTTAATTCTAATACCAAAAAACTGTCTTTGTGATGTATTTCTTAATTAGAATAGGATTTTGAAGCTCCCGCCCACGTTTTTAGTCATATTAAATCAAGTTGCTTCAACATCAAGGTACTTTAACTTTTAAGTTTTAATTTATTCTCTTCTTTTAAGTCCACCAATAAAAAACGTGGGTTTAACAAATCTGTTTTTACCTCTATTTATTTTAAAATCCCTTACATTAGCCTCACCGTCGGCTCTCTCCCCCCCCCCCTATCTCTCTCACTTGGTCCGTCTGTCGGGGCGGCGGAAAAAAAAAGTAAAAAAAATACCAACTTTCCGTCATGCTTTCGAGCAGAAATTTTGCACATAGACTCATGCCACCTAACAATTCATTGTATCAAAATTTCAGATCGATCAAATGTACCGTAATTAAATTAATTCACTTTTAGTTTATTTCTACATAAATGTATAATAGCCGTCTGTTGTTTACATCCACGAGTTTGCTGAGTTCATTCCAACGATCGGTACCCACCCCGCATTGATACTCTTTAAGTTGTAATCCACTAGACAGTGATTGACATTTCGATTCATAAAAATCTTTGAAGGTATTATATTCTACGAATGCTTCTTGAAGGTTAAGGTCGTGTTTGTAAATTTCGCATAAATTTCGAAAATAATAATTTACTTCCGACATTAGTGATGGAACAATGCAATAGAAATAAGAAACTGCTTTCGTACCCCTTCGTCACACTTTGTCACAAATGGTTGACCAACATCACTCTCCCCGTCTTTTTGTGTGGGTGCGTGACGTCATTTGTGGAGGGCCCCAAAGACTCATCGCAAACAATGCCAAATGTTTTGTATGTATTCTCCTGTCACTCGTAGTTCGATGACATGCTTGGTTGTGAAGATGGATACAGGATCTATGTTTTGGGTGATCGCTTATCTCCCTTAACCGCTTTTATGACTATGAGTTGTGTCAGAGAGGATTTTGTTTGTATTGCTCTTCTCTGCATTCCAAAAAAAAAAAAAAAAGTACCGCTATGTCTCTATTATACCATATCCACAGCAGAGGCGTCAATAGGGTTGGTGTCACCCATTGCGGTATCCAATGGTGATGATGTCTCCCCATCATGACTTACCCCACAGAAATACTTCGAGTGTGTCACTGCCAAATAACGGGAAAGTATAGTATGTTTACATTTTAGGTCACCCCGTGGGATGGAGCCCCCCCCCCCGGTGCACTATTTATGCATTCCCCGTACCCCCCCTAGTGACGCCTGTAATCCACATAGTGGAGATTGTTACATCTGAATTGTTTGAGTGTTTATTAATATTAAATTGTTAGTTATCTACCCGTGGTGGGATGTGTGTGGGGTGGGGTGGCGCTGGGAATTCATCTGATCTTGTAAGTTGGTGTGAATTTCTTTTTTTTTTTTTATTTGCCCAAGTTTCATTATCCATGCGGCCTAGTAAAAAAATCATGTTAAGCCTGGTACCTATTGGAATTCAGGACGTGTTAGCGCATTTTCGTATTATATATCAGTACTTATGTTAGATATCAGAATTATGTAGTTATCAGTAATTGTGTTTAGATTTTAGACATATTTTTATGAATTTTCTTGTGTAATGAATATACCTGACATTTTTTTATTTAAAAGTCATTTCTTTACATTTAAAAAAAAATTATTTTCTCTTTAATTCAACTACAAGTCACCACAAATGATGACGTAAAACTCTCTAAACTTTTACACATATTCTAATGACGTCAACTAAAAAAAAAAAACTAATTATTTTGCACCCTTTCGCACCACTCTTCAATGCTTGAAGAATTGTGCATTCGACTTCCGGCAATGGCGGCCGTTCCCTGCGCTAGTGTTACCTCTCGATTCGAAATATTTTTTGGTAGTTTTAACGGTGTTTTTAAACGGATCGAGTAACTGAGTGTTGATGCACAAATGGCAGGTCAGGACATACAAAAAACATATATACATCATGGGTCTAGGACTTATGGATGCTGTGATCAAGGGTGATGACAGACGGACGGACGGACAAAACGGGTGCAAGAGCGATTTCGACATCTCGAAAATGCGCTAAAAAGGTCGAGTCTCGTTCCCAGGTAGTTTGGGCTATTTTTGGTGTCAGTCTGGTCCCAATAAAATAGTTCGTGCAAGAGTGTTTTTTGGTGTCAGTCTGGTCCCAATAAAATAGTTCGTGCAGTGCAAGAGTGTTTTTTGGTGTCAGTCTGGTCCCAATAAAATAGTTCGTGCAATAGTGTTTTTTGGGATCTCTAATGACATGTCCTAAATATTTCATTCGTATTGCATTTTTTCCCCTTTTGTTTCTTTGCCATTTAGATATTTTCCTCCTTATCGGATCTTGTTTAGTTGTTTAAATTAAAGTTGAAGTTTTTGTCCAATTTTAAAAAAAAAATACTGATCATTATTTACCTTAATTGTTTTGAAGTGCCTGGAGAAGTTTTTTTTTATTTTTATAAATGTTCCCTTTAACATATACTAATTCGGAACGATTAATTTGTTGGTGAAAATAGTCAGACTATGTGTGAAAACCACATGACGATTTTATTGGCGACTTAACTTTAATTATAGAATTAGAATCCAAGTTTCTTTGTGTATACTTATATCTCGTGGGTACATTGTGAATGCTACAATAACGTAGACGTAGATGTGATGGTCTTTTCATTATTTGTGATACACTTAGACTTGTGCTCATAATTTTGTGTTTCTTGATGTTGATACTTGATCCGCTTCATAATTTTCTCTAATGTCTGCGTCATCCTGTTAATCGAGTGGTTGCTTTGTGGTAGTGTTATGGTGTAGTCGGTGTGCGCTGCCTACACCTCCCCCCGCCCACACTCTCTGGTGATTCCCCAGCACGCGTTCTCTTCTGTTCAGTTAGCTTATGTTACATGATACTGACGCTCCTACGCTTATCCAACTTAATTTGTTAAAATCTAGTATAATTTGTCCTCTACTTTGTTGATATTTGTAGTTTCTATTAGTGATTTATAGGTCTACAGTCTACAGGTAGTAAGATTAATGTTTTTTTTTAATAGAAATAAAGAAGCTTAAAGTAAGACTCGCGTGTTTGGACGTTTCTTTATGTGTGTACCTGCGTGCTAGGGTGGAGCTAGATGTGATCCGAGGAGTTTGAATATTACACATTTAAATACTCACGTTTTCGTGTGACAGAACAAAAATAAATTCTCAAATTAAAAGAGTGCTCTGGTTATAATTTAATTAAACATACATAATAATTAGACGAGGAAATTATTATCTAAATACGCCCTTTTAAAAAATTGTTTCCTATTTTAAAGAAAAATAATTTAATAACAATGCAGTATGACTTCCAATCTACCTTAAAATTTATTTTTTCTCAACATGTTTATTTGGAATAAATACTAATTTCTTAACATAAATCTTTTAAACGTCTAATTAAATTTTTGTAGGAATAATTCTGTTGGCTAATCTTATCACAACTCTGGATATGTGGGCTCACTTTTTCTTAGGTAAAAGAGAGACTGCAACGTGGTAGCTACGGCTAGTGCCCCACCCCCAACCCCCATAAAAAAACATTCAAATTAACGAATTATAAAAGATAAACAGGTATTTCTCAGAATTATATATTTTGGTTAGCCTTTGGCACTTTTAACAGATAAACAAGTACCGTACTCATAATTATTTATTTTAAAAAAAAATAGCAAGCAGTCTTGAATTCAAAATCTTTGAACCATTTATATCAGAGATTGTCCAAAAGCAAATAGCTCTAGATAAAACAGATGTTAAATGAAAAAATGCAAAAAAATTGAAGGGTGATTATGCTTTATTGTAACATACACAGCTTGGGGATTAGAGAAATAAAATTACAATCTCCATGTCTTATGTGTAAATAAATGAAAGATGCAGGAGAGATTTTAGAAAAATAATAATATAGGATCAATATTTAAGAAATTTTCTGCACAGAATTGAAATGAATAAGACTGCCCAAAACCATTAAGATGGTCAGTGGTGTCTCTTCCAGTTTAACAACGTGTGTAGCTCTTGCTTCCTCAGTTGAGTGAGGAGATGAAAATATAAAATAACAATAAAGTAAGGAGCTTATAAAAAAAGGTTTTTGGAATAATTTAATACACAAAACAAAAAAGTTTTTTAAAAAATATTTAAAAGATTCAAATTTAAAAAACTTAAAATACAGATTATATGCGCACACCACAAATAATCTTGTGTTACTAATACCAATGTTTGAACAATCCTTAGTTTTTGAAATTAAGTTTCTTTATGACTTTTTTATAGATGACTTTAATAAGAGAGACATTTTTGTGGGTGAAGTTTGACTTTGCTTCCTAAAAAAAAGGAGTTAAAAATTAGCAAACTTTAAAGACAGAAAACCCAACCCTGAAACCCAGTTACATATTCAGTTGGTTTATTTTAAGATACTGTTGTGGGTGGCGAGGAAGAAATAATATTTTTTCCTTCTAAATTACATTTTTTAAATTATTACTTTAAGTTGAACGATTTAAAAAATGTAGATTATAGCCTCGTGATGCATATGGTGGAATCAGAAATGCCTTACGAGAATAACTATGGCAGTGCTTTTGAAAATAGAACTGAAGACTCATAAATGGCCCTAGAGAATCTTTCTACAAAATTTTAAAAAAAAATTAAATGCTAATTGACCTGACTTCTTTCCTAAAAACAGGTAACGTAAATAGGTGAATTTCGCTTGAAATTAATAGTAGAGTGGTTAAAGAGAAGGTGCTCACTGTTTATCACAGAGATAAGATACAGTATTAAAATTTAAGTTAAAACCAGAAAAACACAGGTTTGAAATGTTTAAAACCTACTTTACTATAACTATTTTTTAAAAAATGCTTTTCAAAATTCCATACTTTTTCATGAACCTATGAAGTCACTACCAAATATTAAATTACAAAAAAAACTATTGAACTGATTGGAACTTTGTGAAATGGAAACACATTAAATGCAATACAAAGGAAGACACTTCCTAAGCAATACATTTTAAAACTACCATCTTAATATATAAAAGAAACAATTTATGACATTGAAAAATTTCTTAAAAATGGACAAATTGTGATCTAGCTTAGTAACTAAATCCCTTTAATAAGAGTTTCCCAAACAGGTGTACTTTCAAATTTAGGAGTTGATTATAATAAAAGGTTATTAATTATTAACGATGATAATCCCTGTATCTCTAATAAGTTACTATTAAATTACTATACTACAATTCCTCTTTATCTTTTCAGTTTTTCACAATTTACAGGTATTGCCACTTTTAGGAGATAGCTGGTTGTGAATATAGATAATGTTGGGTAACCCTGCAATAGGATGCTCTATTTTTACAAGATATATATTTTTAAAAAATACAACCCACATTACTGTTGGAATAAATCCAAATAAATGGAAAAACTAGAATAATTGAATCCAAAATACCAGTTTAGTTAGTTTTTCTGGTGTTATTTCAAACAATTATGGACCCATAAATTTTATTACCAATATATGATTTACTTTATAAGTAGAATAATGGCAATATTTGTTAAATGACTTCTAAGCTTGCTTGAAAATTGATTACAGTGCAGCAGGGTCTAGAGAATAGTTTTCCTCTAGGTAGTCATTTATTTAAACAAGTTTAAAAATTGTTTTCTTTTTTTTTTTCTTAAAGTTAATATATATTATTATATATATATATGTATCTATATAATATCTATGTACACTATACATCAATTTTTTTTTTTTAAAATCACAAAAACCTTTAAATTTTAATTCATCTCAAATGAGTTTCACACTCAAAAGCTGATCACATTATATAAATTATACCACATCAACACTTATAAATCTCTCTTCCACACTCAAGTAACAACAGGCTACTTTGAGATATTTAAATTAAAAATATTTCTAGATTTTTAATACAGGTAAGGCATGAAATTGAAATCAAGCAGACAAAGGAGATTTGTAGTGAGAAAATGGGAATCAAATTTTCTCATGTCAAATGTACAGGCGAGTTATGATGTAAAATGTGCTATAATTTCATATCATTAAAACATCTTTTAAAAAAACATTTATTTCAGGAAGTTTGAAAGTAATATTGTATTGAGGCACTACAACTACATAAAGTTGCATGTCTTAAGGAGTGGTTTCTAAAAATCCTTTTCACATATATAAAACAAAGACATATGATATATGGTTGCTTTTTTCTTTCTTCAATAAGCAGGCTATGTATGCTAAAATTATTTGTTTCATTTGTTTTGATGGTAGTTTTCCTCTTCATAAAAATACATGTTTAGCTTGAATATTTTGTTATATATTCAAAATAAATGGAAGAAATATTAAAAAATAAATAGTAGGATTAAATAGTTAAATATTATTTTAATTGAAAATAACACTTTGTACAAAATGAATAAAATAAATGACATTCAAACAATATAAAAGTATAACACCAATTTTCACAGAATGAAATTATTCCCTTGAATTTCAAAGGTAAGATACATTTCAACGGAAGTAACCAGCTATACATATATAGAGAAAGAAATTAAAATAAAAACATCCAACCTGTTTCTTTAACCTTGTGTTATCAAGGAAATTACAGCAAACTATATTCTGATTGTATCATATGTGGTTGGTTGTATAATCAAGAGTGTACTATTTTGATAGGCAAATTGACTAACAGTACCTCTGTTGTTAAGATGAAACCTAGCCATTGCATGTTTTAAAAAAAAATACACACAAAACAATCTTGTTAGGAAGATGGGCAGTGTTTTTTAAAAATAAAAAGTCTGGAAATATAAATTTCTTGTAAATTTGTGTGGATTTTTGATTGTATTGAATGACAAATCTTACCTTTAAATTACATCTTATTTAAAGTTATGATATAGGTATGCACATGTAATTATGGCAGACAAGCCACATATGCACTAAATCAAAATGCATAAAAATAATTATAAAAGAATCCCCTCATATTTTACATTCTCACAGAATGAAATATGTCACTGCTTGAGAATATACATACTCTTTCAATGAATTGAATGTGAATAGTGTTATGTACAAAACAAAATATTCATAAGAAAATCAAAATATATTGTATGCCTTATCAGGACTAAAAAGAAGCTAAAGAAACTATATTTGTACATACAACAAAGCTTTTTCCCATTATGCTTCAGTTTTTGTGGTTTGAAAGATGACTGATAGGCATATCATTATATTTGTATAATGATTTTCAAATACAAGTGTATCTCTCAGACCATATCTTTGAAACAAAGATTAATATAAAAGCTGAAAAAGGAAAGAGTTTTTTTTTTTTGCACAGCCACTATATACAATAGTTTGTAGCAATAATTATAAGGCAATACATAAAATAGATTTTTTAAAAGCCTTGCCTTGTCAGGCAAATAATTCAGAAATCTTGTAATTCTCTTTCCATAATAAAACTATGCAGGGTCAAAATTCAAATTTTCCTGAGCTTGATATCAATGATGCTTTTATCACAGGATTACAGACGCTAAAATTGAAATCACTCTGTTGATAAATTGAATTTAATTTTTTATTTTAAAGAAATTCTAACATCATTTCTGAATGTTATAGGATATGCATCTCATTAATTTTTTTTAAAACTAAATTTCTCACCAAAACACCCTAAATTTTGAAAATATTTGTTAAAAAGTCATACCACCAAGAAAGTATAATTTTGCAATTACATGTATATCTAAAAAATGTCAAAACTTTAATTGACCTATGAATTATAAAAGTATTAAACTGAATAATGAAATGTTATAGATAACTAAAGGTTTATTTGCTGTCTCTAAACTTAATGGCCCTTGGATCTTACTTATACTTTTCTATGATGCACCAAAGCTGGTGCCTAATTAGGAAATCATGATTAGAACAGGGGAGATAAACCTGTGGGCCTAAAATTGGTGATATGCCCATTTTAAAAATAGGCTCCCACATAGATTACAATAAGACAACTATAATTTTAATAAAATTTAAGACAATATAATGGACATTCTCGAGAAGAAGCATTACAAAAATTGATGTTATAAATGGAAAATAGTAGTTATAATATGCAAAAGTAAAACAATTTCAGGCAATACTTAATAAAAAGGGGGCACTAATACAAAGCTGCTAGGACCCTCTGCTTCCTGATTCCTTATCATATATTGCCAGGGGGCAAAGTCATTAGGAAGATTTTCAGGTGGCTGGTGTGGATTTGAAAATGTTGTCGGATTAACATTTTCCATCATTGGCATAACTTGGGAGTTTGGCACTGAAGGTCCTCGAACCCTTGGAGCCCTAGTGGGTTTTGCTCCACCTTCTTTCTTACTGCCTGGGCAACGCCCTGCCTTGATGTGGTCTCTGAGACCTTCACCATAGATGAAAGTTCTGCCACATACACTGCACACGTGGGACCTCTTGCCGCTGTGTCCTTGGCGATGTCTGTTTAGGTTAGATATAAACCTAAAACTTTTCCCACAGACCTCACAGACATATGGCCTTCTATCACTGTGCATTCTTTTATGTTTTCTAAGATCCCCAAAGGAAATGGTTCTCCTTCCACAAATGTCACATTCATACGGCTTCTCACCAGCATGCCAACGTTTATGATAATCAAAGCTCATTTTCTGTGAGAAAGACTTACCACAGAGCTCACATGTGAATCTTTTCTCCCCTGAATGGCACCTCATATGGCAAGTAAGACGATCAGCACTTACAAAACTTTTCCCACAAACCTGACATTGATGGACTGGTTTTTCAATATGGGTTTGAAGATGAGCAGCCAACAATTCTCCCCTTCCAAAGCAATTACCGCATATTTCACATTTATGTCTTGGTACTAGATGCCCCTTCAAGTGACCAATCATTCGAGTGATGTTGTGATTTTTCTTCTGACAGAGATCGCAATGGAATACTCTAACTGCTAAATGAGTGGCGCAATGAACCTTGTATTCTGGAAGGTTAGGGAATGTTTCATCACAATACCAACATACATAATCAGTTCCATCTGTTTTCTTCCATGTGCCTGGTTGTCCAACAGTGGAAGGAGTCGTAGAGTGTCCTTTGCAATGGGTGATACACTCAGTTCTTGAGTTAAAAGTGATCTTGCAATGCTTACAATAAAAGGATTTGTGTTCTCCATGCTTGTTAGCAATGTGCCGTCTGAATGACTTCCTTGTAGCGTATTCATTATCGCAAGTAAAACATAAGAACTGCTTTGGTATGTTTTTAGGCGGGCTTGACGTTTTCTTCTTCACCCTACTCTTTTTGACACCTTCAAATACGGTCTCCACAATGTGGTCATCAGCATCTGCATCTTCATTCATGCTGTCATAGACAGGCATCATATACATATTTTTGTTTAAATGCGGTTGTGCAGCTTTTCTTTGTAACTTTCGAGTCCTTGATGATACCAGTGAATTAAGATCACTAAGCGACATGGCTTTGTTTGAAGCTGCACCACTGCACATAGTAACAGCATCGTCAAAACACAAGCCACCAGAATTCTGCAAGTTTAGCTTGAAGTTTTCATCAATGACTCCGTTTACTAAAGCACTGGTCATAATGCTGTCTTTTAATTTCAAATCATCAAACTCACACAACTCCACTTGCTTTCTTAGCACATGAATAAAGTCATTTAATGTTTCTGAAGCATCTTGCTCTAAGGTAAAATATCTAAATCTCTCAAACAGGAGAATAAACTGGGGTAGGCAAATTTGTTCAATCACATCCAGAATCTTATTAAGCTTTATTTCATCTACATCAATAACTTTCATGGATTCATAAATTGTGTTCTTCTGAAGACGAGCAGCAAAAAGCAAGATAGATGCTGATTCCACAGAAGAATCTTGGTAGGTGTTTCGATGGTAGTGAAATCGCTGAAGGAAATTGTTCCACTGCTTGAATACAACTCCACTTTTATCTAACTGAGGTGGAGGAAGATTAAATTCCATTATTAGACTTAATAAAAATAATAACTTTTACTTCCAATGAAGAAATAAACGGTATGCCCAGAGAAGAAAAGAAATGGTTTCTGGATGTGACTGAATACTTGGGTTTCTGTCTTTCACTCAGTATGTCCAAGGGATGGGAAATCAATCTGAAATACAAAACAAATTATTTTCAGTAATATGTGAATATGTGGCAGCTCTAGACCCAAATATAATAGCCATATTTTTTTTAAAAAAGCATCTTAAACAAATATGTATAATTCTGATTCCTGCATAGTTTATATTTATAAATTACCATAATGTCCATGACAGTGGCCATTGGTAATAATTTATTCAACCTCATTATGATTCTACAACTACTAATAGAACTATGTTCACAGAGTTTCAATTTCATTCATAAAAGATGGACATAGGCCCAAAAAAATACTTTAAAATTGGTAAAGAAAAGATTTTAATTAATTAATCATGAGCCAAAGTTAAAGATTCAAAAGTACAGTCGAAACCGCTTAAGTCGACGGCGTTGGGGTATGAAAAATGGCATCGACATAACCGATGATCGAGTTAAAGCGAAAACCAATATGGCGGCGAAATATTAACATGCGCTTGAAATTTCTTTATGTACGTGTTGTGCGTTAATTAGTGATGGAACGATTAATCAGAATCGTATCGGAATATCGGGACCCTATTTCTTCACTCTTTCTTAAGGTTGTTAAGACCGTTCGTTTTTAAAGACTGTTTAAGTTTAAATGTAACGCCGTTTTGCGGTGATTCCCAGATTGAGCGATACTGTGCTTCGAAGCCACTTGCTTGATTTTCCTTACAAGCTACACAAATAAGTAACCTACACATCCCCTCATTGTCCCCGAACCATTCTCTTCCTAATCATCTTCTTTGGGTCTTACAATGGACTCAGAATGGTCTATCGTGACCTATATATGACTCAGGACAAAGCGAACTCTTCTCTATATAAACGTACACAAATAAATTAGGTACTCCTTTTGAACCTTCAACTTTGACATATTTTAATTAATTCTAACCAATAGTTCTTATGAATGAAACAATGAGAACAAAGCAGTAGTACAGTACATGTAATGGTCAAAATGAGGTTGAAGGATGAATGGTTGCCAATGACAACAAGTTTGCACACGGTACATTTTATTATTCCATACGATCCCCTCAGCTTACAATTCCTTCGGTAACTTGATGCTAATAGGACTAACCAACAACAATGGTGTGGGAGAGTGGGGGTGGGTAAACTGTCTGTAGTCTGTTATATTATATATTTTAAAATCTGGGGAGCCTTGTTTACAGTAAGCAGCCTATGATTTTGGTATCGTCCCATCACTAGCGTTAATAAATGATAATGTTCATGCACGTGTTTTTGGAGTTTGTTTTAACACAACAGCATTGCCGTTATTTGTTTGATGAAGCTATCGGCATGCTATAAAATTGTACATACATGTTTGCTAACAACAAAAGGTATATGTGCACCAACTGACAGCAGAAATTTACAAATTTAAAATAAAAACCAAAGTCGATTTTCGATAAAAACTAAGAATTTCAAAAGCCGGCGATTGCCATAGTACCAGAAGCAACACAGCGCTGAGAGCAAAACGCAAGTGGGCTGTGGCGTCACCAGCAGACCCTGATGTGGCAGAAACTTGGTCCCTTGGTTATAAAAAAATTATAGCTAACATTTTCAAAAGCTGGCGATTGGTCATGGGGATCGAGATAACCGATGTTAAGTGGCAAATTTGACCCTTTTTTGTGCTCGTGTTATGAGGTTTTGGCGACTTTAAAAAAATCGAACTAAACGACGAGAAAATGCTAAGACAAAGAGAGAATTTGGCGGTTCCAATAAAAAACGTCGACATAATAGGGTGGTCGAGCTAACTGAGCTCGAGATAAGTGGGTTCGACTGTAGTTGAATTTTATTTTTGATTATGATTTCAAGCACAAGCTAATATTGCTTCCACATTGATTTTATACTTATGTTGATGCTTTTTGGAAACCCCCAAGGCCGGCGAGAATTCTACTGTATAAATTGTATTAATAATATTAAATGGATTTACAGTTTACAAACTATACATCTTTCCCTATAATGGTGTATAGTTTTATCAGTCAAACTTTAGGCAACTCATGGATAACTAACTCATAATTTCAAATTTTGCAGACCATTAATAAAATTACACTTTTAGGTTTAAACTGTTTGTTAATAATGATCACTGTGTTAACATTCTACTGAACCTTTTTGCAGGTTAATTGTTAATATTTGACCAAAATAATTGAAATTTATTGAACATTTTATTGAAATGTGCAAGCATCCTTTTAAAAAAAGGTTTGTTTTCCTTTATTGCTTTAACAGAATGCCCTAATAATTTTTAAACTGAGACCTGTATTAAGATGTCAAAGATGGAAATGCTTTTCATGTATAAAGCTCTATTAGTAATAAGACGTAACTCTTTATGGAAAAAACAGATTAGCTTTTGATAGAATTAGTGGATCTAGATGATATTAATAATTTTTAAACTGAGACCTGTATTAAAAAATGTCAAAGATGAAAATGAATATCGTGTAAAAAGCTTTATTAGGAATAAGACTGAACACTTTATGGAGAGCACAGTTTAGGTTTTGATAGTATTAGTGGAACTAGATGTGATACATGATAATCCATGAATCTCTATTGCATCTCAAATTTTTCATGTAAAAGAATCTATCATCCACACACAGTAACATCAAGCTGCACCTTTCTTAGAAAAATATTCATAATTCGGACCAGATAGGATTACTTTTCTTTGCGCAATGAGAAAAGGAAGGTTAATAATTTATTGCTCCACAGCTTAATCGAAAATGAATAGAAATGATTACTCCTAGGGCTGTACTTGATTCAAATTTTGTTTAATTTGACCAGAGCCGGATTTGTAACAATGGCTGGATTTCAGTTTTGCGGGTGCCATTACGTATTTATATATATTGAGCTGTACTAAATGGTATATGAAGTATTTTATGGGAGAAAATGATCAACTGCAACAACACTGCTGTGGGGATATGATTGACATATTATAACTAGGCCTGTCAAAAGGTACAGAGTACCTGTTGCCTTGAGATTACCCGGGTAGTAAAATTACGCCAGGGTACTCATGAAAATGTTACTTCAATGTCTATATAAAACGAAGGTTAAACTTCGGCTTGCATGCCACAGCTTTTTTGTAGTTAATTTGTATCTTGTGAAACAATCTATCAAATGAAAATTTTTGATTGAAATATATGCTTTGAAATATCTGTCAACGGGAAATAAAATACGGTCTTGACAAACTACAATGTATTTTGATTAGGGCTGTTATCGATTAAATTAAATTTAATTGTAAACTTTTGAAAAATTACCGAGTAATTAATCGATAACTTTGTTAAAGCTAAAAATCAAGATGTATTACATCATTAAACTGAAAATTTCAAGGGAAGTAGTAAAAACAGGCAATTGATTTTTGTTTATTTAGTTATTTTTAAAACATAGTTACCAATAAAAAAAAGTTAATTTACGTATTAAAGTTTAAGCACTCCGATGAAAATTTCAAATTAATTTGAAAAATATAGAAATAATATAGCTGCATAGAATTTGTTTGACGATCAACAAAAACATGAAGATCATATTTTTATCCCAAGTTATGATTTTTTTTCAAAGACCTCATGATCACTTTTTTCAATACGTTGTTTTCTTTCACATTTTATGGCATTTTTTAAATTGCCTATAACTAAATTTTTAATTTGATTCAAATTTAAAAATATAATATTGTTAGGAGATATATTTAAATATAAGTGGTTCAATATAATGTCAATGAATTTTAATTTTGTTATCGTTAATTATTTTTAAAATAAATTGAGAAAAAAATGTAAAACATTTTCTTTAATTTTAATAGCTATTTTATCGAGTAAAATAGTTTTAATGGATAAAGAAAATTACTGATTGATCGAGAAATTAATCAGTAATTTTCACAGGCCTAATTTTGATACATATTTTTTCCTCTGAAAATGAAACAGAAATCTGAAACACATGGTTGTTTTTTTTAATTGAATCATATAAGGAAAACAAAACTCCTCTGCTGAAAATAAGTATGGACTGCGTAGAGATGAAAAAAGCAGTGATATTAATAAAAACATCCCTGCTTAGGAAATAATTTTGCTTTGAAATAAGCAGACATTGGGTTAATTATTTTTCTTAACTATCACCCTCCTGCCCTATAACTGCACCCTCTCCATTCGCTTGTGTTTCTTGTATTTGTTATCACGTGGTGACCTAGAAAGACTGATGTTAAAAGTTCGTACAAGTTTGTAAGTTTTTAAAGTTAAAATTAAATATGTACTAACAGTGCAAGAAAGGTAAAATGTCAGCTGCTTGGATAGACTGTATAGAGATGATCCCTGGTTAAGCATATCTAAAGTGGGTCAGCAGTAAGGACACACTGCTTGACTCAAAGAGCACCTCTTTTCAAAGCAGAAGATTTTAAACATCTCTGAATTTAAGGAGAGGACAGGGAACCACTTTCAGGAAAAATTTAATTTATATAACATAAGACAAAAGAGATCTTAGGACATTGGATCAGCTATTGAGGTTTTATCAAAGCCATCGTAAGGCCTGTAACAACCTTACTTGAGATCAAATAAATAAAAAAGACCAATCGTTTTAGCTGTGCAGCGATTCTGGGGCTGGTCATATTGAAAGCTCTAAATTAATGTCTTTTTCAGTAATATCACTCGCTACAAAAAAAAAAACAAACAAAAAAAACACAATGTAACGTAACCACAAGCAAACATGGACTGTGTTGCAAGGATCTAAAAGTTCAGGGATATATTGATAAAACATATGGCTGTCATTTTCATGCTGGGGAAGGTGCGGTAAATGATAATGCATTCAAAAAGTGAACATTTGGCATTAGCTGAGACACTAACAAATTAATGTGTAGGCCCTAAATTAAATAGATTTAAGGTAATCCTGCAGTTTTTACACGTATATTATTTCAGATAAAATTTATTTTCTCGTGAGAACTTACTATTTTAATTTATTAAATATATTATTATATTTTTTAAAAATCTATTACAACGCTAATTTGTAATTTGTATTAATTTCTAAAGCATTTTTTCGGCTCTCTATGATACATAATCCGGTCAAAATACATCCATTTTGTTTACTAGGGCGGCTTGCCAGATGCTTTTTACCCATGCTAAAATAAATATACTGAATTGAAAATTTTATTTTTAAAATGTATAATTCTTCTTTGCTATGTTCTTAGAATATAAATAAATATAAAGCAACTAGGAAAAACAAAATACTAGATTTATTCCTAACAAACAGACCAGGACTAGTAGTAGACTGCACAATAATTCCTGGGCTGTCTGACCATGATATTGTTAGGGTAACCAACACAATAAAAACGATGCCTAGAAGAACAATATATCTTTGGAATAAATGCAATTTAATAAAATTACACCAATCAGCCTCTAATTTCCAACAAAATTTCCTAAGTAAATTCAGCATAGTTAGCCCTGTAGAAGAAATATGGAAGGAAATAAAAACAAATCTAAAAACCATAATGGATCAGAATGTTCCAACAAAAATAACTTCAAATAGAATTAATAAATGCTGGTTCAATTTTAAATTAAAAAAGTATTGCAAACTAAAGGAGAATTTATTTAAGAAATTTAAGGCTACCAATTTAGAAAGGATACACAAAAAATACTTAAAAATTAAGCACCTGACACAGAAACTTAGCCGTAACCTCCAAAATAATTATATAAACAATGTGATAACTAAAGATAACAATAAAAACTTATGGTCCTTTATCAAATCTAAAAAATGGAGCCTTCAGGTATAGCCACACTAAAAGGCTCAAATAATAAAACCTATAATGATAATGAAAATAAAGCTAATATCCTTAACAAATATTTTGCATCATCATTTTCTGCCTCAGGCGACAAGGAAATTTCAATAAATTTAAATAAATTGGAAGAAATAGGTAACATAACTGTAGATGAGATAGGTATACATTCACTCCTAAAAAACTTAAAAATAAACAAAGCTACTGGCCCAGATGAATTACCTGCCAGGTTATTAAAAGAATTAAGCAATGAACTGTCCCCAATCCTTGTAGTTCTTTTTCAAGCCTCTCTAAACCAGGGTAAAGTGCCCGAGGATTGGAAATTAGCCTATGTAACGCCGCTCTTTAAGAAAGGTGATAAGTCAGACCCTGGTAATTACAGACCTGTATCACTTACTAGTATCACATGTAAATTACTGGAACACATAATATATAGCAGAATAGTTAACCACCTTGACAAATATAATGCCCTATGCCCACACCAACATGGCTTTAGAAAGAACAGATCATGTGAAACACAATTGATAGGCCTAATAGATGATCTATCAAAAGGCTTAGATAATAATGATCAAATAGATACAATATTACTAGACTTCTCAAAAGCATTCGACAAAGTTCACCACCTTAGTTTACTCAAAAAACTTAAATACTTTGGAATCTCAGGTCCCTTACATCACTGGATCCAAGATTTCCTATTGGGTAGGGAGCAAACTGTAATAATTAATGGTTCTAAATCTACACCAATAAAGGTTAACTCAGGAGTTCCACAAGGAACTGTCCTAGGTCCCTTACTATTTTTAATTTATATAAATGACTTACCCAACAATATCTCAACAGGAACTAAAGTTAGGTTATTTGCTGATGATTGTATAATCTATAGAACAATCAAGTCAGAACAAGATAGCAAAATTTTACAAAAAGACTTAGATGAATTAATAAAATGGGAAACTAACTGGAGTATGTCCTTCCACCCAGAAAAATGTCAACTGCTAAGAGTAACAAAGAAAAAGAAACAAATTCAAAATATTTCATTCATGGAAAAGAACTAACCCAAACTAAAGATGCGAAATACTTAGGAGTCATAATAAATGAGAAACTATCTTGGAATCCCCATGTCAATGAAGTTATTAAAAAATCAAACAAAACCTTAGGCTTTATAAAAAAAAAACTTTTACAAATGTAACAAAGATATAAAACTAAAATGCTATCTCACCCTGGTGAGACCTATACTAGAATATGCATCTTCAGTATGGGACCCATCCACCAAAGAAAATATTGATAAGTTAGAACAAATACAAAAAAGAGCTGCCAGATTCATTACTGGAGAATATTCAAAACTGACAAGAGTAACACCATTAGTTAAATCATTAAACCTTGAAACACTAGAGAATAGAAGAACCAAGAGTAAATTAGTAATTATACATAAGGCAATTAATTCTAAATTAGAAAAACAACACAAAGATAACCTAATACAACCCTCAAATAGACATAAAGATAAAAACACCTTTCTTATTCCATATGCAAGAAC
Organism: Radix auricularia; assembly: GCA_002072015.1. NCBI lineage: Eukaryota > Metazoa > Mollusca > Gastropoda > Lymnaeidae > Radix > Radix auricularia. Next base: position 404,392 of record MUZC01001678.1, read on the forward strand.
AAACACATACAAGTTTTCTTTCTTTCCGTCCGGTATTCGGGCGTGGAATGGGTTGCCTGAAGAAACCAGGAAAGCCACCACTTTATCATCTTTTAAAACTCTAGTAAGAATACAGGACTAAACACAAACCATAGAAATACGTAGGACGCAATAATCTTCTGTACAGAAGGAGCGTCTGTAACATATAAGATAAGATATTTTAAACACAATTTCATTTTTTAATTCGTTACTAGATTTTTTACTTTTATTTATTTTGGTTTTACGTGACAAAAATTTCATTTGGCATCTTACTGTAACATTCTGGCTAGTAGGATGATAGATAAACAAAATGGATGTATCATACTCTGATTATGGCGCTTCAAGGGCTGAAAAAACCCTTGAAAATTAATACAAAATACAAATTAGCATTGCAATAGCTAAAATACAATATATAATAATGTATTTAACAATAAAAACGTAAGTTTCACTGTGAAATAATATACTTGTAAAAAAAGCAGTATTACCAGATTTAAGATGATATGTCATAGTCACTATTGACTAAACTATTTACTTTTACTATAGACTATAGCCTATTAATAAGACTAGTTGTACCATCAAAGAATAATTAGTCAGTAGTCTACTTAAGCGTCTTAAGTCTACTCTTAAGTTACGACTACTTTATACTAACTTAGATTGGGCCTGCTGAGCAGGCTGCTCCGATTTTCACTCTTTATATTTTGATTTTTCTATTTTAAATCAATTAAATGTATGCAATTAATTATCGATAAAAGCGAAGTGTGTCGACCGTGATGTCACGGTCATGGGGGCCTTCTTTTTTGTTATAACACGTCCTTTAAAAAGCTTTAAAATATAAATTCTATAGTAGGTACTTTGACAGAAAATTTAAATGTAGTCCAATATGCTTAACTAATATTTCATTTTAAAGGGCTTGCTAAGACCTTTTCAAAAACACTTGTTTTGTCTTTCTATCTTTTGTAGAAGTGGAGTTATAATTTTTTTTGTCAATTTTTTAATGCCCCTTATATAACCTATATAATTTATTTTAAAACTTGTGACCCAAATTTCAAAATTCTGTACTTTTTCCCTCACAACTTTTTTAATTTTAGAGATATGGTTATCAAATTTTCAGGAGACATTCACAATCCAATTTGAAAAACAATTATCAAGGAATTTTTTAAGTATATCAAGATTTTAAATTTTGTAAAAAATATATTTGAAAGCTTGTTGAAGAAAATCATAGCGAAAATATTTTTTTAATATATAATATATATATAGATAAATATAAATCAGTA
>MUZC01001678.1:414947-443878 GCA_002072015.1 Radix auricularia
TTAATTTGGAATATGTTTTATCTCATTTGAGGTTGGGAGGACCTGCGACCCCAATAAATTTCTTACGCCTTCAAAAAAAAGTATCTTGTGTTTTTATAAATGTGTATTTATAGGTATATCATTTTATTCAACCTCTTTTAATACAGCTTAGATCTATATAAATAGGGCATGCAATGGTAAAAATATTCCCCATCTTTAAAAAATGTATTTCGATTTAATTAAAATTATTTATTCATGTTTATTAATTTATTTTAAAAATCAGACGATTGACTGAAGGGGCCACCCATAAATGACGTCACGCGATTTTGGCTGATATTTCACCACTCTGCCCCGTGGTCTCACGCCGTCACGAAAACTTAGACCCCTTCCTCAATGTGACGTCACAAAGATTACCCCCCCCCCTCTTTTCGAATAAGAGCAAAATAAGCATGTTTTAAATAATTTTTTCCATTTAAAATATGTTTTTAGTGTAATAAAAATGTCATAATATCGTAACATGCGTGAAGCCATGTAAAAATTCATTAAATAAAGTGGAACTTTTAGTCAATGTTTCACTTTTTGAATGAGGTCAAATGTGTTGCTCCTCCCCCCCCCGTGCGTGACGTCATTTATGGGCGGCATATTGGAGACCGCCCCGGGCGGCAAAAGCCCTAGCTACGCCACTGAATAAATTCCAAGCATTCATTAAAAAAATATATTTTTATCAATCACAGACAAATTGAAATTGCAAGGGTATCCAAATAACTTTTTTAAAACTTCATAATGTTAAAATTAAAAGGAGTATAATCTATATTTTGGCTTTGTAGCCAAGTTGTTAAATAAAACCGTATATATTAAATAAAAACTGAAAGTGCTCTATTAAAAAATTGCCTTAAAATGCATAAATATTTATCATTTTTTAAAATTTGGAAGTCCTAAGTCATTAAAATGAATGCGAAGCATTTAATTGAAGTTGACACTTTTCAGGTTTTTCCCCCCAAGTTTTTAATGCATGTGGGAACTTTTTACCCCAATTTGGGATTTTTTTAACCCCTGTCTGGGAAAATCTGGCACTTAGACTTCAAAACAGCGACTGTGTCAAAACAGCGACGGTCAAAACAGCGACCGTGAAAACAGTGACTATATCAAAACAGCGACTTAACCTTAAAGCTGTTCTGGTCCAAAATTTTAATTTTGAACAAACACAACTGTGTGCCCTAGTTTATAAATACAAAGTATTCTTACAAGCTATGAAGACATTATGGAGAAATTTATGGATCACTATCGTAATTTAAAATTAGTGCTCGAAGAAAACAAAAATGTGGGTTGATTCAGACTTTCAAGGAGGTAATTCAGTTTGTCATGACTGAAGAATAATTCAGCGGCATAGCCACCCTGTTGGTTATTTGTGCTACATTTCTTGCATCGAGCGCTGTTTGCGAATATGGATTTAGCCTAATGAATTCTAGAAAAGTATAATCTAGAAATATGTTGTTAGAGTTACATTTAGAGTTGCTTAAGAGGATTAAATCTTGTCAGAATGATGGACATCAGATAAGCCTTGATAAAGTCTATAAAATATGGCAAACCTTAGAGTGAACATTGATCCCGACTGAGCTGTTTTGTGCTTACGAACGCGGATTCATAAAGAATAATATTACGCATTATTCCGTATTTAAAAAAAAAATGTTTTTCATGGCCTAAGGAATTGTTTTTTATATTTGAAATACTTTGTATGTCATTAACTTCTTTTGGGTTTCGGGTGCGTTGTGGAAAGAATACGCTTTGTTGTGTTGTAGGGCGAGGAGGATGCTTAGGAGTAAGTCTGGATATGTACGCTATTTTTTATTTACACACACATCTCTCTCTCTCTCTCTCTCTCTTTCCTCTCTCTTTTTTTCTTTCTCTCTATCTCTCTCCTCTGTTTTATTCTTAAAAAATTTATTTTTTCATTTGATAAGGAATTGTTTTCTCCTTTTAAAATACTTCACTAGAGGGGAACGTGAGGTGCTGATCTCACCGGGTGACCAAAAAAAGTAAAATTATTTATATTCCCTTTATTTGGCACTGGAAGACTGGGGGGGGGGGGGGGAGTTCTGTGGATTAGGAGCTGCGCATAAATGACGTAGCGTGCTTAGGTTGGGAGGTTGTCACGCATCTGTGACGATGTGTGACGAGAGGGAGGGGTGTGTTTAAAAAATGTGAAATCACCTCAAAACACGCAGCTATAAGTAAAAGTTCCATTTAAATATTTGATTGCTTACAATTTATTTAATGACGCCTTGTATGTGTTCCAGCGTGTTACGATATCAAAGTGTAGACTTGCACTAAATCCAAATTTATTTGACAAAAATTATTTTTCCACATGATAATTTTCATGTTTTTCATATTTTTTTTTGGGGGGAGGGGTCTCAGAGATTTGTGACGTCATATCGGAAAAAGGGGTGGGGGTCTAAGTTTTTGTGACAAAGTGTGACGCGGGAGAGGGAACCGTCAACGTTGCGTGACGTCATTTATGTACACCCCCTTAAGTCGTGAAGGGGTGACACCATGAGCTACCGCCCCGGGTGACACCAACCCTAGCGACGCCCCTGATCATGACTAAACGTTACTCATTCCACCTGATCACTAATATTCACTGATAATGATATTGATAATATATTGATATTGCTTACAATGTAACTTACAGGTAAAGCCACAAACTACATATTGTAACACATAAATATGATCATTAGCCTCTATAAATAATATATCTTTGCTCCCTTTAAAATGACTTCCAATGAACACCATGACATAATCTTTTAATATATTTTAAAATGTTTCGAAAAAATGGACCTCATGACTTTTAAAAAATAGTTTAATATTTCCTAAAAAAATATTTTTCTATTTGTGCAGTCTTAGATAACACCACAAGCCTACCTTGAAAGACATCTACCAAGAGATCAGGGTCAAAATCCCACCAGAAACATGATCCCAAAGATGAAAGGGATACCTTTAAACAGGAAGCTTAATCCAAGCAGTTAATTAGAACCCATCAGTTTAAAACTTATCCTATCTTATCTTATATGTTACAGACAGATTATTGCGTCCTACGTATTTCTATGGTTTGTGTTTAGTCCTGTATTCTTACTAGAGTTTTAAATGATGATAAAATGCTGGCTTTCCTGGTTTCTTCAGGCAACCCATTCCACGCCCGAATACCGGACGGAAAGAAAGAAAACTTGTAGGTGTTTGTTCTTGCATATGGAATAAGAAAGGTGTTTTTATCTTTATGTCTATTTGAGGGTTGTATTAAGTTATCTTTGTGTTGTATTTCTAAATTAGAATTAATTGCCTTATGTATAATTACTAATTTACTCTTGGTTCTTCTATCCTCCAGTGTTTCAAGGTTTAATGATTTAACTAATGGTGTTACTCTTGTCAGTTTTGAATATTCTCCGGTAATGAATCTGGCAGCTCTTTTTTGGATTTGTTCTAACTTATCAATATTTTCTTTGGTGGATGGGTCCCATACAGAAGATGCATATTCTAGTATAGGTCTCACCAGGGTGAGGTAGCATTTTAGTTTTATATCTTTGTTACATTTGTAAAAGTTTCTTTTTATAAAGCCTAAGGTTTTGTTTGATTTTTTAATAACTTCATTGACATGGGGGTTCCAAGATAGTTTCTCATTTATTATGACTCCTAAATAGTTTGCATCTTTAGTTTGGGTTAGTTCTTTTCCATGAATGAAGTATTTTGAATTTATTTGTTTCTTTTTCTTTGTTACTCTTGGCAGTTGACATTTTTCTGGGTGAAAGGACATACTCCAGTTAGTTTCCCATTTTATTAATTCATCTAAGTCTTTTTGTAGAATTTTGCTATCTTGTTCTGACTTGATTGTTCTATAGATTATACAATCATCAGCAAATAACCTAACTTTAGTTCCTGTTGAGATATTGTTGGGTAAGTCATTTATATAAATTAAAAACAGTAAGGGACCTAGGACAGTTCCTTGTGGAACTCCTGAGTTAACCTTTATTGGTGTAGATTTAGATCCATTAATTATTACAGTTTGCTCCCTACCCAATAGGAAATCTTGGATCCAGTGATGTAAGGGACCTGAGATTCCAAAGTATTTAAGTTTTTTAAGTAAACTAAGGTGGGAACTTTGTCAAATGCTTTTGAGAAGTCTAGTAATATTGTAACTAATTGATCATTATTATCTAAGCCTTTTGAGAGATCATCTATTAGACCTATCAATTGTGTTTCAAATGATCTGTTCTTCCCAAAGCCATGTTGGTGTGGGCATAGGGCATTATATGTGTCAAGGTAGTTAACTATTCTGCTATATATTATGTGCTCTAGTAATTTACAGGTGATACTAGTAAGTGATACAGGTCTGTAATTACCAGGGTCGGACTTATCACCTTTCTTAAAGAGTGGCGTTACATTGGCTAATTTCCAATCCTGGGGTACTTTACCCTGGTTTAGAGAGGCTTGAAAGAGAACTACAAGGATTGTGGACAGTTCATTGCTTAATTCTTTTAATAACCTGGCAGGTAATTCATCTGAGCCAGTAGCTTTGTTTATTATAAAGTTTTTTAATGAGTGAATGTATACCTATCTCATCTACAGCTATGTTACCTATTTCTTCCATTTTATTTAAATTTATTGAAATTTCCTTGTCGCCTGAGGCAGAAAATGATGATGCAAAGTATGTGTTAAGGGTATTAGCTTTAGTCTCATTATCATTATAGGTTTTATTATTTGAGCATTTTAGTGTGGCTATTCCTGAAGGCTCCATTTTTTTATTTGATAAAGGACCATAAGTTTTTATTGTTATCTTTAGTTATCACATTGTTTATATAATTATTTTGGAGGTTACGGCTAAGTTTTTGTGTCAAGAGTTTAATTTTTAAGTATTTTTTGTGTATCCTTTCTAAATTAGTAGCCTTAAATTTCTTAAATAGTTTGCAATACTTTTTTAATTTAAAATTGAACCAACATTTATTAATTCTATTTGTAGTTATTTTTGTTGGAACATTCTGATCCATTATGGTTTTTAGATTTGTTTTTATTTCCTTCCATATTCTACAGGGCTATCTATGCTGAATTTACTTAGGAAATTTTGTTGGAAATTAGAAGCTGATTGGTGTAATTTTATTAAGTTGCATTTATTCCAAAGATGTATTGTTCTTTTAGGCATCTTATTTATTTTAGTTTTAATTGTGTTGGTTACCCTAACTATATCATGGTCAGACAGCCCAGGAATTATTGTGCAGTCTAGTACTAGTCCTGGTCTGTTTGTTAGGAATAAATCTAGTATTTTGTTTTTCCTAGTTGCTTTTTTTACCATTTGTTCTAGGTTTATGTTGTTTATAGGGTCTAAGAAATGTTCATTAATTTCTTTATTATTTTGGTGGCTATCAATTGTATAGTTTTTCAAATTTATATCTGGAAGATTTAAGTCCCCCATTGTCCAAATCACAGCATTTTTATGATGTTCTTTAATAGAAATTAGTTGACTGCAGAGATTCCTCATGTATTCTTTGTTTGTATTTGGTGGCCTATATATACTGCCTACAATAAAGGGTGATGAATTTGGTGTAACTATTTTGCAAAAAACAGATTCTATATTAGAGTTTGGTTGTGTGTTAAATTAGGCTATGAGAGTTGATTTTATTGCAAGTAGGACGCCACCATGGTTGTCTGTTCTATCTTTTCTAAATATATTATAATTGCTGCTAAAAATTTCAGAGTTATATATGTTGGGGTTCAACCAAGTTTCAGAACCAGCAATTATGTCTGGTTCTTCTGTTTTTATAAGAAGTTCTAAATCTGGAATTTTATTTTTTATGCTTTGGAAATTAATTATTAGAGTTTTAAGAGTGTTTCGATTGTCAGTATTATTAGATTTTTTATTTTCATGGGCTTGTGTGGCAGGTCTGATTTTATCTAGGGTGTTTTTTATATTAGAATTAGCCAAAACACTGTAAAAGTTTGTGGTGATCAGGTCTCTATAATTTAACAAGTCTGAATTGATTTGGAGAAATCCACAATGTGTGCAGTGCCAAGATGTATACTTATTTATTAGGTCCATTGATATGTACTTGGGCGCATGAGCATGCAGGCAAACTATGTGGTATCATTCATTATAGGTGTCACACTGAATTGCTCCTTGTTTACTTGTGCATGTTTTTCTACAAACTTGGCATTTAGATGGTACTGGGCCTGGGTTTAGCTCTATGTCGCCGGAGAGAAGCAAGATTAAAATTAGGTGCTCTTGCCTATGTCTACATATTTTATGTTTCCATTGTTTTAGTGTAATTTCTTTTCTTGTACTTAAGATAGAGGTGTAGTCAGGTACTGAGTCTGTGTGCTTAGTGTTGTGGTGGTTTATAACTATAGATATGTTACTATGACTTTTTAAAACCAATCCTAAGCAGTTCGATATTTCTGAAACGGGACCCCAGCTGTTACTATGATCCTAGTAGTAAAGACGTGGTGGTCGAGAGGTAGCGCGCTCGATTGTCATACCGATGGTCATGAGTTCGAATCCACGCGAAGGCGAGGATTTGTTCCCGGCGCCTGAGGAGTCCCCGAGTCACCCAGCTGAATGGGTATCTAACTAGACAATAGTTAGGCGGCTGGGGTAATGCGTGGAACCCATATAGCCGTGGCTTGTGACCGCTGCATCTCTTGCCAACAGATCATCTCTCATGGTCTCTGGACGCAATTATCGTCTGCATAGAAGGAGCGTCTGTATATCTAAGATAAAGTCATGCCTAAAAAACAGCATCGCACCAACACCAAAAAAAGTACTATCGTTCTATCCACACATTATCGCAATGTCAGTACTAATTAGTACAAATAAATGTCCCCCCTCTCTCTCTTTAATTCAAAAGAGCTACATATGGCTCGCTAGCTATGGTTTCACGACCTCTGGCTTATGACATCTGCACGAATATGTTTGTATAAATTTCAGTAACATGTTGATTTAGATATAAATACATGTAGTTTTTATTAAATTGTGTAATTATATTCTTTCCGTTTTTATATTTCGATTACATTTAGGTTGTTTGAAGACCCGTACCAGTCATATCTTATCTGTTACAGACGCTCCTTTTCTACAGAAGATTATTGCATCTTACCATTATTCATTGTTTGTGTCTGTCATGAATTTTATAAGAATGTTATATTTTGCTGAATTTTTTTTTCAGACAACCCATTTCACGCGCGAATATCAGGCGGGAAGAACGAGAATTCGTAAGCTCTAGATTTTGCTTACATAATTAGAAGTGTTTTTTTTAAAATCTCTATCCTCTAGTGCATGGGTCTACAAACTACGGCCGCAGTCCAGATGCGGCCCACGAGGCACTCTCATCCGGCGCCTGGAGACTTTTTAATCTCCGAAAAAGATACTATTTTTATCAGTAGGTTACCACAAAACTTAGTATATGAAAAATGAAAATATGAAGTTACAGATTGATTTACAGAACAGAGATCACAAACCAGGTAACAACACAAATGAAAGGTTAACACCAAACGAAATAATTAAAGTTAGGAAATATGATAGAAAAAAAAGAAAAGATAGATGTTTATTTGGACTACTTTGAGTCAGTTATGATTATAAAAGGATTTGAATAAAATGAGTGGCCTACACAGCTTATGACAAAACTTACAGGCGAAGCTTTCGAGGCCTTTAACATTATAGCAAAAAATGACAGGAACATTTACAAAAATGTAAAAAAAAGGCCCTATTATTCAATTTTGGAAAATCTGAAAATGAATACAGAAGAGAATTTCACGAAATTAGAATAAAAAGGGAAAAAGACCCACAAATAACTGTGCATGAAGCGCAAGTAAAACTGACGAAATGGCTAGAGCTGGCAGCCATAGACACCAACGATCCCAGAGCCATACTGGATATGGTGTTAAAAGATAAATTTTTGGAGAACGCAACACCAGCATTATTGACATATTTAGCTGACAAGAAAATTCGAACCAAGACTGAACTAACAAATTCGTTTAGAACATTCAAGGACTCACATTCCGAAGTTGAAATGGACAAAAGACATGATTTCTTGGCATCAGTCCAAAACAATAAACTGGAAATCATATGCTACTGCTGCGGCAGGAGAGGTCACCTTGCAAGACACTGTTATTTTAACAAAGGACAGACTTCACCCAAGGTCAGTCCAACACGAAACGACATGGAAGCAAGTTATGGATAAGGTCATTTTGAAAGGGAAAAAAATCACGGAGAGGAAGACACAACCACAATGTAAACTATAGAGATTATGATCCAGACAAAAAAATCATGGAGAGGTTGATATGATTGTTATTCCAGAAGCATGAATTATAATCAAACATATAGAAAAAATGATGAACAAAACATGGACAAAAGGAAAAAATGAATCGAAAAGAAACAAGAGCCAGTGATACCGTGGCAGCTATTAATAGCCAAGGATGACTTTAATTTTACCCCGTGTATGGCCAAAAAAAATGCACGTGTCTACGGGACTCAGGGTGGACAACAATTGTAGCACACAGCAAAATAGTAGAGAAAGAAGACTCTGATGGCAAAACAGACACACTAACGATGGGCGATGGAACAAAAATAGATTACCCAACTGCTACACTCAACATCAACTCACCCTGGTTTCAAGGTGAAGTTAGAGCAAGAGTTCTGAAAGATGCAATTTGCGACCTAATTATAGGGAGCATTGAAGGTGTTGTTGACTATTCAGATGAAATGTATAAAGAATGGCACAACAACAATACTCAAATATGTGCTAGTTTACAAACCATAGCCTCAATGAAAAAAAAAAGAATAATTAGACATTGAAGTTGAAGACAACATAACATAGCCCTAGGGAACCAGCGTATATCAAAACAAAACTCCAAGAAAGTTCAAGGAGAAGGCAAAACAATACATGAAATACAAATGAAACTCAGCAAAGAAGAAATAAAAACAGAAAAATATCAAATTCTGGTAATATTGTGACCACTATTGTTAATCATAGATATGGCAGAAGAGATGAATATTGGAATCACAGAAATAGTAATAATGAGTCTGAGACCATTCAAGTAGAATCATCTATAGTACGAAGATTAATTGGTCGTATAGAGGATACAGAATCAGAAACATTGAAGCAGACAGTAACTGTCAGATAAAAATTTATCATGATTATGACTCATCTAATCAAAGTTTTGTTAAACTATCTGGAAGCAAACATGCCATCTCAAAAGCCAAGAGACTTATTCAAGATGCTGAACTTGATATTGTCAACAGAAATACTGATGTTCGTGATTGTTGAATTACTGAACCTTTAAGAGACTGATGAAGCACTGAAGAACTATTATATTGAATTAATACCAGTTGTAATGTTATTGTTATATCATAATTTTTCTGTGGATTAATTTTTGTAATCACTGTTATACATTATTTCAGCTAAGAGCAGATTAAATTACTTTGTATCCATAAAGGAACATTTCTGTGCAATTTTTTTTTGTTATGACCTAAAATTGTTGTTCGGTAAAACATTTTTTTAAGGAGGGGGGTGGATGTCAAGTGAGACATGTGGATGAAAGGAATGCGGTGGTGTGTCAGGGTCAAAATGAAGGCCAATGTCAGAGGTCAGGAGTGTGGTCACTCAGAGAGAACACGGAGAGGACTCGAGCGACAGCTAGAAGTTGAGAAGTTGAGAGAGGGAGATTAAAACTATTTGAATTCTAGAGATTGCTGTTGTACATTGTGACATACTTGTACATAGACATTAAATGTTTTGTTATTAAAGAGTTTAATTCCTGACTTCAATGGCTGCACTTAATTATTGTGTGTGAGAGGAGATTGTTTGACAAGCCCACTAGAGAACGCAAAATAGGTCAATCACGAGAAAGTGAGAAACGGGGCCTCGGCCTGTGACATTAATATTACGTCAGAACCGATCATCCTGTTACACCCGGCCTTGGGCCACTGGAACGTATGCGTGCGCAGTGGGCCTCGCTCTTTCGTAAGCCCCACCTTTTTCTTCACTTAATATCCAAATAATTTATTCTTCATCCTTACCGAAATTTTGCGCCGCGAAATCCGTTTCGCAAACCACGCAAATGCTAATAGCGGCACTGGTCTGAAGCAGTGTGCAAGTTTTGACCGGGGCCGTTGGTACATATAAATGATACAAGTATGATATTAATGTAAATTTAAATAAACTACTGGGGAAAACATTGATAGTGTACTTAAAGTAGTTTATTCTTGGTAAATAACAATGATACGTTGTTGTAAAAGTAAACAAAACTAAGTGGCAAGATGTTCTTGTTTGAATGTTTCAAAGTACATGTATTATATCTTGGTAAAATTGAATCTGGGCCGTTTTGTCGGGGGCCGTTTTGTCCGGGGCCGTTTTGACCGGGGCCGTTTTGTCGGGGGCCGTTTTGTCGGGGCCGTTTTGTCTGGATGTGTGAACGTTTCCGTTTGGTCTGAATTTAAAAGTTCAGAATTTCTTTTGCATTTAAATATAATTTATAAAACATTATTGCATATCAGTCTTGACTCAGTCAGTCAGTTACAAATGCCATTAGAGTCTGCGCGGTTTACGTTACTAGGCTTGGTATTATGCAAATTATATTTGTTGTGCGTAAGTACCCATTCAGTGGAGACACCCCTCCCCCTTCCTCCGTACGCATCCATACGCAAAATCGTTTTTCCCGTTGTGGCTTTCACTATTACTTTAGATACTTTAACTTCCTCCTTTTCCCTATATTCTGTGTCCTTCTTTGTTTTTGTTTTTCCTTTCTTTTCATTTTTTTATCATAATATGTTTTAAGATTTATGTAAGTAATTATTTATGTTATTGTACTGATGAAGGCATTAGCCGAAACGTCTACTTTTATTAGTATTAGTTCACGAATAAAGCTTAAATTTGTCTTCTTACCCAAATAGTTTGTGTAATTTGTTTTTTTAAAAGAAATAGCAAGCTATCGAACATTTTTGTAGAAATTGTATTTTAAGTTGCTAATTTACATGTGACATCTTATTTAACACTCTCACACACCGTCACAAATGCATGACCCCCTCCCTTACCCCACTTGGTGCGTGATGTCAGTCAAGGACGACTACTTAATTTTCATTGGCTTATTATTTTGTTTGCGTCTCAATAGCCTGTGGGCTATTAAGACGCTAGCGTCTCAATAGCCACTGCCAATTCAAACTGAGATTGTAGCAATTTTAGGAAATAAAGTTAACCGTAAATTCATCTTTCAGAAACTAAATAGCCAAATATTGTTCAAGGTATTCGATAGCTTTTTATATATTTCACATTAGGATCAAATAAGCCATTCCTACTCATGCACGCCCATCGTTCGTCTCGAGATATGAGCTCTGTGGTTGCTTGATCAACGTTCACTTGCGCTGATCTGTTATTTTCGCGTTGCTATTTGTACCTGCTCTTTTCCTCCTTTTTTGCGAACATGGCCACCACTTCTCATAAATTTCATAAAGACAATGCTTCATTCAAGGCATCAGATTCAAACTTACCTTTTTTTTTTCTTTACGCGGTGACAAAGTCCTCTTAGATTAGCCTTTGCAATGACTATGACAATAAGGTACAGGGACAAACTTTCAAAAAGATATACCTCTACATAACAAAACCGGTCTTCAGTACGGACAGTTCTATGTAGCTCTCTCCAGAGTTCCATCTTTTTCACGCAATCACAACTGTATTCTCAAAAATACTTCATTTGGACAATTGTATCTTTGACTAAGTCTTAATTTATCCATGAACGATTCTGCGAAGTATGCGCCAGTCCTCTTTTAGTAAAAATTGTTTATAAAAAGTAGACGTTTCAAAGATTTTATAGAAGTAGGCGAAAAGCGAATCTGCAAACAACCTATCTGAAATTATTTTAAATACGTAATGATAATCTTACAATAATTTATTACAGACGCCCAAAGTGTGTTAATGTTACTCCTTCTTAATGGCTGGAAATAAGACATGAGTTCTAGTGAGACGCAAAAACATGAAGTAGCAATGTCAAATCTCGCTCAAACAGTTCTTTAAACCTAATTACATGGTACTCCAACTGAAACAAACTCTCTATTTAGTTCCCTTGAACGTTATCCCGCAGTCTTGTCACGAGTTAAAATACCAATACCACTTGATTTATTCAAGTTTATGAAGATATTTAGGCTGAAGTTACCCTGCCTAAAATAACATAATTTATTCGAACATTGCTTAACACTCTTTTAAGTAAGGCAATTTGTTAAAGTAGCTTCTTTAAAATTCATTTAATGAAATATTAATTATGATCAATGTAATGATGAATACACCAACCTTGACTAATTTGTTGCTCGTTTTGGCTATTGAACAGCGGCGTAGCATGGGTATGTGCAGCTCGGGGCAGGACCAAAATTTGCTGCCCCTTACCCCGAATATATGTTAACGCTGTCAATTTTTAGCGCATTTTCGAGAAGTCGAATGCGCTATTGCACCCGTTTTGTCCGTCCGTCTGTCATCACCTTTGATCACAGCATCCATAAGTCCTAGACCCATGATGTATATATGTTTTTTGTATGTCCTGACCTGCCATTTGTGCATCAACACTCAGTTACTCGATCCGTTAAAAAACCCCGTTAAAACTACCAAAAAACTTTGCGAATCGAGAGGTAACACTGGCGCAGGGAACGGCCGCCATTGCCGGAAGTCGAATACATCATTTNTCAAGCATTCAAGAGTGGTGCGAAGGCGTGCAAAAGAATTAGTTGTTTTTTTTTTTTTTTTTTTTTTTTTTTTTTGTTGACGTCATTAGAATATGTGTAAAAGTTTAGAGAGTTTTACGTCATCATTTGTGGTGACTTGTAGTTAGATTAAAGAGAAAATAAAATTTTTTAAAATGTAAAGAAATGAAATGACTTTTAAATTAAAAAAATGTCAGGTATATTCATTACACAAGAAAATTCATAAAAATATGTCTAAAATCTAAACACAATTACTGATAACTACATAATGCTGATATCTAACATAAGTACTGATACATAATACGAAAATGCGCTAACACGTCCTGAGTTCCAAAAGGGACCAGGCTTAACATGATTTTTTAAAATTAGAAAGTAATTATTTCTTTAATAAAATTGCACATTTCGGGTTTTCCCGATGTCACAATCTTTTGTGTAACAATGTTTTCAGTTTTGCCATGCTTAAAAAGGCAACATTGAAATAGTAATAGATTAGACAATTTAGGCGTAGTCTAATTATGATCGTAATAAATTTTTCATTAACTTAATTTTAGAAAAGCTATTTTAAAACCTTGAATTAATTAAGACAGTTTATAATCAATGTTCAAATTAATTATATTATTTTATGCTAGGTAACTTCGAGCCTAAATATCGTATCAAACTTAAATGAATCAACTGATATTGAGTTCATTAATTTTTATGTTTTTATCTTTTTTTTTTTTTTTAATCTATTTAAACCGTGGGGTTAAATAGTCTTTGATTGACAATGTCATTTGAATAATATAATTTAAAGGCAACATTTCGAAGTCCAGCAGATTGCCTGGTGTACGAAATTGTATTGTTTTATAAATTCTATATACCTGCCGAAATCTCACATGAATTTCTACAGTAATCTCATATTATGAATAACAGAACCAGTGGCGTCGCTAGGGGGGTGCGGTTGGGGCGGGCCGCCCCGGGTGACACCATCAGGGGGGGGGGTGACACCATAATGTAAAATTCTGTATTTTCCCGTTATTTGGCAGTGGAAAATCTTGGAGGAGTGTAGAGGTTAAGTCGTGAGGGGGTGACACCATGAGCTACCGCCCCGGGTGACACCAACTCTAGTGACGCCACTGAATAGAACTTTCTTCTTATCTGTTTTTCTAAATACATATTTTTGAACACCAAAAATTTACTCTCTCGCACTCGTATCTTTGAGTTGAACATTCGATTTAAGAATCTAAAAACTAATAAATGTCAAACCATCCTTTAAGTATTCCATTAATTTCTATGTGAGCATCTTCTGCTTTGCATTTTCCCTTGCAATATACATTTGTAAAAAAAAAAATCGGGTATCTTTGACATAGTTTCGAAAATAAAATGATTTCACTGTGACTTGCATAGTTCCTGCGTCTCTTGGTCTGAAGATGTGCGTGGAAGTGCTGCATTGTACTTGACAAGCAAATGCATTGGTTCGGAATATTGCCTTTATTTGCAACAGTATTATCTTTTCTATGACCGCAACATGGGGGAGGGGGGATCACCACATTTATGATAATGAGTGATGAGGGGGTGAGGGAGTTTAAGAATTGTGACGTCACGTCAAACATGCTACTTGTAAAGTTCCACTTAAATATTCAATTGCTTTCTATTTATGTAGTTAATATGCTGTGAATGTTTCTTTTTATTTATATATGTATTTTTGTTTCCATGTAAAGCGCTGTGAGCCTGGCTCCTTGCTGGGATACAGCGCTATATAAATCATCATTTTATTATTATTATTATTATTTCATAACGATTTACATGGATTCACGCGTGATACGATATTAGAGTTTAACAAGTTTTTCAAATAATTTAATTAAACTTGAATCAATTATAACATACTAGAGCCACATTCGTACATTAATTCAGGGTCTACGTGTTCCATTTCAGTAGCATTAGTATCAGAAGACTTCAGATTCATAAGGGAGTTTCAAGTTATGGTATTAGAAACCTTCATGTATATAATATAGTTTATTTCTTTGATTAAAAAAAAAATATGTCTCTATTTTATTTCATTAAATTTAATTCTAACGCTTTTCATGTTTGAAGCTTATTAACGAGGAATTAGCCAGCCACCCGCCCCCCCCCCTTTTTACACACAATGTGCCGCTCCGAGCTTTCGATTGGCTCATTATTGATGTACAGATAGTTTTGCTTTCACAACAGGAGCTGCTGTCAAATTTTAAGAATCATTTAAGCTACTACTACTATTTCTACTTTAGTTTTACATTATCATACTACTTAACTACTTTTCAGTATACTAGCATTACTATTAGAAGAATTTATATCCAACTAGGAGTTTGAAGTTTTGACGGTTGAAAAGTTCACATGCCTTTGGATAGTTCCTTTATTTCTGTTATTAATTTCTTATTTGGTTTTTCTTTTATTTCGATCAAAAGCTCGACTTTCTTAAACATTTTATCCTAGAAACTAATTAACAACCATGAATTAGCCGCCCCTGGAAAAGTGTCGCCCGGGGCATTTGCCCCCCCCCCTTCGCTACGCCACTGCTATTGAACAGGGCGTGGCTGACAACATTTGATACATTAAAAGTTAAAACTTCAATTTTAATCAAGAAATAAAAGCTTTTCTTTTTAGATCTAACATAAAAATGTTAAGTCTCCTAAGTCTCCTTTTTAAATATATTTTTTAATATAGCTTTTACATTTTTGGGGGGAGGGGGGCGGGGTTGGCAAATTCGGGTTTTGCCTCGTGCGGCACATAACCACGCTACGCTGTTGACAATATGCCCTGAGTTAAGATTGGAACTAATTGGTGGCACATTTATTTTTATGTACAGGGGAACCTTTGCGAACTTTTGAAGGGTACTATTACTATTCTTGAATAATGACAAGCCTCGATAAAGTCATCTACATAGATACACATTCGCTTCGATCATCAAATAATCGCTCTCTCGTTTTTGGATTGGAATGTTCGACTAAATGGACATACACTTTTAGCAAATTTCAAAGCATCCATAAAAAGTATTATATGAGTTTCTCTGTGAGTAGCCTCTACAAACCACTTTAACACCACTCTAAGTTTGTAAATAATTTCGGCAAGCATTTTGTATCCTGAAGTCTTTTGAATCCCTTGCGTGTAGAAGCAATTAGATATTCCCAACAGTGTATAAACATGTAAATGAAATTTGACATTTGAGCTTTAATTTGTAATTGCAAGTGACCTCTCTTTTTCAGATGATGTGCTTTGGAGTTCTCGATTGTAATTTTAAAGCAAAATTCATTGTTTCCAAAATATTACATTTATTTGCAACAATATGTTCCTCACTGTGTCCTAAAAAAAGCCTGGATTAAATAATGCCAAACATTGTCAGGTAATTGACAACAACGGTTTTGCCGCCCCTCCTTTAAACAATGTGCTACTCTGAGCATTAATTAGGTTCATGGTTGAAATTGATAGGATACAGTAATTTTGTATTTTACAGCAGTAGCGGCTGTCAAATTTGAAGAATCAACTAAGTTAACACAACATCAGTGTCAAGTTTTCATACTACTTAAGCCTCTAATTTTGTCAGTACAGTAACATTCGTATCAGAGGAATTTATAGCATATAAGAAGTTGTAAGTTGTGTAGGAAGAAACATTCATGTACTTTAGGGTAGTTCCTTTATTATTTTTATAGTAATTTCATGTTTGGCTTTTCTTTAATTGCGATAAATAGCTCCACTTTCTTGTAAAATTTTCCCTGATATAAACTAATTAAGGAATAGGAATTTGCTGCCCTTAGCCAAGTGTCGCCCAGGGCATTTTCCCTCTTTTCCCCCTTTCGCTACGCCAATGGAAGAAGTAATAATTCTAAATGTTTTACTATTTGAGCTTAAATAACTTGCTTATTTGTCTTAAGTTTAGTTGAATTAGCTTTTTAGTTTTCTTAAAAATGATTTAAAATTTTATTTATTTAAATAATCTTTCTGAAACCAATACTGATTAAATAATTTGTTTCACAGTTACACACTAAAAAAACTTATTGATTCCTATGATCCTAGATAATATTTTGTCATTTAATGTTGCTATTTAAAAAAACAAAAACAAAACAACTTTACTCACACTAATACTTAGACACATTTAAATTTTAATTGGGTATGGACCTAATTAATATTAGCCTATTCGATTGTTAGCCCAATGTTAGGTTAGTTATATTAATAAAATGTATATTAATTTAAATGAACGAATTATTTTATTTTTTACTGTTAAAAATCACATAAAAACATTTTTTTTTTGTACTATAGATGAGTTTAATTTTTAGTAGAACTGGGTTCAACAGTGCAGTTTCTTTTTAGTACCATATGCCGGAGGTCGGCTTCCCTGTTGGTCGACTTGCTACTGGTCTCTTGGGACACATGTTGCGTTGTCATGGTGAAGATTTTACACAGAAGGTGAAAAACATTGTTCACTGGATTGCCACGCACCTGTTGGGGGTGGGGAAGAATGAAGAGAAACTCATTGTTAAACTTATTGTTTATTTTAGTCATCAATTGTAGTTTTAGCTAAGAAATGGCTTTGTGTTCAATGCAAATTTCAAATAATTTATATAGTAATACTTTGGATCAAAATTATCCGTGACAAATCAAATAGAGCAGGGGTGGGCCGGGGTGGGCATTAAGCGGCCCGTCACATGGTTATTATGGCCTGCCAAAACACTCAGAGAACGCCTTTGAACTGAGATTTGCTTCATGGCAAAGACCAAAAGTTCGTCCTGTGTTTTCTTTTAGAGGGTATCTATTGTATCTATCTGTATTTTGTTATATCGATAGTCTTTTAGCAAAGTCGTTTTTTTAGACCAATTAATTAATCTGTTTTCCCTGAAGTTTTTTTTTTTGACGTGGGCAGACAGCAGAGGCGTCACTAGGCAATGTGCAGAAAGCACCGCGTGACACCATTACAATGAGTGACACCAAAATTTACAATTCTACAGAACAGTCTTTCCAATTTATATCAGGTAGATTTAAGACTCTAATCATCCTTAATTACAGCAAAAGTTGTAGAAATGCAAAAGGATGGAGAAATAATCAATACAGCATACATATAAGTATGAGAACAAGAGCAGACAGTTTAGAAAGCTACCAGAAAAGCAATATTGTTACAGACCATTACTCGATATACAATATGGATAATGTTAGAGTCGATTATGAAGTTGTCAGAATAACGAAAGATATATATAAAAAAATCTCAACTCAAGAGACTTACCTTCGATAAGTCTATTGTGGAACGTGCATGAGTAATGTCCCATTGAACGGGCTGCCGTGTGGCGCCCCCCATGGTGGTGGCTGAAAGGGATTTAAAAAAAACACAATAAAACAAATTTTTGACTATAATACCCTTTATATATAAGAGATAAGTAAAAGTATGTTCAATATAATACGCATCGCGCTACAGACTAGCATAAACATTTAAATGCTACATAAAGATACATAGATAATCTAAAAATTCATTAATTTAATTATAGTACATTTGATCGATATGAAGTTTTGAGAGAATGCATTGTTAGGTAACAATAGTCTATGTGCTAAAATTCAGCTCGATAGGATCATGGGAAATTAGTCATTTTAAACTTTTTTTTGGTGAAGTTAATACAAAGGATTTTACTAAAAATCCCTTATATATGAGACAGAACTAAAAGTATTGTGTATATTCAAAAATAATATGCACCGTGCAAGAAACATTTACGTACTGAACGTGACTGAATGGACTGAACTACAGCAACACGTTGAGGTGAACAATAGCAGATGTCCGCCATCGAGTTTCATAGAGATAGACTAAAAGTGCATTAATTTTTATTAGGGTGCATTCCATCAATGTGAAATTTCGATACAATTCATTGTTAGGTGACTCGAGTCTATGTAAAAAATTTTCAGCTCGATAGCATCTCGGGAAGTGGGTCAATTTTAAAACTTTTTTAAACATCCGACCGGGTTGTCTGCTGCTACGACAAAATTGTCATAGCGCTAGCCACATCCTTCAAAATAATATGTACCGCGCGACAAAAATTTACATACTGAACGTGACTGAACACCTCTTGCTGAAAAACTTTTGTATTTATGCATAAAACATTGTTACACTACAATGTTGTGCAAAAATAGTAACAATACGCAATGAAAATGAATGTCAAGCCCCATGGAATGACTTTGAATGACGTGCAAAGAGAGTCAAATTTGTCCATTATAAAGTAAATACTTTTAAGCCTGCGTCTTTAGCCATCTTTTATTTGCAAATTACGGTGGGCGTATTTTTTTTTAGCATGGGTTTCAAATAGAGCTGCATACATTTTAAAAATACTTTATACTTATTCAAGGCGTCTGGTTGCTTGATTGTTTGACGAAAAACTTTGCACCTATTTTTAACACACTTTCTCATTTGCTAGCGAGCTGAAATTTTGCAGTCATACCCGTGGCGACGATAAAAATGATCTGTCAAAATTTCAGAACGATTGAATGTACTTTAATTAAATTAATGAATTTTTAGATTATCTCTATTTATCTCTATGTAGCATATTAATTCTTGTGGTAGAGCAGTGGTTCTCAAATAGTGGGGCGCACCCCCGGGGTAGGGGGGCGAGGCTCCGTAAAAGGGGCTCGTTTGACCTCAGCAGAGGTATACTTATAACAATTTTATACATAAATGATACTATTTACAGTCCTGAAGGGGTGGGGGCGAAATGTTTTCTATTTCCTGGGGGGCATGACAGAAAATAATTGAGAAGCACTGTGTTAGAGTGTCATGGTGCGTGTTATATTGAACAAACTTTTTCATATGCTATTGAATATTCTCTGATAATTATTATTTTTATGTGCATCCACTTTCCTTCTTTAAAAAAAAGAAGAGATTTTAATAAGAAAATTAAACAAGTTGGAAAGTTATAGGAAGTCCCTTACGCCTATTGTATAGTTTTTATTAACAACAATTTTGTTAAGTCATGGATTGTTGGAGTGCAGATACAAATATTTGTATTTATATATATATATATATATATATACAAACTAGGGCTGGTGATGATTAATTAAAAGTTAATCGTTAACTTTTGAAAAATTAAGGATTAATTTCATGAATTAATCGTTATTTTCGCTAAAGCAAAATGTCTCAAGAGAAGTAACAAAAACGGGTAATTGACATTTTTTGTTTTATTGACTTGTTAAGAAAATGAGCATCGGTAATGCCGATTGATAAGCAAATTAAACGTTACTCTATCCTATTTATTCTTAACTGACTTTGGACTGCTCTATGTATATATATAAACATAGAGTGAATTAGGTGCGTAAACTGAAGTATTTCAAACTTCGAAACACAATTGAAATAATTTGGATTCCTAATATCAAACTAAAAAGCGGGGATTTAAAAAATAATAAGACACGAATGCGTCCAATGCATGCTTTATGTGTGTTTTAAATGAAAAATAATTAAATGTACAATTTGAGTGTATTTTAATCCTTAAGAGTAAGAGATAAAAGTGAGAGGACCAAAGCATAAAATTAATGTTTACCGTATATTGTGAAAGGTATTAAATATAATTTTTTTTTTACCATTTGCCGCCAAGAGTTGTCTCAACCTCAGTCAAAATGGCAACTCTATACAGAAATTGAAATATAGTGCGGATTAGAATTTATTTTATAAGTTTAAAATTTAAAACAAAAAATGAGATATAAATGCCAAATAAAATTAAATAAATGATAAATAAGTTTTGTCTAAGCTTCCTTCTAAATCAGAAACAACAAGCACAATTATTAATTTTACCATGTCGACTGCATATAATAATTCAAAACAGGTTGAATTGGAAAATATTTCACGAAACCTGATATTCTATTAAACCTTTACCAACCCCTCCCCTTAAAAACCCCAATTCTCCTTGTTACACCACGTCTTGTTAAACCATAACTTATTTACAACAGAACTAGGAGCTAAAAAAAGCTACTACGTGTAGGTAGGTGGATCTGTACAGGATATGGCCCCCAAATCTAATTTAAAACAATTTCTATGAGTACGATTGATCTAGAATCTAGATACTTGTGTTTCTTTTATTTAGTAAAATATTAGTACTTTCAATTAAAAAAACATAACATTAAAAAAAGTATTGAAATTCGTTAGCGTTAGTTTGATTTAATATAACAATATTCTTTCCTAGTAAAATACATTAAAACTTGTTTATCAATTTAAAAATATAACAATAATTTCTTAAAATAAGAAAGTATTTTTAAAACAGCCAGCTCTGGCAGGGTTGCCAACCGTCCGTAAATTTACGGACAGTCCATAAAGATTTATAGTAAAATTGCCTGTCCGTAAAATTCCGTTAAAAAAATTAAGATGTCAGTAAAAAAAATTTGACAAAACGTGGAATCTCAACGTTTAAAATATTCAGTAAATCATTTTTGTGATATCTATTTTCTTGATTCAAATTTTAATTTTTCAATTGTTTTAGTGGCAACCGCGCTCTATTAATAAACTGTAAGAGCTTTCTGGACAGCAAGGAAAGTACACACTTTAAATCACGCTATAAAATATTCATTATGTTATCAAACTACAGGCTACAGCTGAAAAAAGTAGATGATCCATTGACTGTTGAAAAGTTTTATGTTTATGTTCTTGCATTTTATCCCAATGCAGTCGATAATCCAGAAAAGAATGCCTACTAGCAATAGAGTGCTGAAGTTCATGTCAGTACTAAAACTCAATAACAGAATCACAGTGGAACAGTAGCAAAGTTTGGAAATGGCACAGCTTTTTCTACAAATTGTGTCTCCAGCAGATTTTGATTGTTTAGAGGCCGAGTTTATTGACTACAAAATACTAAAGCATAAGCAAGGATGATGGAGCTTATGATGCTTTCTGGCATCAAAGTGGACAATTGACTAGAAATATCTAAAACAAAGAGTACAGATTTCCGCTACTTTTGAAGTTTGCCCAAACAATGTTGGCGCTTCCACATGGAACAGCAGAAGTAGAGTGCGTTTTTTTCTGCTGTTAGTTTATTGAAAACAACTTGAGAAACAAATTGTCTACTCCAATATTTAAAAGTTTACTGACTGTGAGAAATGGACCGGGAAAAATTACTCCGACAATGATGGACAGTGTAAATGTTTCTATGTATGATCATAAGCAGGAGGAATTAAATAGTCACTGATGATGAATGTCATACAATAAACTAACGTTATAAAATATGAACAGGGTAATAGAGACGCGCTCATATGGATACTTTACATTTTTTAGCTACAATGCTTGGATTATGTTTCATATTATTTCATTTTAATGTCAACATTTTATGTTAAATGTGTCCATAAAAAATTGTTTTTGTCCGTAAATTTTGTTGAGATTTCTTATATTTGTCTGTAAATGTTATTTTATTGAGTTGGCAACCCTGAGATCTGGGGTCTGCCTTGTATTCGCAGTTTTAGTTTAAAAAATGTGGAAAATATATTAAGCTGTATTTCATGATATGTAAATAACAGTTTAAAGGTATATATATATATATATTAGGGCTGTTATCGATTAATTTAAATTTAATCGTTAACTTTTAAAAAATTACCGAATAATTAATCGATAATTTTGTTAAAGATAAAATAAGATATATGACATCATTAAACTGAACATTTCAAGGGACGTAACAAAAACAAGCAATATAATAGTTTCAGGAGATATGTTAAAATAAGTCGTTCAAAATAATGTCAATGAATTTAAATTTTGTTATTGTTAATTAAATTAAAGTCGCAAAGCGTCGTAATGCGTCTCTTCCCGCTATCCCTAAAGCGTCGTAATGCGTCCCTAGATACAAATCTCGTTAGAAATGAGATCTCGGAAAGTATAAACTCTTCAATGCTTGAAAACCGATATATTTGACTTCCGGCAATGGCGGCCTTTGCCGGCACTAGTGTTAACGCTCGATTCGCGATGTTTTTTGGTAGTTTTAACGGGTTTTTTTTCGAAGATACGTTTTCGTTATACTTCATTACTAAAATAATAGTTCTAAACTACAGGTAAATATTGTTTCAAACTCAGTACGGTCTTTTGGATGCGTAAAATAGCCATTCTTAGCCTTAAAAATGAAGTCAGTATGACAATAATATTATAAATGGATTTTACGCAAATTTTTTAATTTCATAACCGGTTGATCGTAATATGGGAAATCCTTACGGGACTGAGGCGGAAGTTTTCCAAAAACCTTATGGGGCTTTAAGAGTTAATTAAGTAAAAGCATTGTTTAATTTTTTAAATATATTTTTTTTTATAAAAACAGCTAATTTTACAGTTTACACTAAAGGAAAAGTTTGTACGTAAAAACCCTATTAGATATTAATAATTAATTATTTTTGAACAAATCGAAAAAAATGTTTGAAATACTGTAATTATTTGTAATAGCTATTTTATCGATTAAAATAATTTTAATCGATAAAAGTTTTTACAGATTAATCGAGAATTTAATCTTTAATTTCCGCAGCCCTAATATAAATATATATATTACAAGAGGCAACGTTATGAAAGCAAGGGTATGAAACTTTACATTGTTCTTTATAATTTAAAATAAAACTACATGTATATGAACGTACCGGCGTGTTTTGCACTTGACCTCGTCATTATTTACTTTACCCATGGTTGTTGCCAGCTGCCTGTACAGAAAAGTTTGAAATTCAGAGCAGTGAAGAATTTATTTTATTTGTAAATGGTTTTTAAAAAATTTCACTTAACTTTAAAAGAGATTGATAATTAACTTTGTTAAGTATTTCCTCATCATTAGCTACAACCAAATAGCAATTTCTTTTTTTTCCCACATAGGTTTCAGACAATTGTTTGGTATTTATGATATAATATAAATAATGACTAGATTTATAAGAGTACGGAACTGAAACCTTCGTTTAATAATTTTGGTTCTATACCTTCAGAATGAGTTGAATGTTTCCTAGTTAAACTGTTAAACTATGACTTTTTATTAAACATGACTACCCGTTCAGCTCACTTTTAGTTTTTAAACATGTCACAGATTATATTACAATTACTGTCAGCTAAACAATGACTTCTGTAAAAATGACTGTCTGTTACAGCGCGTCTTCTTCGGCCTTCAATTCAACCGTTTCAAAAATGTTTCTCTGGAAAACAACACCTCACTGTTACGCAATACTACTGTCAATGAAGTTATTAAAAAATCAAACAAAACCTTAGGCTTTATAAAAAGAAACTTTTACAAATGTAACAAAGATATAAAACTAAAATGCTACCTCACCCTGGTGAGACCTATACTAGAATATGCATCTTCAGTATGGGACCCATCCACCAAAGAAAATATTGATAAGTTAGAACAAATACAAAAAAGAGCTGCCAGATTCATTACTGGAGAATATTCAAAACTGACAAGAGTAACACCGTTAGTTAAATCATTAAACCTTGAAACACTAGAGGATAGAAGAACCAAGAGTAAATTAGTAATTATACATAAGGCAATTAATTCTAATTTAGAAATACAACACAAAGATAACCTAATACAACCCTCAAATAGACATAAAGATAAAAACACCTTTCTTATTCCATATGCAAGAACAAACACATACAAGTTTTCTTTCTTTCCGTCCGGCATTCGGGCGTGGCATGGGTTGACTGAAGAAACCAGGAAAGCCACCACTTTATCATCTTTTAAAACTCTAGTAAGAATACAGGACTAAACACAAACCATAGAAATACGTAGGACGCAATAATCTTCTGTACAGAAGGAGCGTCTGTAACATATAAGATAAGATAAGACTACCTTGTATTTCTGACTCCCAGTTGAGGTATTTGGCTATTACTTGAAGGTCTTTCTGTAACGGCATAACAGGACAGATTAAATCCCTGTACAGATTATACCACGGGCTATGCCAGAATACAACCATTAGAACAGAATATAACCCTTTGATTGCATGACCCTTTTAGTAATAAATTAAAGAATGACTAACAATTTAGATAACCCATTGATGTTTTAGCTTTTTTAAGCAACTTTAAATTCTTTCCCAATGAGATACGTTGTTTTATTTAAAATAAAAAAAACAAACTATTACGATGTTCGGATGGACGGTCACTTTTTACTAAAAAGGAAACCTCTCATTGTACCAAGGCTTTAATCTACAACTTTCTCTTATGCTCTGTGTTACTTATATGAAACAGAATGGGGCATGGGGAAAATTTGTGGGATCATCTTTGGATTTAGCAATATATTAAATAGGAAAATATTTACCACCCCATTGTTGCATGCAACATTATATATCAAAAAAATTTTAATAGCTAATTGTCGCACGGTTCGTGTTTGTGACGCCACATCTGATATTCATTCAAAATAACATACTTCATTGGCGCCCAACTCAATTTATTTTAAACAACACTATTTATACTGATAGATCTTATAAAACTAAAAGAGTAGAATAAGCAGCTAATGGTGCAATCTTGTTATCATTAGACAAATCACAACAAGGTCATCAACTGGTATTTCGCGACTTACAAAACACATTTTAATGTCTCCTTGTTTGTATGGATACTCAACAATTATTAATGACGAGTGACGTAAACTTGATTTTTTACAACACGATGACGATGAAGCATTTTAATAGTGATAATTTAATTGTTTATGCCTACATTCTTCAAACAAATGTTGGACGTGAACGTTACAATCAGAAACTCTTAACAAGCTAGTCAATGACAAAGGCAATTACTGGGATTAATTTATCTGAGGTGTTCTTATAAAATATCAAAGGCTTATCAAATATTATGTTAAAGTTAAAGGCTTAGATAATAGTCAATAAATCGAAACAATGTTACAAGACCTCTCAAAAACAACTGACTAAGTCCAATCCTCTAGTTTTTTATTTAAAAAAAACAAACTTTGGCAAATCTGGTTTTATACTTCAATTGTTCCAAGATATTATTTAAGGTAAAGATCAAACTGTAATAATTAATGAATCTAAATCAGCACCAATAACGTTAAACCCAGGAGTTCAAAATAAATCTGTTTTAGCATCCGTACTATTCCTAATTTACATAACTAATTTACGCAACAACATTTCATTGGTAACAAAATTTGTTTTTTTTTGCATCTTTAGTTTGGGTTAGCTCTTTTCCCTGAATGAAATATTTTGAATTAATGTGTTTCTTTTTCTTTGTTACTCTTAGCAGTTGACACTTTTGTGAGTTGAAAGACATACTCCAGTCAGTTTCCCATTTTATTAATTCATTTAAGTCTTCATTTTCATTAATGGTTTTTGAACCTTTTAGTTTTCCTATACCTGAAGGTTTCATTTTAAATGATTTGATTTAAAAGGATCATAAGTTTTTATTGTTATCTATAGTAATTAGATTGTTTATATATTCAAAGTTTGTGACAGGAGAGAGGGGGTATCCGCCATGTGTGACGTCACGGTGTTTTATGTTATTTTGGAAGTTTTGACTAAGTTTTTGTGGCAAGTGTTTATTTTAAAGTATTTTTGGTATATCCTTTTAAATTTGGTAGCCTTAAAATTATCAAATAAATACTCTTTTTCGCTTGCATAGCTTTTAAAATTTAGAATTGAACCAGCATTTGTTAATTCTATTTGATGTTATTTTGGTGGAACACTCTCATCCATTATTGTTTTTAGGTATGTTTTTAAATTAGGGCTGTTATCGATTAATTTAAATTTAATCGTTAACTTTTCAAAAATTACCAAATAATCGATAATTTTGATTTAAGGTGAAAATAAGATGTATGACGTCATTAAACTGAAAATTTCATAAAATGCCTATAAGTGAAGTATTTAATTAAAAAATATTATTTTTAGGAGATATAACTAAATATAAGTGACTGACAGTAGTTTAATTTAATGTCAAAGAATTTAAATTTTGTAGTTATTAATTAAGTAAAAGCAATGTTTTTTCATATATCATTTTCCTAACAAAAACTGCTTATTTTAAAGTTTACACTTTAAAAATCTTTTTTTTTTAAAATGGAGAAGTTTGTACGTAAAAAAAGCAAACTATTATTAATTATTAATAACTAATTATTTATTAATAAATCGAAAACAGATGTTTAAAATATTTTCTTTAATTTTAATCTCTATTTTATCAACTAAAGTAATTTTAATCTATAAAATTTTTTACCCATTAATCGAGAAATAAATAGTTAATTTTCCACAGCCCCATTTTAAATCTTTCCAAATTTCTTCTACGGGGCTATCTGTGCTGAATTTACTGTCTACACTAAGAAATTCGCTCTTTGCTTTCAGAGGGGAAACTTTAGAATCATAGGAAGCAGGCACGGAGAAGTCTATTGGAGGAACAGCCGTCACCCATGTTTTTTTTGTCTTGTTTTTTTAAAAGCACTTTGTTTTTAAAACAATGTCATTTTTAGTCCTTTTAATACTCATATTTCACTTCATGAGGCATGTCCCTCACATCACCATGCTTCTCTAAGTTACTAACCTTTAAAAAATGTACTAGTTTGTTGTATTTAAAACTGTTTGTATCATAAAAAATTTGAAAAAAAATGTTAATGTAAAAAAAAAAAATAATAAAAAATTAAATAAAATAAAAAAATAAACGATATGTTTGAAAAAGGGAGAGCAGCGGAGATCAACGAGAGACGCTTAAGGTTTTTTTTTCTTTAAAAAAAAAAGATTTTAACCATGGGTAAGCGTAAAACGCAACTCTATACACTATACCGTATTCTGTATAGAAGTATAGAAGGAGGGCCTGTAATAAACAAGACAAGATATGCTAATGGCACTGTTAAATTGAGCCAACATCACAATCATCTATAGAGCGCAAGTGAGACAAAAAACAATATTATCATACACAATATTCCAATGCGCACACGATAACCGGAACAACCACAGCATAGAGGGATGGAGACTCCTACTCCTAGCTGGAACAGAAAAACTATTTCCTCTTCAGAGATAAAGTCATTCAACACATGAAAGCTGGCATTGTAAAATAACTTAAGGTCTACTTGAACCAAAATTTTGAGGGGTATTTAAACATTTTGCATCTCTGGTGATGGAGTCTGGCCAACTGATGCATATAACCTGGCAACAATGAAACAGTCAAGTTGGGATATCGTGGTCAATGCAATAGTGATCAATAGTCTTTCACAAAAGAGAACTATTTAAAAGAACTATTTCGAATATATAAAAAAACATAATTTCTTTTTTATCGATACATTCAAATTTTTATTGGAATATTTTCTAATTCAACGATCCTTAAATATATTTTTTGGGTTACATTATCTTTATGGAACGCTCTTTACGCTTGCTGTATTTGAAACGTATAATTTTTTAAAAAGTCAACTGAACTCCAAATAATTAACAAATGTAATTTCTACAGTAAAAATGTAAAACAACATGAACCTGTATGGTCCGTAAAAGTGTTTTCTTATTAATGGAATTCGATATAATATTTAATGATTTATAAATATTAAAGGCCGTCAAGAAACCATTTTATAGACAATCAAGAGATGCAAGCTGGCATGGATCCATCATGCGCTGCGACATGATAGCCTGACAAAAATAATCCGGTAATCCTGCAGTTTTTACACGTATATTATTTCACAGTAAAATCTATTTTTCACGAGTTAACTTTCAATTTTAATTTATTAAATACATTATTATATGTGGTATTTTAACTATTACAACGCTAATTTGTAATAATTTCAAAAGCATTTTTTTGGCTCTGAATCAATTATACATAATCCAGCCACAATACGTCCATTTTGTTTACAGGGGCCCGGCTTGCCAGATGTTTTTTACGCATGCTAAAATAAATTTACTGAATGGAAGATTTTTTTTAAAAAGTATTATTCATCTTTGTTATGTTCTTAAAAGATAAATCAATATTTTATAGACAATTTCATTTTTTCATTCGTTACTAGAGGTTTGATTTTTATTTCGTTTTTAAGTGAGAAAATTTCATTTGGCAATTTACTGTGACATCAGGCAAGTAGGATGCTAGATAAACAAAATGGGTGTATCTTACTCCAATTATAATTACGTAGCTTCAAAAGCTGAAAAAAGCATTAGAAATTAATATAAATTACAAATTAGCGTTGTAATAGCTAAAATACAAGATATAATTTGATAAATTATAAAACAAAGTGGCTGAAGCGAAGAACGTCGACAGTGACATCACAACGCGCCACGACGCTACCGGTTGCTGTGAAGGATAGTTGCTCCCCTTGAATCTTGTTTCTTTTCTTATTTATTTATTAACCCCCCCCCC
>MUZC01001678.1:444025-458315 GCA_002072015.1 Radix auricularia
GGGGGGGGGGGGGGGGCATGAGGGGGAGAGATTTTAGAGGAGGGCCTAATTTAATATTTAATTGGAAATAAATGTACATTAATGAAGATGGGGTGAAGGAGATTGGAGGCCTCTCCTGTTTATTTTGTTTTTCCCAAGTATAAATGAGTATAATCTAAGAACTTTTTGCTGTGCTCATTTAGAAAGGAATGCTGCTAATACCCGGGCACGCTTTTTTCACCATTAGCTCTAGGTGCGCTTTCATAGTAAGTAGACATTTTGTATTAATTTTTGGGTAAATATTGGCAAAATGGAGACTGTATTTACTGACCGTTTTTGGGATCGTCTAGAGGATCAGGGTCAGAAAGCTGTGATGGAATGGCTTATAAATGCTGCATTGATTGGTGACGGGTATGAGTGTCCTAACTGTAAGAAAGATATGAAGTTGGGTGCAACAGGTTGTGTCAGTTCGGTTGGATTTACATAGAGATGTTGCGACAAAAGCCATGGTGACATTAAGCGTAGCATAAGAAAGGGGTCCTGGTTTATTGACAGTAGATTAAAGTTTACCAACATTCTTCTACTGACACATTATTGGGTTAGGGACATGCCTTTTCAAGGCATTGCGACAGAAGTGACTGTTTCTGATAAAACTGTGACGGACTGGACAAGCATTTCTCGCGAGGTCTGTGTGCAAGTTTGTCGTATGTTGAGTGAACGGATAGGCGGAGTGGGTATGATTGTTGAAATAAACGAATCCTAATTCGGTAAACGAAAATATAACAGAGGAAACCGCATAGATGGTAGATGGGTGTTTGGTGGGATCGAGAGGGGATCCAAGAAATGCTTTTTCAGGGTTGTTGAAAACCGAGGCAAAGACGTCCTCCTGGCAATAATTAAAGAATTAGTTCGGCCAGGTTCCACAATCATTTCTGATGGCTTGAAGTCTTACGACTGTTTAGAGGACAAAGGGTTTCACCACCTGACGGTGAACCATAGCCTCGAGTTTAAACACTCTGGTACGCACACCAACACCATAGAAGGCACCTGGAGCGCCATTAAACGGTATCTGCCCGCGAGAACCTGTCCTGGGGAGGAGCAGTTTGATTCATACTTATTCAAATAAGTTTGGCCAAAATCGTGTGGCAGTTGTGACCTAATGTGTTAATTTCTTAAAGCAATTAAAAAAGTGTATCCTCCCCTTTGTTGTGATTCCGATGCCTGATCGGTGGGTACCCATTGTTTTCTTCATTTTATACACTATTTTGCTTGTATGAAAAAACGCTTTAAAAAACCCTTAAAATATTAGAATGTCCCCCCACCCACCCCCTTTTTTTACCCCTATGTTTTTACTGATTTTTTTAAAATTTGCGGTTTGCTAAAATTAAAAAACGGCAAAATTTTAGAATCCCTGTTTCCCCTACCCCTCTAAATTCACGGGGCTCGCACTACTTTTACGGCGGTCCATAGCAACAAGTTGGCCGCTGGTAATAACGTCACGGTTGACTATCTTCGTGTTTACCAACGTAATTTCTCAAGATAAAATTAAATTCCACCGTGAAATAATATTAACTCTTAAAGTCGCAAAGCGTCGTAATGCGTCTCTTCCCGCTATCCCTAAAGCGTCGTAATGCGTCCCTAGATACAAATCTCGTTAGAAATGAGATCTCGGAAAGTAAAAACTCTTCAATGCTTGAAAAACGATGTATTCGACTTCTGGCAATGGCGGCCGTTGCCGGCACTAGTGTTATCGCTCGATTCGCGATGTTTTTTGGTAGTTTTAACGGGTTTTTTTCGAGGATACGTTTTCCTTATACTTTATTACTAAGATAATAGTACTTAACTACAGGTAAATATTGTTTCAAACTCAGTACGGTCTTTTGGATGCATAAAATAACCATTCTTAGCCTTAAAAATGAAGTCAGTATGACAATAATATTATAAATGGATTTTACGCAAATTTTTTAATTTCATAACCAGTTGATCGTAATACGGAAAATCCTTACGGAACTGAGGCAGAAGTTTATTGAAAACCTTCTGGGGCTTTAAGAGTTAATATACGTGTAAAAACTGCAGGATTACCAATAATCCTACAACTATAAGGCACAGAAGAAGGGCACCAGCGAAGAGGTCGACAACACACTGGTAACGTTGACTTGACAACATAAAATGAAGATCTGGGCTGAGGTTGAATGAATTACTAAACTAAAGTAAAAGCCACTCATCATAATAACTAACTAATAATGATGATGAATAAAGAATATTTCAATAATCAATAAACATACCTGTCTTTACTGTCTACTTTTATGTCTAGGTCTGTGCTGACGGCAGCTGATCCAATGGGTTGACTGTAAAAAAAAAAGTTTGAACTATAGTGGCGCATGAAACAAGATGCCTTTGCATTATTTTAAGTTGCAATTAGATCTAGATCTAAATATTAGCTGGTACTGGTATGTACAAGTATTTTGTGCTTTTTTGGAATGCGATCTATCAGATAGGGGAGATAGCTGTAAGATTAAAAAAATATGTTAATCGCCGTTATTTCCCTTGAGTGATTCCTATGTACATGTATATAAATCGCGAGTGGGTATATGGTATTGTGAATTATTAGTTACTTAGTATATTATTGTTTGTTTGAAAAAATGAAAATTGACGGGAGGTTGCATTCTTACTACGTTTAATAAGATAACGGCCCTTATCTTCTATCTGATCTATATAGACGCTCTTTCTATGCAGAAGATAATAGAGTCCACAGACCATGACGTATGTCATGTTCTGTTGGCAAATGATGCAGCGTTCACAGGCCACGTAATAGGGGTTCCACGCATCCAGCCGCATAACTAATGTTAGGTACCCATTCGGAGCTGGGTGACTCAGGGACGCCCTGGGCCTCGGGTACAAATCCTTGTCGTCACATGGATTCGAACCCGTGAATATCAGTATGCCAGCCGAGCGCGCTGCCACTCGACCACCTTGGAATTACAAATAATGATTCTTACTATACAACTGTTCCACGACGTCAAGACAAGAGATCGTTAAACTATTCAACTGAAGAGAAAACTTCAAAGAATATAGCCCATTCTATAGCCGACCCCAACATTTTCCACTAGTTTAAAAAAAAAAAAAAAGTTGGCTTTATATACTAAGATTACTCCCCCCTACATTGATTTTAGTCTAAATTTTTGAAGTAAAAAAAAATCCAAGTAAATTATCTATGACGTAAAAATTATTTTAAATAATTAAATGTCCCGGCAATGCTCTAGAAGTGATCCAATGGAATTTGATGCGTATAACTAAAAAAATAAAATAATTCACCATTCATAATTAAACAAAAATTGATATCCTTATATCACAGTTCAGCTTTTAAATTAACAACAACATGAACCTGTCTGGTGCATGCAACTGCAAGTGTTTGTTGTTAATACAACCCTCAAATAGACATAAAGTTAAAAACACCTTTCTTATTCCATATGCAAGAACAAACACATACAAGTTTTCTTTCTTTCCGTCCGGTATTCGGGCGTGGAATGGGTTGCCTGAGGAAACCAGGAAAGCCACCACTTTATCATCTTTTAAAACTCTAGTAAGAATACAGGACTAAACACAAACCATAGAAATACGTAGGACGCAATAATCTTCTGTACAGAAGGAGCGTCTGTAACATATAAGATAAGATAACAGAATTCGATTAAATATATAATATGGATATACTTTTATTTTGTTGCAATTGAAATAGATTGAGGTAGGTACATTTTACCTTCGCCTATTGGCGCCCCACACATTCACAGGTTAGGCTTTTAATCCTGTTGCATTATTTTATTATCAGACATTGGTGAGTGCACAAAAAGTATTATTAAAAAATATATTACTGCAATATAGTGCGTATTTTCAAAGATTTTAATGCATACACTGTAAGTAAAATATGTACATCGGCAGTTGTTAATGACACTTAATGACACCTTATTTTCACTTTCCTCAAGAAACAATTATTCTTTTCACTTTTGGAAGATTGCCAGTGACATATAGATCTACCAAAAATACTATAATCACAGTTTTTAAAAGATCTTTTCATAGTGCAAACGACGCTGGTTGCATGTTATAATTTAGTCAAACTAATTTATTTAAACCGATTTATTTAAGTTAATTTAGTTAAACCGTATTAGTTAAATTAATTTGTTTAAACTAGGCTGCGAAAATTACTGATTAATTTTTCGATTAATCGGTAATTTTCTTTATCGATTAAAATTATTTTACTCGATAAAATAGCTATTAAAATTAAAGAAAATGTTTTAACTTTTTTTCTGAATTCATTAAAAAAAAAATAATTATTAATAATATTTTTTTTTTTTTTTTACGTACAAGTATCTCAATTTAAAAAGGAGATTTCAAAAGTGTTAAATTTAAAATAACCGGTTTTATAAGGACAATAATATAAAAACAACAAAATTGTTTTAATTAATTAACGATAGCAAAATTAAAATTGATTGACATTATATTGAATTACTTAAAACTTATATTTAAATATATCTCCTAACAATATTAAAAAAAAAATAATTTGAATCAAATACTTAAGTTATAAGCAATTTAAAAAATGCCATAAAAGGGCACAAAATGTGAATGAAAACAATAGTGAAAAAAAAGTGATTATGAGGTATTAGGGAAAAAAATCATAACTTGGGATAAAAAGATGATCTTTATGCTTTTTTTAATCATCAAACAAATTCTATACAGCTATATTATTTCTATAATTTTAGAATTAATTTGAAATTTTCATGCGAGGGCTTAAACGTTAATATGTTATTAAACTTTTTTAAAAAAAAAGTTATTTCTATGTTTTAATAATAACTCAATAAACAAAAATCAATCGCCCGTTTTTTTTTACTTCCCTTGAAATTTTCAGTTAAATGACGTCATACTTCTTTATTTTTAGCCTTAACAAAATTATCGATTAATTAATCGGTAATTTTTAAATAGTTAACGATTAAATTTAATTTAATCGATAACAGCCCTAATTAGTTTAAACCAATTTAGTTAAATTAATTTAGTTGAACAAATTTCGTGACATTAATTGAGTTAAACCAGTTTGGTTCAATTAATTTATTTAGTTAAACCAATTTCGTTAAACAAAATTTGGTCTTTGTGATTAGCAAAACCGACATTCCCGATAGTATTAGAAAATTTAAAAAAAGACAAATTTGTCTGGTACTTAGTAGATCTATACTGTTTTAAAAGTGAGATCATTTAATCCCATGTTTATAGCTTAATGCAAGGCAAAATTTGAGATGAGAAAAACAAAAATTGAATCGCTCTTGTCGGTTATATAAGAAAGAGAAGAAAGCATTCAAATAAACTTACTCGGTCTGGGCTTCAACGTCCTTAGTCTCTGTTGGAGTCGTTTCAGTGGCCACGCTGTACAAGGGAGATTGAAATTTGTTGAGTGACAAACATTTCTTAACTTGTCAATTGTTTTTGTTTTTAAAAAGCTATTTATTGACATAGGCTGAACAGTGTGTAGATTTTTAACAGTATTATTTTAAATCTAACTAATGGCTCAAGTGAATTTTTCTCTGTTAAACTATGCATTCTCGTAAAGGGGAAGGGACGGTCTTATCTTTTCTTATCTATACAGACGCTCCAGCTGTACAGAAGATTGTTGCGTCCACAGACCATGCAAGTGATAAAGCGCTCACTGGCAAAGGCTATGAGTGTTCATTCAACGCATTACCCAGCCGCCTCTGTGTCCCTAATTAGCCGTAGGTACCCTTTCGGAGCTTGGTGGACTCAGGGAAGCCGCTGGCCCCTGCAAATAAAACCTGCCTTCACAAGGATTCAAACCCGTGACCCTCGGTCACGCCAGCGGAGCGCACGTGCAACTCTACATGAGTGCCCCTTCAATTAAAAGATGTATTCTTATTAAACCATGTCTCTTTCATAAAAGAAAACTCTATGTTAAAACCACGAATTACAACTAAACTGTGTCTCTCTACTGAACCATGACCCTTTTAAACAGTTACAGTCGAAACCACTTATCTCGCCAACCCTATTAAGTCGACGTTTCTGAAGTGGAACCGCCAAATTTTCTCTTTATCTTAGCATTTTCTCATCGGTTAATGTCGATTCTTTTATGTCACCGACCCCTAATATTTCGAGCACAAAAGATGGCCAAATTTGCCTCTTAACGTTGGTTATTCTCTTGACCAATCACCAGCTTTTGAAAAATGTTAGTTATGATGCAACTTCACCATCTCACTACCGTATTCTCGCGTATATTAGACGCGTCTAAGACAAAGTTTTACGTACCTCTCACCCAGGGTGCGTCTTATATTATTGGGCGTCTTATCTAAGTATTTTTTAACATGAACGATACAGTGTGTGATAATGAAGGGCGATTATTGCGGTTGATCTTCTAGTTAAACGATTTTCATTCCTAGTTGTAAAAAAAAATAAATGGGTAAGTGTTCAGTATTTATTTTTAATTTGATTGACATGACCCTTCTTTACATAAGTGGCACCGCCCCCTTTTTAATGGCGGAAATTTCCGATGCTTATTGAAATTGTCAATTATTTTGCCTTTAAACATTACAATATTTGATAATTGAACTTTAAAGATGATCTAATTTGGAATTAATTCAATAATACCCTTAATTTAGTCGGCTAAACCCTGCAGAGTTGGTATAACAAAATACCATAATGTACTGTGTGCAGACTTGTTGTCCCTGGCAACTATTCATTCAACCTCATTGTGACTCCTACAACACTGTCTTCAATAGTTTCATTAGTTGTAGCCGTGTGCAAAAACAATTTAGCTACAGGTCAGCTTTGTTAAATTAATTATTCATGAGCCAAGGCCAAAGTTAAAGGCTCAAAAGGAGTTCCTAATATTATTTGGACATTTTTATAGAGAAAAGTTCACTTGGTCATATGTAGGTCATTATAGTTATAGTTATGTAACCTGGAACTTTTAAACACAACATAAACTTCGTTAAAGATAAGTTTTTCTGTTTTGAATAAAGAATATTTTAAAAACAAAATAAATCAATAATAATTGTATTTATAGCATTGATCCTGAAAATAAAGTGCTTGTCGCGAATATCCCAAATGAGGTCACATAATGTGGGGGTAACAGTAAAATGCTTTGTGACGTCAATCATTGTGGATTGGGACCGATTAAACAACACTTTAAAAATTCATAACTTTTAAACTATAATTCCTAAAATTATACTTTTGGTGTTAGAATTTATTTAAAAATTAGCTCTATTTAACTATTCCATTAGTTATTTATATTTATAAAGTTTAATTTTTTTTAAAAACCAATCGGCATATCAAAGAATTGAATCTGCCCATATTGGGTTTCGTTTATCTTGATCATCGGTTATCTCGACTCTTTTTGACAAACCCCTGGGCCGGCGACATAACCGAGTTTCACTGTACTCCCCTTTTAACATAAACATCAGTCAAAACACGTGTTGCTGTTTGTCCATTTGCTGTTTTTTTTTGTGTGTGTTAAAATATAACTCTCTGTTAAAACCACGGCTTCTATCTAAACCGTGTCTCACAATTTAAACCAAGGCCCCGAGTACAAATATTTTCTTCTTACTCACTTGTTTCTTACTAATCCCAATTAAACAATCACTTTATTTTTAATATGAATATCCTTTAAATGGCATGTTACAACGTTAAACTATAATGAATCATTGTCAGGCTCTGTCTAACTGCTCAACAAACGAACCCGCTTTGAAAACTTAAATGGGACTAGAAAGAATGGACATATTTCTGTCTACCGGTATTCATCCAAAATGCAAACGGAGCTTTCAATTACTTCATTAAAAAACATTAACATTAAACAAGAATTAGATCTATATCTGTGGTGTGTTGTAAATTGTTCTTGTTACTAATTCATTTTGAAATTTATACATTGAGCCAACGTTTGAATAAAAAAATCAATGAAAACTTAGCGACAATTTAGTCAGAGATTCAATTGGTTGACTTTTTAAGCTTCACACATACAGTGAAATACTACCAAACCATGGCAGCTCTACAAATCCCAGAAAGAGTATGCAGATGCAAATAAAGAAGTTAAGAAAAGCATCAAGAGGGACAAGAAAGAATTTGTAGACAAACTTGCTAAAGAAGCAGAAGACGCAGCTTACCAGGGGAACATGAGAGAACTGTTTGATACAATTAAGATGCTATCTGGGAAATTTAGCAAGATTGAGAGACCAGTGAAAGATAAAATGGGAAACAACATTGCAAGGGCTGTGCAGCAGAGAGGTAGATGGAAGGAGCATTTTGAAGAGCTCTTAAACAGACCAGAACCAAGGAATCCACCAGATATCCAACCAGCTGATAATGACCTACAAATTGACTGTAATAGTCCCACAAAAGAAGAGATTAGCAGGGTCATTAAACAACTCAGAAATGGAAAGGCTGCAGGACCTGATGGCATCCCAGCAGAGGCACTGAAGGCGGACTTGGAAACCAGTGTGGAAATGCTACACCCTTTGTTTATGAAGATATGGGAAGAGGAACANGAGCAGTCACTAGAGTGGAACTCACCACTCTATATCAACTTTGTTGACTACGAAAAAGCCTTCGACAGTGTGGACAGGCAAACCATGTGGAGATTGCTAAGGCACTATGGGGTGCCACAGAAGATTACGGATATAATCAGAAACATGTATGAAGGGATAAACTGCCGAGTTGTCCATGGTCAGCAGGTGACAGATGCTTTCCAGGTGAAGACTGGTGTGAGACAAGGTTGCTTGCTGTCACCCTTTCTGTTTCTATTAGCCATTGACTGGGTGATGAAAACATCTACACAGCAGAAAAGGAATGGCATCCAATGGACCTTGTGGGATCAACTTGATGATCTAGACTTTGCTGATGACCTTGCCCTTCTTGCACATACCCAACAACAGATGCAGGAGAAAACAAACATTGTCGCAGCCACTTCTGCTAGCATAGGTCTCAACATACACAAAGGGAAGAGTAAAATCCTCAAGGT
This sequence comes from Radix auricularia, assembly GCA_002072015.1. Lineage (NCBI taxonomy): Eukaryota > Metazoa > Mollusca > Gastropoda > Lymnaeidae > Radix > Radix auricularia. Next base: position 453,009 of record MUZC01001678.1, read on the forward strand.
TAATGCCACCAGTACATCACCCATCATGCTTGAAGGAGAAGCCTTTGAGGAGGTGGAGAGTTTCGTTTACCTTGGCAGCATGGTGGATAAACAAGGTGGTACAGATGCCGACGTCAAAATAAGGATCGGAAAAGCAAGAGCAGCCTTCCAGCAACTCAAGAATGTTTGGGTCGCCAACAACCTAGGCAGCAAGTTAAAAGTAAGGATTTTTAACGCTATGGTGAAACCAGTGCTGCTATATGGAGCTGAGACATGGAGAACAACGGCTGTAAACCTGACCAGAATCCAGACCTTCATTAACAATTGTCTAAGAAGGATTCTTAGAATTCACTGGCCGGACAAAATCAGCAACCAGGAACTGTGGCAGCGGACTAAACAGAAGCCCATTGAGGAAGAGATTCTTCAAAAGCGGTGGAGGTGGATCGGTCATACACTAAGGAAACCTGCTTCTAATACAACAAGGCAAGCCCTGAAATGGAACCCACAGGGTAAACGGAAAAGAGGCCGCCCAAGAAACACCTGGCACCGAGAATTGGAGGCAGACATCAAGAGGATTAGCCATGAATGGAAGATCCTGGAGAAAATGGTCCAGGATAGAGATGCCTGGAGAGCTCTTGTAGGTGGCCTATGTCCTAGGAGGAAGTGCAGACGCCGGCGATGATCGGTAGATGTCCCTCATGGACGAGAAGGCTCAACAACATGGCAGCTCTAAAACAGCTAAGTTTTGGAACAACTTACAACAAGATGTTAATCTTGGACGCGAGACCAGAGCACTTTTCTATTGCTGATATGAGATTAATGGGGTTGAAATTTAAGCCCCTAGGCCCTACAAGATAGATTAAAATGGACACTTTACACGACACAATTATCTTTACAATTAAATTATTTTATGTAGTTACATCCCTGTTGTAAATGTTTGCATTTTTCAGTAACAAATACAAATATATTTGTCTGACACGGTAATAAAAAACATGTGCATAAAATAGCTGAGCTACTTTTTTTTTTTTAGCTTTTGAGTGACTAAACTATGCAAGATTACATTGCGTGCTCTACATCTATTTATTCTTAAGAATTATGTTATGCTGTAGCTGATGCGGCACATTTAGATTTCGCATCTCGGCGTGCATAACCAAAATTTCATAGTATTTTTTTTAAACCAAATAAATGGTTATTTAAGTTATTTGTTTCGACTTTACAGAGTAGGTAATTAAAGTCGCGCCAACAAATCGAATTTGGTATCAAAAGAAGGTGATGATTCTCAAAATTTAAATCATGGTAGCTAGCCGTCACTTCAAAAGTTACTCACTCTTTAAATTATGATTTTTTTTTCAAAAAAAAAAATGTTTTCCTTTTGACCTACTTATGAGTTGAGGCCATTTCATTGTTTAAAAATCCACCTGTTATTAAAGCAAACATTTACATTGGCTGCCACGGTGTATGTTATTGGTTGGTTATACGCTTTTGAAATTCCTGGACCAATCAGTGTAATCATGCACATTCTCTTTTCGGTATCATCCCCTTTGGTTGGTGTGAATCAGTGCGGTCCACTACCTCGCACTCAACGTATCAACGCACAAATTAAGCAGACACACAGACAAACACACACACACACAACACAATATATATATATTGAAAATGGAGCCCCTCACCTGGAATTGTGATGTGTGTAAAAACACAAACATGCTAATTGTCGGCGCATCTTGAAACAGATTATAAACAACACAAGCACCACCAATGCCAATGCCAAGGCTGTGGATACTATGATCAGCGCTAATGGAAGAACATTCAGGAAAAATACAATTATATATAGTTAAATAGGAATTTTAAAAAGCAGGAAAAAAGAATTTTATATAGTACATAGCAGAGTAGTTAGTATATATAAAATTGTGTTAAAAATACTAATTTGAGAAAGAGCAAAGGTGATTATTTATGGTTTTACAGAATTTGTCAATTAATAGTAACAAATATTTTTTTTCAAGTGCACACTACGCTGGGCAGGGCTTTTAGAAAGAATGGTGAATGACAGAAAAGCAAAGAGTCAGCACCCGCCATCAAAGGTCCAGAAGAAAAAAGTTCAAATGAAGAAATTAGATGGCTTAGATTGATGGATGATGTAGAAATAGATCTACAGCAATTGGTTATCCAGTTTTGGAGAAATAAGTTATTGGTTAAGTCTGAGTGGAAGGATATGGTGAGGCAGGCAAAAAAAAAAGATGGACTATGGTTGTTATCGTCAGGGTAGGTAGACTGGTCAAAAAGTTACGTTTCCAACAGACATCAAGCTACAAAATAGTCGTTCAGTCCATACGTTATACCAGATAAACTTAAGGGGGTGTATTAGCATCAGGCATAAAATATTTTTAAAAATGTTATTTGAACTGAATGGTTTTTTTGGGGGGCCACGGTGGCTAGCGCACTCGACTGGTATTCCGATGGTCACCAGTTCGAATCCATGGGCAGCCATGGACTTGTTCCCGGGGCCCAGGGCGTCACCGAGTTCCACCCAGCTCCAATTGGGTGAAAAGCGGCGGGGTAATGCGTGGAACCCTTAGCCGTGGCATGTTAACGCTGCATCTCTTGCCAAACAAACAACTGCTGCCTTGCAGATGGTCTTGGCTGACCAAAGGCTATGGAAGCAAATCCAGAAAATACAGCAGGCTGAAGTCGGAGACCACGGGCCAATTGGCACAAAACTCGTGACACGCAAAACTCAATATTCAATATTGAGGACGAAGAAGATGAAGAATGTTTTCTTTATTTCTTATCAGTTGCATTGTATTCAATTAAGGACGAACTGAAACCTCGTTTAATGCAATAATACTACAAAAGAAAGTGTAAGTATAACTATGTCTAAAAATATTAAATTCAAATAAAATTATTAAAGGGAAGAATTTTCAAAAGAGAGAAAATGACCTGACAGGAGATAAGACAATGAGTTTCTTTGACATTGATCAAGAATTAATTATTCCAAGCTATTAATTATATATCACTATGAATTATTGCTAATAATTACACATTTTTCTATTAGACAGTATCTTAATTCTGTCATTAGAACGCATGAGTGTTGTGTACAATAAGGAAAGTTTTCGAACGTTTTAAACGAATATTAAAATTAGCTTGGAACAACTAAGAGACGAGTTGCTCAGGCCAGGCAGTTGCGTAGCTAGGGGATGGGTAGGGGATCCAAATTCAAAAGTCCCCAAAGAGGCCAAGCCCCCTTTGGGGACCCAAATCCATTACTCCTCTACTGCGCTCAGGTATACCGATTATAGGGGCCGTCCATAAATGACGTCACGCGATTTTTGCCGATTTTTTACCCCCTCCCCCCACCTACGTCACGCGTCGTCACAAAATCGTAGACCCCCCCTCCAAAAGTACGTCACAAAACTTTGACCCCCCCCCCCTTTTTCCAAAAACAAAAAAAACAACAACAACAAAAAAAAAAAAAAATTCACAAAACGCACTTTATTTTTTATTTGAAAATAAGTATGTTTCAAATCACTTTTTTGACATTTTAGTATTTACTAAGTGTAGGTCTACATTGTAATATTGTAACACGCTTGAAGCTATGTAAAAGGCATTAAATAAATTGTAAGCCAGTGATTCTCAAACTTTTTCGTATCAGATGACCGACAAGCTATTTTACCAGGTACCATTGCATTCTTTTCCCGTTTTGAGATGATTTTCTCTGTACTGATTTGATAGCAAAATGAGGCCCTACATAGCTTAAAGCCATATAAGATTAAGTATTAATTCGGCTTGTTTTATATATTACATTAAAAAAAAAAATATTAAGTACCAAGGCATAGCAAGACAGCTAACAAACAATGCAGCAGTAGTGTCAAAAACCATTTGATGTGATTAACCTTCGCGATTAAGCTCGCGAATGTGACTATTGATATCACAAGGATCGTTGCATTGTTGATAGACCTAGAATATATAGATACAAGACAATTCCTCGAATTGATTTCGATCTTCTACTGACAGTTTTCCTGCTAAGTATATGCACATCAAAGGCATTTGATCTAAAATTATCACATTGATATCATCAGGTTTGTCCATGGGAATCGTTTTCCCATGGGATTCCCATGGGAAACGTCCCATGGGATGGGGTGGGATGGGACAGGAATAAATTGCCATGGGATGGGACACAAAAATATGTCCCATTGACAAGCCTGGATATCATATCTCATGTTTTCTAAAAATTATTAGGTATGCGCTGGAAGAGGAAAATGGCAAATACTGTACGACCCCACATTTGTGCTGGAAAGTAGNTGTCAAAAACCATTTGATGTGATTAACCTTCGCGATTAAGCTCGCGAATGTGACTATTGATATCACAAGGATCGTTGCATTGTTGATAGACCTAGAATATATAGATACAAGACAATTCCTCGAATTGATTTCGATCTTCTACTGACAGTTTTCCTGCTAAGTATATGCACATCAAAGGCATTTGATCTAAAATTATCACATTGATATCATCAGGTTTGTCCATGGGAATCGTTTTCCCATGGGATTCCCATGGGAAACGTCCCATGGGATGGGGTGGGATGGGACAGGAATAAATTGCCATGGGATGGGACACAAAAATATGTCCCATTGACAAGCCTGGATATCATATCTCATGTTTTCTAAAAATTATTAGGTATGCGCTGGAAGAGGAAGATGGCAAATACTGTACGACCCCACATTTGTGCTGGAAAGTAGGGTGTCATCTTGTGCGCAAAATACAGTATTTCCTGCAAGTTAAGACTGAAAAAATACTATGACACTATTAAAATATCCAATATTATCATGACTTTTTACTCCCAAGCTCACAAGTTTGTTTGTTTTGTTATTTTTTAAATTCTTTTTTTCTTCAGGATTTCACGTACGTCTCACAACAGTTGTAAATATAATGTCACCAATGAACGAGACGTGTTTAAATTGTTGCATTCTCTTAAGGAATTTATAATCTAATGAAAAATACATGGCTACCGCTATCGGTCTGTTTAACCAAGGGGTCGGTAAACAGCGATACATTATCTCATTTGGGGTAAAAAGAGAACTCTTGGGGGTAATGCTGAATCATTGTGGGCATAGAAAATTAGCTAGAATCCGCTACTTTTGGGTTAACAGTAATGTTAATGTAAACTTAGTATCTAGGTATCATATTGAACCGGTCCGTTTTTTTTTTCAAACCGTATAACCGGCCTTCATAAAACGAAATGTGTTAACATTCTTAGATTATATTTTATTTTAATGCATACAAATTAAATATTGACTATAAATCATTACTGTTAACTTCTTTGTTTATAAAAAAAA
>MUZC01001678.1:480981-503080 GCA_002072015.1 Radix auricularia
TTTTTTTTTTTTTTTACTAAACCGTCACTGAAAAGAATCTCTAATTCCCTACCACCCACATAGAAGCGACCCTTTCCTGCATCCCCACTCCTCACATTTATTTCACATACTCCTCCTCCTTCGTCCTCCCCTCATTCCACCCACCCCGCCCCCCTTTCGCTATAGCGTCATCACTTCTTACCCTGGATTAACCGGGTAGAAAGAGATCAGCCCACCGCGTGCATTCCGCGCGAGGTAGATAGGCAGGTACCATTGTCGGCCGAACACTGGGACCGTTCATCGGGCCGATCTTATCACTAAGTGACGCCGATGCTATCTCGGGGCCCTGCCTTTCTAGCCGTCGCGAGCTTGTAATCTGAGGGCTGAAACCGGTCGAGACATCTTCGGCCCTCGCGGAGACATGACCAGAATTATTTAGTTTTTTGTTGTTGTTTTTTTGTGTGTTGTTTTTTCATTTTTCGCTTGCGCGACTCGCCGAGAGCAACAGCTTGAGCGACGGCAACAATAACAATAATAAACATGATATTGCTTATAAAGTTATTAAATAATATAATTTCTTAGTAGTAGTAGTAATAATAATAATAATAATAATAATAATAATGGTAGCAGTAGTAGAATTAGCAGTGGTAATATTAGTAGTAGAATTAGTAGTATTTTGTAAAATTAGTTGTAATAATAGTAGTAGTAGTAGAATTAGTAGTAGTAGAATTAGTTGTAAAAGTAGTAGTAGTAGTAGTTGTATTAGTAGTAGTAGTAGTAGTAGTAGTAGTAGTAGTAATAATAGTAGTAGTAGTAGTAGTAGTAGTAGTAGTAGTAGTAGTAATAGTAGTAGTAGTAGTAGTAGTAGTAGTAGAAGTAGTAGTAGTAGTAGTAGTAATAGTAGTAATAGTAGTAGTAGTAGTAGTAGTAGTAATAATAGTAGTAGTAGTAGTAGTAGTAGTAGTAGTAGTAGTAGTAGTAGTAGTAGTAATAGTAGTAGTAGTAGTAATAGTAGTAGCAGTAGTAGTAGTAGTAGTAGTAGTAATTATTATAGACAACTTATATAGCGGCGAGGCTCACCGCGCCTGACAAAAAAATAAAGCAACACAATTTTATACATGAATTTAATTTTAAAGCTTGCTAAATAAATAGTAAATAGATCATTTTTATTATGATTATGAAATGTTTCATTAAGTCGAAATCAAAGTTTATTTTATGGTCATTGACACCCTCACCCCTTGGGACCACGAAAACACACTGCACGAGAAAGCTCCCCTATCTAAGTATCCATTCACAAACCTTAGTAAGAGTAGCAGCGAAAGCCGTACGCCCCCACCCCACCCCACCTGAATCGTCTTGATAGTTACGCCACCTCAATACATCACTAGGTAGTGCTCGGGGGTGGGGGAGGGTGGTGTTCTCATCACCGCCAACCATTAACACGCGGATTATCGTTCTTGGTGTCAACACCAAACAACAATGGCCGGCGTCGGACGGTCCTCACCTGGGGTAGAAGAATGACCAATGGTCAGCGGTACGTGAAACTTGAATCAACCAGATCACACTTTAGACAACGGCATTGGCAACGGCAACAAAAAAAAGTAATCCTCCAAAAACCAAAGTGGACATCGTTCATCCAATACACCGGAAATGGCAATTCATTTACTGACCCTCTTGGCCCTCGCGGTCGCCTCGGCCGGGGACCGTGAAATCATCATTTTATTTTTACGAGCACGCAGGTATCGGATGCCGGACCGTTAAACGCCCACCGTCCCAGGGTCGGGTGTCGTAAACCGTAACGCCTGGTCCCCGTGGACGGAGTTACGGGCTCTAACTTAACACGACACCAGTGGTTCTCACGAAGTTTCCTGGGGTACATACTCAGACCGACCATGCAGTTTATCCCTTTTGTTTGACGTAAAAATGACCCAAAAAATTGATTTTTTATTTAACTTACTATAGTAAAATTAGTCGAGTTATTCTTAAGTCAGTTTACTCTCCGTTCCCGAATATAAATAAAGACATGTGTCGACTGTATCTGATAGACCAAATGTTTGTTCTCTTGAATGCAGAGTCGAAGTAGCTCAACCAAAATCTAGGACCGGGATTTGCAGATTTAAATCAATGCCGGGGATGTGCCGAGGGCCAAGATGTGCGGTGACCCGGAACAAACTCTCATGTACTCGTGTTGAATATATATAAATTTATTGCTGGTGTCGTCCCCNCCCACACACATATTTATCGAATCTACAATTGAAGCGATCACAGTTACACTAATTAGCTATATGTGTTGTTTATAAATACATTTTTTAGAGCACACAAAAATGACGAGTTGAGAACCATTGCTACTACATACAACAACAATAACAATCTGAAAAAGAAAATCGTTTCTCAAGCTACGCTCTCCACCCCCCGCTGGGTTTCGCCGTATGTCCGAGGCGAGCTCGTGTACCCGTGTCGTAAAACATCCCGAACTCGTTGTCCGCGAGACATCCGGCGGTCTCTAAACGCGCCATATTTGTCGCCCGGGACAAAGGGAGACTATCAGGAGCGGGGCCCGGCAGACCCGGTCGTAAACCAGCCTCTGACAACATCATCTCCCGGACCCGCGGACAATGGAGTGGGGAGGTGGGGGTAGCCAATAAAACATGGCGGGCGAGTCCTGTTCGAATCTCGTTAGCAACAACCCAAAGGGACAACAGCATGAAATTGTCACTTCTTTTGGCCAGATAAATGACTGCGTTTTTCTGCTGCCAAGAAGGCGATCAGTGGATTAAATTGCAATCTGGCAGAAGTGATTTTTTTTTTTATGGGTGATGTTATAGCGCAAGGGGTTGGCAGCAAATCTGTACAGATAGGTCTTAGAGAAGGGAGTTAGCAGGCCATGGGTTCAGATTAGGGTTTGGGAGGGGATGGTGGGCTAGAAGGTTGAAACTTTCATTCGTTCAATAAAGCTAAAACATGGCAATAAATTGGCGCAGAGCTTTATACCGTGCTGAATTTCACTGTTTCAACAGTTATTGCATCCTCGAGCAGGTGTCTTGAATTCACGGGGATGCCGAATACTCACGTTAGTCGAGAGCAGAAGGAATTCTTACATTGCTTGAAACACATTAGCTTTCTGGTGAGACCCACCGAGGTTTCACGCAGCACGGCAAGAAATGATTTGTGGTGGCCGTGCATCGGGTCGTAGTGGCCATGCACCAAGTCGTAGTGGCCATGCACCGGGTCGTAGTGGCCATGCACCGGGTCGATGTGGCCATGCACCGGGTCGTAGTGGCCATGCACCGAGTCGTAGTGGCCGTGCACCGAGTCGTAGTGACCGTGCACCAAGTCGTAGTGGCCGTGCACCATGTCGTAGTGGCGGTCCACCAAGTCGTAGTGGCCGTGCACCGAGTCGTAGTGGCCGTGCACCAAGTCGTAGTGGCCGTGCACCAAGTCGTAGTGGCCGTGCACCAAGTCGTAGTGGCCGTGCACCATGTCGTAGTGGCGGTCCACCATGTCGTAGTGGCGGTCCACCATGTCGTAGTGGCCGTGCACCGAGTCGTAGTGGCCGTGCACCAAGTCGTAGTGGCCGTGCACCGAGTCGTAGTGGCCGTAAACCGAGTCGTAGTGGCCGTGCACCAAGTCGTAGTGGCGGTCCACCATGTCGTAGTGGCGGTCCACCAAGTCGTAGTGGCCATGCACCAAGTCGTAGTGGCCGTGCACCAAGTCGTAGTGGCCGTGCACCGAGTCGTAGTGGCCGTGCACCAAGTCGTAGTGGCCGTGCAACATGTCGTAGTGGCGGTCCACCATGTCGTAGTGGCGGTCCACCATGTCGTAGTGGCCATGCACCAAGTCGTAGTGGCCGTGCACCAAGTCGTAGTGGCGGTCCACCATGTCGTAGTGGTGGTCCACCATGTCGTAGTGGCGGTCCACCATGTCGTAGTGGCGGTCCACCATGTCGTAGTGGCGGTCCAACATGTCGTAGTGGCGGTCCACCATGTCGTAGTGGCCATGCACCAAGTCGTAGTGGCCGTGCACCATGTCGTAGTGGCCATGCACCATGTCGTAGTGGCCGTGCACCGAGTCGTAGTGGCCGAGCACCGAGTCGTAGTGGCCGTGCACCATGTCGTAGTGACCGTGCACCAAGTCGTAGTGGCCGTGCACCAAGTCGTAGTGGCCGTGCACCAAGCCGTTGAGGAACTCATCATGTAGCGCGATACTTTCCCAATTGTGGGTGTTATAAAAGCTCATTGGCAAGAAATACAAAGATTGCGTCATTGACCTCATTCTACTGCTTGTTATTGTTTACAAAGTCAAACGTCATGTCTCATGACTTAATGATACTATTTTTAGAAAAAGATTTTGGTAAGAATTTTTTTTTTTCGGTTAAGTCCAATTTTTGAAGAATTAACAAAACTGAGATAAGTCCTCAGATAATACCCGGATATTCTATAAATATCGGAATGAATTTAGTCCAGCTGAATACTCCGGATATTTCTATTAATAAATTTCCATCAAGAAATTACTAGTGCTGTGAAAACTAACGATTATTGATTGTAGTAATAATTCATTAATTTTTTTTTCGTTGTTTCAGCCACTCGCCTGGCGTTACACTTTTGAGGGCAATTTCATTTTCATTCATGTATAAATGTAAGCTTTTAACCGATAAAAGTTTGTTTTGTAACAAAAAGTTTTTTTGCAATGTTTGGTTTACCGGTTATCCAACTTCACCAGTCTGTACTGAATAATTAAATTTGACACTTTAATCTTTGAGAAACAGCGACTCCTCCTGGACCATAACTACAGTCATTTTAATCATTTGGCTTTCAACATGACTGACCGCTGGTCATTCCAGCGTTGTTTACTTGTCCAATAGAGCACGTAGACGGGTCGCCAATAGGACCTAAGGGTCACAGTAACACATGTTAAGTTTTAACCTTTGTGCGCCCCCCCCCCCTTCCTGGCGATAGACCCCGCGGCAGTCTCTGAACAAACTGTTACAAGGTAGTCGAAATGCCCCCCATGACCTTTGTCCACCTAAAACCCGGTATTGACCGCGGAGCTCAGGCATTATTTGAGAGCTGACCATTCGGACAGCGTCCAGCTAACCCGTTCGGAACTCCGTCTCTGAAAATGGCCCGAAGTAAGGGTGTCCTAAACCTATTCCCACTCCATGCACCCCCGCCCCCACCTAACACAAACAGACATGAAAAGGAGGTTTAAAAAAGAATTAGTCACAAACTCTCTGCTATCTTATTACAAAGGTTACTCCACTGAATAGCCGGAGTATGGAAAGCAACAAGAAAAAATACTAACAAAATGAGACGCGGCGTGTTTTTTGCTGTGGGTCTACAATGCTTCAGTTACAGGCGTCGAACCCAAACCGCTTGTGACATACCGACGGTTTAAGTGGTATTGGCACACCCGTATTTTTTTCTTCCGAAATGCTCCGGAGTTTCGTATTTGGAGAGTCGTGAAATTCCAAGAAAGGTACGACATAGTGAATAAAACGGAAATAAGTTATTGTTTCTTTGGGTGACCCCGTACCATTTGATCCACGGCCCGGTACCGGTCCGCGGCCCGGGTATAGGAGACCACTGACCAAAAGGAGCCATTTCCTTCTATTACATACAACAGTCCTCAATTCGCAAAACCCAATCCCCCCCCCCTAACCTCACCACGCCACACATTAAAAGCCTCATTTTGTATATATCTTCCACTGGTTAAATACCTCGGACCCGTCGTTTCATTCCAGTAATTGCCTCGGCTCCGCCCCTGTCTACCGAGGTCCAAAGTTCTATGACGAGTGGAGACGCCGTCACCAAATTCAAACCCTTACCAGACACAACAACGGAACATAAAGGTGCGTTGGCCACGGCTTCGTAACCGTGGCAATAAATGACCGAATGGCTATTTCCTTGGTTTGCCGAGGGTGTCATGCGTCACACAAAGGACGTCCATTGAGTCATCATTTGCGTCGTGGAATGCAAACCACCAGAAACTCGACAGTTAGAAGTTGGGTGAGGGCTGATCGGCCGAATGGGGAAAACCCGTTTACCCACACCCCCCCCCNNNNGTTACACCGGGGCTGTGCAAACAATTGTGTGTGTTTTTGAGGATGTTGCGGCACACCTGTGAGTTTTTGGTGTATACCTGACTGACCGCTGAAGACGTCTTTAGTGAGTGTTCCGCGAGTGAGTTTTGACCCCAAGAAACTTATTCTTCGCGTATAACTGTTAAAAGACAAAAATATTGTCACCTCAGTTTTGTTTTCTTCGGAAGCCTGTTCCAGTCACTAACTGTCCTTGCCAAGAACGAGCAGCCGCTGTGTTGGGTTTCTTTGTTTATCAGAATATACAACTTTGGGCAGACAGACAAGACAACTGTCCAGGCAGATAGACCAGACAACTTTGTCTGGGCAAGACAGACCAGACAACTTTGTCTGGGCAGACAGACAAGACAACTTTGTCAAGGCAAACAGACAAGACAAATTCGTCTAGGCAGATAGACAAGACAACATTGTCTAGGCAGACAGACAAGACGACAATGTCTACAGGCAAGCCGACCAGACAACTTTGTCTAGACAGACAGACCAGACAAATCTGTCTAGACAGACAGACAAGACAATCTTGTACAGGCACTAGACGCGATTTGAATGTGGTAAGAGATTTTAAAAACAAAAAAAACACAACAAGAACATACAATTGATAAACCAGTTAGTTAGATGGCTTTGACGTACGTATAGACGCATCGCCTACTTACAACCAATGTTATGACAGTGATCCTCCGCGGTAGTAAGGGCGGTTGCTGTTGCGGTGTCGGATGACATAAATCAATACCACCAAATTGTCCTATCAAACTCTTACACCGTGCTCCGCCCACGTCTCACGTGCTTCAGTTTACCCTCCCAGGGGCGTACGTTCCAAAATAATCCGTCTGCTTAGATAATATCCGCCAGTAACGGCTAACAAGTAACTTTGTCAAAGTGTGTTATAGGCTGGGTGATTTGATGACGTCATCGTGGTTATACTCTTCAACACAACGCGTCAATTTATCCCGTCACAATCTCTTAATGCGCGCATTAATAACTACCAAAAGTTCTGGGTTTGAGATTTTAATTTTTATATCAGGTGTTTGCGTCATCGTCATGTAGACTTCTTAAAAGTTTTTTTTTAGGACCTCGATAGCAATTTATGGCCACAAATTGAAAACCGTTAAAATATTTTGTTTATTTCCTTCTTGGAATTCGTTGGTGTTAGGTTAGATGTTTAAAGTAGGGTTATTTATAGGAAAGTGTGGGGATTTGTGTCTATATGTGTGTGTGTATGTGTGGGGTGATTATATATACTCTAGCAAGTAATTAAGTAAGTAGACTGTCCGAGGTGTCATGGGCGTGTCCTAGTGATGTAAGAAATTCGTTTTATTTTCTCTCTCTGTGTGTGTGTGTGTGTGTGTGTGTGCGCGTGCGGGAGGGCGGGTAATATAATATTTTGATAAGAGATGGCATTATTGGCAAAAATTTTGGCAGCGTTGTTTGGCTGTTGTTTTGCTGTTGTTAGTGGGGAGAGGAGGACAAATTTTAGACCCCCCCCACCCGCCACCAACCCTATTTGAAATAACTACAGCTACGACACTCGGGGATGGGTCATGACATATCAATCTCCCATTTCTAGACACCTCTTTCCCCACCCCACCCCCTTTCACAGCTATTTTCATGAAAACTCCTCCCTTGCACCCTCTTCACCCTACGCCTCTGGTTACTAAGAATCCAAGTATCTGATCACTGATGTCTTCTCTGACATGCCATGAATGCTAATATTACACCATTGGGGGGGGGGGTGTCTAAGTGTATGAGGCACTGCTAACAATTGTAAGTTTCAAGCTCTATGTTCTATATCGTAGTGTATAAATTAAAGCTAGAAAAAATAGATGTCTATATAGATCATGTGTTATTTATATACAGCTAGATTACCATATACCAAATAGTTTTATCTCGGGGTATTACTGAGATCTAGTCCACTTTTTTAGTTGAATGGAAATAGAATGAGTAGTTTTTTTAATGTTGTTTTTGTTGTTTTTTTTGCGAGACCTGGTGTACATGACATAGGATAATTTAAATCTTGCGCATAAATATTCGTATTCTAATGACAATGTCTCGTCCTCGTAGGCTAAGTCGTAGGCACAGATTGTAATGATTTACATCTGGCTTATAACTTTATGCGTCTTAATGGCTAGACCTATTCTAAGACGGCTTGTCGATTTAGACCCAGCATACAAAGGTTAGTAGTACACGTATGCTGATACTCTTAAGATTTTACAGACTGTACAACGTACTAAAGACTGTATAGACTGCGTCCTGTCTATGTACGACGTGTACGCTAGGGTTATTTAGGTCTATGTCGTGTACGTAGAAATTTTTTGCATATTTCTAGGTTAACATTAACTAACGTGTAAGTCTAGATGTAGTGTTTGTTGGCTGGACGAGAGCTGGTACATGCCCAACAACATGCCCAATTATATGCCCAACAACATGCTCAATTATATGCCCAACAACATGCCCAATTATATGCCCAACAACATGCCCAATTATATGCCCAACAACATGCCAAATTATATGCCCAACAACATGCCCAATTATATACCCAACAACATGCCCAATTATATGCCCAACAACATGCCCAATTATATGCCCAACAACATTCCCAATTATATGCCCAACAACATGCCCAATAATATGCCCAACAACATGCTCAATTATATGCCCAATAGCATGGTCAATAATATGCCCAATAACATGCTCAATAATATGCCCAATAACATGTCCAATAATATGCCCAATAGCATGCTCAATAATATGCCCAATAACATGTCCAATAATATGCCCAATAACATGCTCAATAATATGCCCAATAACATGTCCAATAATATGTCCAATAGCATGCTCAATAATATGCCCAATAACATGTCCAATAATATGCCCAATAGCATGCTCAATAATATGCCCAATAACATGTCCAATAATATGCCCAATAACATGCTCAATTATATGCCCAACAACATGCTCAATAATATGCCCAACAACATGCCCAACAACGTGCCCAATAACACGCCCAACAACATGCCCAATAATATGCCCAACAACGTGCCCAATAACACGCCCAATAATATGCCCAACAACATGCTCAATTATATGCCCAATAACATGCCCAATAATATGCCCAACAACGTGCCCAATAACACGCCCCACAACATGCCCAATAATATGCCCAACAACGTGCCCAATAACACGCCCAATAATATGCCCAACAACATGCTCAATTATATACCCAACAAAATGCCCAATAAGATGCCCAACAACATGCCCGATAATATGCCCAACAACATAGCCAATAATATGCCCAACATTTCTGGTGTATGAAGACCTAGTCAGCCCTGGCGTGGTGCGTGGACAACAGAGTGCTGAGCGTGGAAGGGCCAGGGACCGAGCCTTTAATCCCACGCGCTCTGTGTGTGGCTGTAACCGGAGAGAAAGGGGGCGGTCCTTGCCTGGCCCCGATCACTTGTCAGATAGACCAGGCCTGTCAACACAGCAGCCATCAACATTCTCTTGATCGGACCGGGCATTGGGGGCGGGNGTACACCGACGGTTCTCAAACCGATGGTATTGGGATGTCGAATGGATTGAGAACATGGACGATAAAATTAATATGTAGGGATATTTTGGAAGAAACAATTAGTTCCAGTAAATGTTTAAAGACAGGCAATGAAATAATATGAACATTGTCTCTAACATGTGGAGTAGAGCTAGAAGGCCAGGGATCAGGGCCAGGAGGTTGGTGTTCAAGTGTCCAGGGGTTGAATGGCCAGTGGTTCTGTGGTTGTGGGTGCCACCATCTGGAATGAATAGAGGTCATGAAACGACCTTGGTAATGAAATATTTGAATGTGCAACATGTCAAACACTCATAACGTTCACGCATAATACACACTAATGGCTTAAAACTTACACGCATACACACACTCATGAACTCAAAGCTTACTCGCATAATGCACACTCATGGCTTCAAAACTTACACGCATAATACACAATCATGGACTCATAACTTACAAGCATAATACACATTTAATGGCACTCACACACTTGTAACACGTAATCATAAAAACATTTTAAAAAACACACAGCTGATACCCACAGGCAGAGCACGCTGTTCACATTTAACACACGCGCGAAACACACGGCAATAAACACCGCACACAATAATACATACACACCCATAATGTGCACACTTAACTTAGCTACTCCACACACCTGACACATACGCAACACATAAAATACACACACATAAGACTCCCACAACATTTAGCACACGACACACAACAAACACAACAACATTGCACAACACCAACACCAACAACAAAAAAACGCCTCTTGGTACACCAACAACACGTGTCGGCGTCTGATATCAAGGGAGCCTACTCTGCCGTCTGCTCCATATTTTGTTTACAAGGGAGCTCAAAAGATCTGAAATGGGGGACACGCGTTACAATCCGAGTTCTCATTTTTACCCCATGCCCTTTAATTTAGCACCATCGCGCACGGTGCGCAATACTTATTTGCTATAAATTTGTAGCGTGCAAGGCGATGGTAAATATGTTCAAGGGTCCGATTGCACCCCAAGCAGCACCGCGTGCATAGATGGTGCCCCAAGCAGCACTCCGTGCACATATGGTGGCCCAAGCAGCACCCCGTGCACAGATGGTGCCCCAAGCAGCACCCCGTGCATAGATGGTGCCCCAAAGCAGCACCCGCGAACAGCTGGCGGCCCCGTCCAGCACTCCATACGGCATTCTGTCATGCGCTCATCGCCGTATATGATCACCGACGAGACGAGTGTTGGCGAGGGCGGTTGAAACCTAAGCAGACGACAGACAACCAAGAAACGCGGTGCCACACCTACTTTTTATTCTGTTATGTTTCAAAAGTTAACAAAAATTATAAAAGCGGGTCACGGGGAGAAAAAAAAAAGGAAGAAAGAAAGAAAGAAAACTCTGGGGGAAGATCTCAAATCCGATAAGATTCAAAGATATGCTCTCCCTTTAAACCGAAATTATGCAAATGATCGCCGATGCCATGGCGCGGAACTGAAAAACGAGGCGCCCCGACGGCCTGCCGCCAGGGGCAGACAATATTCGATGCCACACTGTGACGAGACGTTGACTCTTATCATATCGTTTTTCTTATGAATATATTCTTTTTAAATTTCTTTTTTTCTTCTGTTTGTGGTTATTGTCTTAGTGGGGAAAATACATACATAAAAAACAAATACATTAAGAGAAATATATAAATTTATAATAAAAAATATTATTGAAAATTGGTTATAACAATTGATTTAAACGTGAAAGTATCTTTTTTATAATGATTTTTAGATGACACCGAATGATTCTTATGGCACATACAAACAAGAAAAAAACACTTCTATACTCTCTATCTCTCTTTCTTTTTCTCTCTGTCTCCTTTTCTCTCCATTCCTCATTCCCTATCAATCTCTTTCTCTATAGCTTTGTCCTCTCTCTATCCCCCCTCTCTCTCTATGTATGTCCTATCTCTCTCTCCATCTGTCTTTCTTTCTGTCTGCCCCTCTCACTCTGCCACTCTCTCTCTCTCATTATCTGTCACTCTCTCACTCTCTGTTTGCCTTCTCTCTGTCTATTTATCTCTCTCTCTTTCTCTGTCTCATTAACTCTATTTTACTGGCATCAACCACCCTCTCTATTTCGCAACAACATTTCCCCACTTCCAATTTCACCCAACGGTTTTGGACTCTCTAAACAACACTCTCTTAACATCTCACGTTCACCCCATCTAAACATATATGTTCAATATCACCGCCTCTCTCCCTCTTCATCATTGTCACCAATGAAACATCAAATATTGATAACATGTTGATTTGTGACTCTAACTGTCAAAGCCAAGACCATTATTAGAATAACACGGGCACCACTGCTACCCCCACCCATCCTCACCCCCACCGGACCCGTACCTACACTCAGTGCTCGCTCTCAGCTTATGTCTTGATTTGATACAGAGACAGAGGGTCTGGATTAAGACCAGAGCAGAGGGGGTAATGAGAAAGTCCGCCCCCAACCCTCTCTGTGTGGCCCTCGACCCCCGCCTCGCATGTTGGGAGCATGGATGTCTCGAGATCGCCTTTGAACATGTTGTCACTCGGGGCTGGGTGGAAAGAAAGGGGGGGGGGTCGAACATGGGCGACGACAAAACGTCTAACGTAAGAACGTGACAGCCAGGGGCGTAACACGAGACGTGTTCTGAGAAAAAAATGGAACCCAAAAGGCCCACAGACCGATAGGGTTTCCTCAAGAGGAGTGATGTCTGCGTGTGTGTGTGTGGGGGGGATGAGGGGGCAGGAGGTGAGAGGGCGTCCTCCCCTCTTTCTCTCTTCGGAAATCCAGCCGTCGCTCCGGGAGATTGGAAGCCAAACCGCGAGACTTTGGCGAGGTTCAAAAATATCTGAACACGATCTGAGTACCCGGGCGGCAGCGATACCACCGTTGGCGACCAGGTAAAAATTAGCTTCATACGGGGGAATCGAACTACAAAGGAAGGCGGTATTCGTACTGATATGAGCCCTTGTTCCTTGGCAGCCAATTCTGAGCTAAAATCTCTCCCCGACGAACGTGCGATATTAACTGTAAATGTAACAAACATGAAAGCCATGTTTAGTTTTTCTTTTTTTCCACGTTAATAGATTTTGAAAAAAATTTTGTCTCTTCCTCGTGTTTGACGAACCTCATCCGTTCTAACAACTATACCCACCAGACATTTACATGAAATTATAGCACAGTGATATTTTACCGATTGCCTCCCGTGATCAGAAAGGGAAGTAACTCTGTATTTGTAGACACAAGGCGCGACGTTCCCCGTTTCCTTGCGTCATTGCCTGAATCTCTCTAGATGGCGCGTGCTGTCGTTGGGAATCTCCTGTTAAATTCTAGCCCTTAAATAATACTACATTCTATTTCCCTAGTTATCAACCCTCCCCTTAGTTATCACTTCGTCCTCTTTGTTATCGCCCTTCCCCGATCCTCCTTTAGTTATAACCCCTCACTTCTTGTTATCGCCCTTACCTTTAAGTTATAACCCCGCACTTCTTGTTATCGCCCTTACCTTTAAGTTATAACCACGCACATCTTGTTATCGCCCTTACCTTTAAGTTATAACCCCGCACTTCTTGTTATCGCCCTTTCCCCCGTCCTCCTTGTTTTCACACTGTTACCTGTCCTCCTCGTTATCACCCTTTCCAACGTCCTGTTTGTTATCGCCCTTTCCCTTGTTATCACACCTCCAAAACCGAAGTATTCCTACGATGGCAATTTTTGTCAAAGGCTGTCATAGACTATCATAGATTGTCATAGACCATCTTAGACTATCATAGATTGTCATAGACCATCTTAGACTATCATAGATTGTCATAGACTATCTTAGACTATCATAGATTGTCATAGACTATCATAGACTATCATAGATTGTCATAGACTATCTTAGACTATCATAGATTGTCATAGACTATCTTAGACTATCATAGATTGTCATAGACTATCATAGACTATCATAGATTGTCTTCACAGACAGAGCCTCAAAAACCTTATTTACTGTTAATGATACAAAACAACCATGAAAACGGATTCCTTCATAAGCCACAATGTCTCCTTCACTTGTCACATTGAATTCCTCCATATGCCATAATGGCTTCCTCCATATGTCATAATGGCTTCCTCCATATGTCGTTATGGCTTCTTCCATATGTCGTAATGGCTTCCTCCATATGTCGTTATGGCTTCTTCCATATGTCGTTATGGCTTCCTCCATATGTCGTAATGGCTTCCTCCATATGTCGTAATGGCTTCCTCCATATGTCGTTATGGCTTCCTCCATATGTCGTAATGGCTTCTTCCATATGTCGTTATGGCTTCCTCCATATGTCGTAATGGCTTCTTCCATATGTCGAAATGGCTTCCTCCATATGTCGTAATGGCTTCCTCCATATGTCGTAATGGCTTCCTCCATATGTCGTAATGGCTTCTTCCATATGTCGTTATGGCTTCCTCCATAGGTTATAATGGCTTTCTCCATATGCCGTAATGGCTTCTTTACATTTCATAACGGGAAGATACCGAACTGTAACATCCGAATATCCCGTCTTCAACGTATGTCCAAATTGTGTTTACTGAAGCTATGTTTTTTTTACGAAATAAAGTTACGAATAGAAGATTACTTCCAGATGTATATAGATACTGAGCCTCAATGCTTGCAACCATAATTTAAAAGCCTCGTTTAATAATAGTAGCATTATGTAATGTGATGTGATATTTTTCGTTCTAAGACTTTGTAACATTTTGCTCAATAGTATTGTCAACGTCTTGTGTTTGTTTTTTTCTGTTCACAGACAACGGCGCAGACTTCTATCCCGGTTACCAAGGTTACGGAGAGTTTTTCATGGGCCAGCCCCAGGACGGGCCACCGCCCGGGCTCACCTTCCTACCTCCATCCCAAGGAACGCCGCCCCTGAACATGGAGCCGGGGATGCATCCGGCGAGCCGGCATTTAGGTCAGTTCTCATTCATGTATTAAAGTCATCCATGACTTGACTATCGAGTGACTTTTGGGATGTCATGTTCCACGAGCATGACATCAGGTGACCACGACGACAAGGGACCTGATGTCCAGCGGCGGAGACCGAGGAGAATACAACGCCCCCTTCCACCCCAGCGAATCCCACCATTTTCTACCCTTACGGGCAGTGGGGGGTGGGGTGGGGGTGTGGGTGGGTCTATATCTCCATATTTGACCAGATGTCATTGTTGTCCACGGTTGCTATGGATACGATCGCCCACGTTACGACGGTTTTTTATAGCGAAAGTTTTGTTCCTAGTGTATGTCTTGTTGATTCTTGTATATAATGTCATAATTGTAACTTGTTTAAGTCGAAATGGCCCTTGTAAATGTCATTTTGGCTCTCGTATGTATCACCATGACTCCTTGCATATATTAGTTTGGCTCTTGTATGTTTCATGATGGATCCATTCATAGTCCTGCTGAGTCTTGTATTTGTCATTAAAGCTCGCGTATAAGTTATAATGGTCACTTGCATATGTCGCGATGGCTCCTTGTATACGTCATAACGGCTATTAATCACCGTGTATATTTATCCCCCTTCCCCCTCTTTGTAAATCGGGACGGTCTGCATAAATTCCCCCTCCCCCCATCGCCAGCCCCTGTGACACGTAGCTATTTCACTCGTTGCGCCGTCGAGTCGGATGTGGTATTCAAGCTTCGAGTTGCGGACCTTGCACTGATGTGTTCATTGCTCCATAAATGTAATGGTGTACTTTAAAAATATTTTTTTTTTCGTAGACGTGTGCAATATTCCGAAATTTTATTTGTATACAAAACTTGATTTTTTTCCATTGTTTTTTGTGTTCATATAATGTTTAGGGGTGAGGTTTAAAAATCGAGATTTTGATATATTTTAAAAAATGCGTAATAAAACATAAAACAACCATTTTAATGTTTTTATCGCCTTCAAGAAACGACGCTTATCAGCTTCCGTCAATAGTTTGATTAGGAAAGGTTAAAGTTTTTGAAGGTCAAAGTTTTGGCAATGTTGATGTTTGGGAAGGTCAATTTTAAGAAATTCAAAGTTTCTAAAGGTCAAAGTTTAGAAAAGCAAAAGTTTGGGAAGGTCAAAGTTTGGGACTGTCAATGTTTGAGAAGGTCAAAGTTCGGAAGCTCAAAGTTTGAGGAGGTCAAAGTTCGGAAGGTCAAAGTTTGGGAAGGTCAAAGTCTGGGAAGCTCTAAGTCGTAGAATGTAACATTGATATTGCCTGGGATTTCGCCCTCCAGGTTCCGTTCATTTTGCCTGCCATGCGTTAGAATGTAACGATTGAACAAAATAGACCGGATGTCTGATCTGTAAATAGAACGGATGTCTGATCTGTAAATAGAACGGATGTCTGATCTGTAAATAGAACGGATGTCTGATCTGTATATAGAGCGGATGTCTGATCTGTAAATAGAACGGATGTCTGATCTGTAAATAGAACGGATGTCTGATCTGTAAATAGAACGGATTTCTGATCTGTAAATAGAGCGGATGTCTGATCTGTAAATAGAGCGGAGGTCTGATCTGTAAATAGAGCGGATGTCTGATCTGTAAAAAGAGCGGATGTCTGATCTGTAAATAGAACGGATGTCTGATCTGTAAATAGAGCGGATGTCTGATCTGTAAAAAGACGGGTTAGAAATAACTCAGCTTGTTGCTTTTTTTTATACTTCTTTTTAAATTAACCGCCCACCTGAAGCAAACGTCACACCTGTAAACAACATTTGTAACATTTTGTCTTTGCTGGTATATATATATATATATATATATATATATATATTTGTGATTTAAACAAAAAATATTGGGCTTTTAAAAAACCACATAAATGATAGTCTCTCTGCTAGCGACGAAACAAAACTTTAAAAAATCTTCCCCCCCCCCCATCATATCGGGCATAGAATTTAAGTGTGTCATGGAAAAAGAATGGAACCGAAATTCGACGGATCAATTTTTTTTTTAAATCTGAAGAAATGTTTTCGGGTGGATTTAGAATCAGAATGGAACAGATAGAGTTGTGGGGTGGGATAGGGGGTGGTACAGAGAGATGGAGGGGGGAGAGGCTGATCTGTTTTATGGGGGAAAATACGGAAGAGTTAGTAAAGGGGGGATCTGATATCTCCTTCGTGCAGACGCTTCCAATCTTCCATGGGCGTCACTCACTTCCTGCGATATCTCGTCTTCCGTCCCCGCTCCCCCCCAACCCCCACGCTCACACATCCAAGCACGAGACAGTTTGTGTGACAATAAGAGTTTGGTGGATTTGTGTGTGTGTGGAGGTGGAGGTTTGTGAGAGGGGTAGGTGTCTGTGGATGGAGGGGAGGGTGTAGAAAATTTTGACCATTTGGGAGGGGAGAGGGGGCACGCTGGATTGGTTGGGGAAGGGGGTGAGCGGAGGGGATCCCAACGGCTCGCGCTTAAGATGATTTTTTGTCATAGCTTAGGCCAAGGGGGAACGGCCACCGGACCGCCGAGTGCCATCTCTGGGACCAGGGCGTCGTGCGAGATTTATCTCTACCCCCCCTCCCTACACCCTTCATTCGGGACATCGGTGGAAAGATGGCGCATTCCGGAAGTGGTGCTTCCGTCTCACTTTTAAAATCACAAATCACAAATAACGGGCCAGGGGCAGATCCCTGAGGCTGATACGGTGCTGGGAATGGCTCATCGTGCGGGTGGGGGGTGAGGTGGATGGGACGTGGGAGGGGTGGAGAGTGAGAGAATTATTAGGGGGCCAGAGAGAAATAGAGAGACAGAGAACTAGACTGAGAGAGAGAGAGAGAGAGAAAGAGAGAGAAAGTAGAAATAAAAAAGGAAAGGAAGGGAAAGTTAAAGCAAAAGAGAGGAAGTGGAGTGTAGGGAGAAAATTACTGTGTGCACAAGAATGTGTATGTATGAACTGCAATGCCACATTTTCAACGACATTTTATGCCACATATTGTTTTCTAAAATTGTTTTTAAAAAAAAGAAATGTTTCATTTTTGTGCATAATAAAATTTGAAAATTGTAATTACCTCCCCATGTTTATTTCTTTATTCATTTCATCGTTTAGTATGAACAAATATTTATTCTTGCTAGCTCGCATATTTAGTGTAAGACATTCCGAGCTGGTACTAGCATACACAGACGCCAAGAACTACAACAGTCAGAACTAAACCGACAACAACGAGCGTGGTTAGGAATAGAAACGAGACTGAAATTTACGGACAATGACCCATGAAGTTTACGGACAATGACCCATTAAAATTACGGACAATGACCCATGAAATCTACGGACAGTGGCCCATGACCAAGACTGAAATGGTCACAAATAACATATCACCTTAACCACTACAAACAATAAACTATCGAGACTGATATTAAACCAAACACTTGGTACACGAGCAGTGTCCAGATAGATGGACAAATAAATCAGACACAATACTTAGTAAGAGCTAGGCGAAGAATGAGACCATGGATAAGTAAAGATAAGACCAAGATTAAGACCATGGATAAGTAAAGATAAGACCAAGATTAAGACCATGGATAAGTAAAGATAAGACCAAGAATAAGAAAATGGATAAGCAAAGATAAGACCAAGATTAAGACCATGGATAAGTAAAGATAAGACCAAAAATAAGACCCAGGATAAGTTAAAGATAAAAACCAAGGATAAATTAAAGATAACACCAAGGATAAGACCAATGATAAGTTAAAGATAAAAACCAAGGATAAGACCAATGATAAGTTAAAGATAAAAACCAAGGATAAATTAAAGATAACACCAAGGATAAGACCAAGTGTGTTAACCCAGGTTATGATTTTTGTTAGCCCCCAGCTTATTGCCTTTCAGTGCACTCTACTCCGTAAGGAATAACAATATGAGTTCTACCTAGAACTGTGTAAAGAACTATTAGAAGAACATTTCCTCGTCAACTTTGGTGACATTGAGAATACCATAGACCAAATCGTGTGTTCGAAAATATAGACAATGTCAAGTGAGAAGATTGTGAAGACATATTCTGGGAATGATCGAGTTAAGAGAAAAAAAAAAGAGAGAGAAATCTATCGTCTGTGTGTATGTTGTGTGTTTGTGTGTGTGTGTGTGTGTGTTATTTATGAAGTTTGGAGGGGGTGGGGGAGTGGAACCCGGCAGTGAGGGGACTGTATTCTGAGATGGCTGATGGGAGATTTCGTCTAGCGTTCGAGTTTCTTCCCCCCGATGAAAGTTGTCTCGGCTGCTCATCTCGTGGACGCGTTCCCCACGGCCGGGGCCCGGACGTTACCCGGGGAGTAGTCGGCCTTTCCGATCATCTATCAACGAGGATCGAGCGAGGCCAAGTTATTTCAGCGAGTGCCCGGGCTACTCGACACCCTGCCCTTAGGGGCCCCGTTAACATCGATTTCTGGACCCGCATTGCCATCTGGGATATGGACTTCTCTAGAGGGGGTGGCGGGGGTATAGAGGCCATTTTTGTAATGTGGCATTTTATTACAACGAAACGGTTTTTAAATATTTTTTCCTCACATCGTCCATTTACCAACTTTACAAGTGTGTTGCATTTTAGAGGATAATGATGATGATGATAATGATGATGATGGCTTTCTTCAATAGCAATAATATTCCACGCTAGTACATCGTGCTCGCGTCCCTCTGTTGTTCAAAAATTCTCTAAACCAAAAAATGTTTTCTGAATCTTTGCTTTGCTGCCACACTCCCCCCGAAAGTTTCGTAAGACTGTTTTAACCTTTCGGCACAGCTGCTTCAAAGGAAAGCAAGCCAAGGGGACATCTTCCTGTGTCCATCCACTCCTGGAACTTTTCTAAGGGGCAGCGCTGGGGAACGAAAGGACCAGAGCCTCGTTCTGAGAAATCGGAAACTACACAAGAGTAAAATCAAACGACCAACAAATCTCCGATCCCCAACATCCCTGACCCCCCTCGTCCCCACGACCCCTCTCATCACCGCACGCCCCACAAGATCCCCGCCCATGAAACCCCCCAAAACACTCCAAGCCTGGTAAGCTTTAAGCCGAAATTGAGTTGAGCCCTCGGACTACCTTCTCCCTCCCTCCCCACTCTTAAGATAAATCGGCTTATACCTTCATCTGCCCCCTCCCCCCAATCTCCCACTCCCCCATCTCCTAAGGACCGGGTCCAACACTCCAGACACCGGGCCCGTGTATGAAACGGAGTGAGGATGTTTACACATTATATCCCCGGCCCGATCCCTAAATCGGCTAAAGACCGCCCACCCCGCCCCCCGTATGTTATCATTTGCTCCCCACTCAATTAGAAAAAGCATCGATCTGACGGGAGCCCCATGTCCCTGCTGCCAAAACCCTCGTTAATCGAAAAGGGTTAAAACATCGTTCGCGGACAAACGTCTGTTCCCTCCCCAACGAGCTTCGGGCGAGGGCTTGACTTTACTGCGAGCACGAGTCAAGATTGACCAAGGTCGATTTTTTGGGGTCAGATTTTTTAGGTCGTTTCACCCCCACACCCCCATACTCTTTTTTCCTCTCATTACAACGTACACTTATGTTTGTTTAGTGGTTGTATTTAGGTTATTCATATAAGAATTCGACTTTCTTGTGTTTCTGTGTGTATGGGAATGTTTGTTTGTGTGTTATGGACTTTAAGGATATTTAACTACACCAGAAGTCAGCGTTCTTTATGTTAGATACCCCCCACACCCATTTCCAACCTGCAATAGAACCATTGATAGTTTCTAAAATTTGACAGTGTAATTTAAAATTTAATTATTTTTTTTCCCAATTTTGTTAAGCTTTTAATCAATCTCTAAATGTTATAAAAAATATAAAAAATTAAAATTAAAAAAACAACAACAAAAAACAACAGCTTAAAAGCCCATTTCATTACCGATAAGATATTCGAATACATAATGAAATCGTCCAAGTGTACTCATACTCACATGCTTTAATGCACATATTCTTGTAACCAGGGAAGCACATTGTTTTAGTGAGTTTAAAAAAAAATGAAACAGAAAACATTTGCTAATTCTTTTTTATTGAAGCTAACCTAATTTTTTTTTTTTTTTTTTTTTTAAATTGCTAAAAACTGTTATTAATTTTGTAAATATTAATTTTGTTATCTATCGGCCTAAATCTATCTATCTAAATATCGTATTCGCTTTAACTCTAACTTTGCCAATACTCGTACTTGTCTGGTGCTTGTATTTTCATTATTAACCCTAACAGTCTCTCAGTTAAGCTCACTTCAAACATGAACCACGCCCATAATTCATTGGAATTTATAGGATTCAACATATTCAATATCTATACGTTAATGTCGGTTGTGGCGAACATATGGCACGCGTGCCACAGTCGGCCCGCAGAACATTATCAGCCGGCACGCGACTAAAATATTTTTGTTCTTTAATCAAACCAGCGTAGCCAAATCCCAATATTCGGGTTTCATTGTAGTGTTGGAACTCTGCGATAGATAAATGGTTTATTTGTATAACTTTGGCCCGCGGGCCCCTAAAAAGTTCGCCGCCACTGGTCTATGTGTACTCTCTGTATGGACTGTCTATATGTACTGTCTATATGTACTGCCTATATCTACTGTCTATATGTACTGCCTATATGTACTGCCTATATCTACTGTCTACATGTAATGTCTATATGTACTGTCTATATGTACTGTCTACATGTACTGCCTATATGTACTGCCTATATCTACTGTCTACATGTAATGTCTATATGTACTGTCTATATGTACTGTCTATATGTACTGTCTACATGTACTGCCTATATGTACTGTCTATATGTACTGTCTATATACTACTGTCTATATGTACTGTCTACATGTACTACCTATATGTACTGCCTATATCTACTGTCTACATTTAATGTCTATATGTACTGTCTATATGTACTGCCTATATGTACTGTCTATATGTACTGTCTACATGTACTGCCTATATGAACTGTCTATATACTACTGTCTACATGTAATGTCTATATGTACTGCCTATATGTACTGCCTATATCTACTGTCTATATGTACTGCCTATATGTACTGCCTATATGTACTGCCTATATGTACTGTCTATATGTACTGTCTACATGTACTGCCTATATGAACTGTCTATATACTACTGTCTACATGTACTTTCTACACCTGATGTCTAAACGTACTATTATGTGTATTTAAAACAAGATTTTAAAAAAAAAATCCAAGGACACAATTAAAAAGCAGAAATATTATTCGCCAGCTCTACTTTTCTATGTAAGCTGTAACCAATTCATCTGCCTGCAGAAGTAGAGAAAGTCTGGCAGCACGGAGAAACCTGAAAGTTTGCCAGACCAAAGTGGTAGAGTCTCCCCACCCCCCCACACCATGCCCACTCCAACCAACTCACACACACACACACACACACACACACACACTCTCTCTCTCTCACACACACACACTCTCTCTCTCTCTCTCACACACACACTCTCTCTCTCTCTC
>MUZC01001678.1:515920-531754 GCA_002072015.1 Radix auricularia
ATTATTAAACAATAAAAATAATAAAATTCATAGACATTATATTGAACTACTTATGTTTAAATATATCCCCAAACATTATTATATCTTTTAAATTAAATTAAATATTTAAGTTATTTGTTAATTAATTTTATATGTTAAATTTAATTAGAAATTTTCATTCAAGTGCGCAAACTTACGTTATTTAACTTATTTTCATTGTTAGCTATGTTTTAAAAATAACTTAATTAAAATATTAATTGACTATTTTTATTACTTCCCTTGCAATTTTCAGTTGAATGTTTCTTTTTTTAATATATGTATTTTTATTTCCTTTTAAAGCGCTGTGAGCCCGGCTCCTTGCTGGGATACAGCGCTATATAAATAATCATTTTATTATTATTATTATTATTATTAATGACGTCATACATCTTTATTTCTAGCTTTAACAAAATTATCGATTAATTAATCGGTAAATTTTCAAAAGTTAACTATTAAATTTAATTTAATCGATAACAGCCCTAGTAAAATGTAATGTAATAATATTGCATTAATTAATCGTAATAGTTTTACATTATAAAGGAAATCTGGTGCAATAATATATACTACTATACTATAAACTATAAACTATTTTTAAAAATGTATTTTATTTTAAATAAAAAGTCGGCACTGGTGGTAAAAAACACAAACACAAACTTTATGAATGGGTCAATGGTTTTGTGGTAAAAATAGTAAAATAATTACTAAAATATAAATCTATAGCTTAAACAATAGACATTTTTAAAGAATAATTAATATACTTTTAATTTCTTAAAATAAAAAATATAGAACTGAAAGATGAATGCACTCATTTCAATATTAGATTTGTTTTGTGTGGGTTTTTTTTTTTTTTTTTTTGTCACTTTTCGAGTTTTCGTCATTTAGTTTGGTTTATGAACGACAATTTTTTTTTTAATTGTCAAAGTTGATTCTAAGTTCTAAGATTGTTTGTAATGGTAAAAGCGAAGTATGTCGACCGTGACGTCACGGTCATGGTGGCATTTTGTTGTTGTTATAGCACGTCTTTTAAAAGCTTTAAAATTAAAATTCTATAGCTGCCTATACCTAGCCTAACCCAAAACCTTCAATTTTCCGAAAATTCTAAAGATTCTATACTATACTATACTATACTAACTATACTATACTATACGGTACCTAACCGTAACCCAAACTCAAACCCTAAAACTTGGCTAAAACCTTCCATTTTTGAAAATCCTTTTAGAATTTATAGAATAGAACTCTCTTTTCCAGCAACCAGTAGCGTCGGGACGTCACGGTCGACACACTTCGCTTTTGCTAATTTTTTTAATTGTTCCTTTTTGCGTGTGAGCTGAAATGAATAATTGCTAGTCTGCTAGTATTTCAATAATAATAATTTAATAATACTGATGACTGATGACAATAAGAATTTTATCGGTTTATCATAGCAAGAGGAGAATATAAAATAATGAGAATACAATAGGCCGTGAAACTTGAGGTTTGCAAATTTGCTATACCAATGCATAATGCAGCCTTGAGAATAATTTTCAACATCATCGGCATGGTCAAATCGCCGTGGGAATGTTTGACATTATTAAATTATGGGCACAGTTATGATGTCAACACCGTGCCAATAATGCTTGATAATTTATAATATTAATATTTAATGTAAAACAATCCTTTCAGACACTGACACTCATTTGGGGGCTCCCTCAAGTGGGGGACTTTCAAATTTGGACCCCATGCCCTGGCTATGCCTTGTATTCATTTGTATTAGTATTACTAAGACTATACTATTACTATTACCCTTATTACTTATTGTTGAGTGTTGTCGCTTGGCTTTAGGCTAAGGCTAAGTGAAAGTCAATAAGACTAAGTCATCTAAGATTACATTTTTTGCTATTTACAAGTTGCCATTGACAATGTGTGGACTTACTTTTATGTTCAAGGGGAAAAAAGAAGAATATTTTAAAATTTAAGTACTTAAACCTTAAGAAAACAAAACAAACTAAAAAACTAAATTGTATATATTTGAAATTGCTTAATAATTAATTAGGAAAGTTAATTATTATTATTATTAAATCGATATTTTATCGTTCATTTTTTCCATATGCCATATGCCATACTTTTCATACTTTAACTATGATTAATTATAATAAATTAACTATTAAGCATTTCATTAAAATTAAAACATTTGGTAAACCAAAACATTTATACATTCAATTTAGCTGATTATATGTTAAACTTTATATTCAAAGACTAGGCTAAAGGCTAAGCAGCTCATCCAAACACTAAATAAAAAAAAACAAAAAAAAAAAACAACAACTTCAAATATACAATTTATAACTATAATTGAAATTAATTAAAAGTATGCTGGTACTCTGGTAGAAAATTAAGAATGTTCAAGGAATTAATTTGCATTTTATAATGTAATGTAATTTTACTAGAATTGGAATGATTATACTCTATAGTATAATCTCAATAAAATGATACTCATTTAGTATTTTGTAATTCTGATTCTGATTTCATGTTGCATCATTCATTCAGTGATTTTACAGATAATGTTATCTAACTTCTTTTAAACACAGAAATAAAAGTGTCAGAAGTCATGGGTGCAAAGTGCATTTTACCATTACACAGGGGAAAAAGGAACTGGGCCAAAGTTTATTAATTTGGACAATTTCAAAATGGATTTACCCATTCCATATATGATATATGTTGTTTCCTATTTGAGCTTTGCTTCACATTAAGTGGAAATCAGTGAATAGTAGCAACTATATTAGCTTTATTTTTTTAAAAATTATGATAAATAATGTCTGTGGTTTTCAAGGGTAACTTAAGTAACTTTATTTTGTTAAATTTAAATTAAACGTTCACAGTGACTTGGGATTTTAAAATGCTCATGCTTATTTTTGTTGTCAGATTAGATTTCAATTTAGTGGTAATCATTCACGAAACACTTTTTGTCAGGAAAACACATGTTTATATAATGAGTTTGTTAACACTTTTTGTCAGACATTTAGAACTGTTATAGAAGTTATACAGATTATAGAACATTTATTTAATGAGTTATTTTTCAATTCTTTAGTTTCAGGTTTACTGTCAGAGAATGTCATCATGACAACTCTGCAGAGTGCGACATGGATGACAGCCTTGATTAGAGCAACTTGTTACTTTCCTGGATTGCAAGTCATAAAATCTGCTAAAATAAACCATCAGTGTTTTTGTCCTGCCATCCGTTTAATACACACTGTCTGTAAAAGTTTTGACTCACCAAGTCTCTTTGTGGCTGATTCAATTCCTTCTAAAAAATATGTTCAATATAGCTCCATGGCAGACAATCCAGACTGGAGCCGTATAGTGACTCTAACATTGCAAAGCAAACTCGAAGAGAATAAAAAGCTTGATTTTAAGGTTTCTGTGCTAGATACCTACCCTGATGATGATGACCAGACTCGACCAACAGTTGTGGCAGTTCATGGTTTACCAGGGAGCGGTACAGACTTTCTATCATTGGCAACAAAACTTCATGCTAAAGGCATTCGATTTGTAGCTCCAACTAGTCTGGGTAAATTTTGTTATTGCATATTATACTTTCATAATATAGTCTTGCTTTAATTTGGTTTTTGAAATATGTTATAAATAAATAGTATACATATTTATAAATTTATTAAATGTTTACAATCACTTTTAGAAAATATGATACAAATTTTTTATTGTAACATGTACAACAGGGGCACCCAAACTTTTTGCCTGGCTGGCCACATTCCTTGATATAAAGATATTCGTGGGCCGGATGAAAATAATATTATAAAAATGGTATACCGTATATACTAGAGTATAAGCCGACCCGAGTATAAGCCGAGACCCCTAATTTTACCACAAAAAACTGGGAAAAAGTATTGACTCGAGTATAAGCCTAGGGTGGGAAATGCGAAATGCAGCAGCTACTGGTAAATTTCAAAAATAATAGATACCAATAAAATTACATTAAAACACATAATATTTATTTCAAAGAGAAACAGTAAATTAGCTCTATAAGTGGAAAAGAGGGTCAACAAAAACAATATGGTATCAACAATAACTTTAAAAGTACAAAAACCTTAGCTCAAGCAGCGAACAAAGTTAAAACATAAGAGTTAAAATCCTTCAAAACTGGATTCCTCCTCATCATCTGTATGGCCAAACAGAGCTTCAGCTTTATCTGGTGTGAGGCTATCAGCATAGACATTGTCATCATCACTGAGTTCGCAGTCATCACCATCACTGCTGTCATTCTCATATAAAGCGCTGTCTTCGCTGCCATCCATAGCGGAGGAGGACGTCCGCCTCGGTCTCTTCTCTCTGACGTCACTGGTTGCTAGACGCCAATCAGCAGGCGATCTAGCAACTAGTGGAGACGGGGCGGGCAGCGGCGGCTTCTAGTATTCTGCTGAGCGGAGGAGGTCTTGGCACGTCAGTCTCCGCTCTCCTCTCGATTACGTCACTGGTTGCTAGACGCCAGTCGGGAGGCGATCTAGCAACCAGTGGAGGCGGGGCGGGCTGCAGTGACTAGATCAGTTTAGGCAGGCGGGCTGCAGTGACTACAGGCTAATATCTGGCTGCAGAGCGGCGGCATTTTCTGGGGTCATTTTTTTTTCACTCGAGTATAAGCCGAGGGGGTGCTTTTTCAGCACAAAAATTGTGCTGAAAAAGTCGGCTTATACTCGAGTATATACGGTAGTTTGATGAGTTTTTATTGTAAAATTTTAATGTGAAGGGTGAAACTAAGATCTTGAATGCAGTAAGTGGTGAGGTCAGGCTCAATGCCACTGTTTTATAATATGTTATTACGTAGGTGAGAGTCAGTTATTCTTGTCCTCATACAGTTCTTATTAAAATTCATAACTGAAAATGTCTGCTTACACAAGTATGTCGAGCCAAACAAGCTGAGCATTATCTTAACAAATGTTCAAATTTCTTTGAAACTCCTAATCCAACCAGCTGACTGTAAAAGTCAAATAGAGAAAATTGTGGTTGTATGCTGCGACTGGCCTACGACATTCAGCATCAGAAACTGTTGCCTTTGAAAAATTTGCAGCTTGTTCCCAAAGGCCTTGATATGTGAATATAATTGGCTTACCACTGCATTGTGCCCTTGATGACTTTTGTTAAGAAGATCTATATGTCTTTTCGCATCAACCTAGAATGCAAATTCTGCAAGACAAGCAGCATCAGATAGTTCTGGACTTGGTTTTTCTTATCTTCCATGTATTGCTCAATTTCTGTTTTAAATGCGTAGAAGCACAGAAGTGCTGTCCCCCAATTAAGCCATCAGCTACCATTATGATACGCAACAGTTTTGTATTCTCCCTGGACGTCAAGAAGATACTGTTAAAACTGGCAGTAAAACAGGGTTTTAGAGCGAAAGAATTCATAGCCTTCATCACTGGCTTAAGTACACGATCACATCAAAGGTGTTTGGCAAAAAAGAACTTCTTTATGAATGATACAGTGAAGTTTAAAATCTTTGCCAGCCCTTTTGATTACTTTATTACAGACAAGTTTTGCTAGACAACTGTCCTCGCCAGTCATGGCAGGGGAACCATCAGTAATAACTACAGAGATTGTTTACTTGGTAATATGAGGTCATAGACAGCAGAACAAACAGAACCAAATACATTTGTTTCCTTTGTCAGTCTTTAAGACTGAAAGTCTTGTAATTGGTGAACAATTCAATGATATTGATTTTTGCCATCCTTTGACGAACTGTAAAAAAAAATAGACTTTTCTTATATTTAATTTTGTTAAAGAAGTAATACGTCAGTTAATTAATCATTTCAGATGAGGCTGCGGGCCAGTTATAATTGCTTTACGGGTCAGTTTTGCTCTGTGGGCTGGACTTTGGACACCCCTGATGTACAACAACATTGGTTGGGAGCATCTTATTTTAGGGATATTAATGTTATTGATGTGTTCAAACATTTTTGAGAAACATCACAGTGATTAGGCTAACGTATTGGCTGAAATATTATTTACTAATACTACCAAACCAATTCTTACAGTTATTATTTTGATGGAAGGCCAGGTGGTAGACAATATTTTAATGTTTTCTGTGTGATAGAATAAATAGTATCTTCATTTTGTTCTTGAAATCTTTTAAATAGAGTGATTTGTCTTACCCGCACAGGTATGGTTGAAAGTCCAGTTGAGCTGAAGTATTTGGATGATATTGACTTCTCCACCACGGGTCGGACAAGAGTGCTGCAGCAGCTGCTTGAAGAATTAAACATTCATAAGTAATTATCATAGGTATCTTTTAGCATTACTTAGTGTGATTAAACTCTAACTTTGATATTTAAGGATTCAGATAGTTTCATGAAAAATAGTTCATGTAATATTTTGCTAAAAGAGATCGGTTTATAAAATGCATTAATTGTTTTCTATTGTTAAAAGGTTTTTAGTAAAAATGAAAATTGTTTTATGTACCTGTTGATCTGAAATGTTATATATCTTCTGCCAGTGTAGACCTTTTAATGGGGCACAGTGCAGGAGCATGGACACTGTATGAAGTTGGTGCCCATTGGTCAAATGTGGGTGCATTACTTGCTGTTAACCCAGGGGGGACCAGTCCTAACAGGTAAGACTATTTGATTTTTAATTTCTAATATTCTTATATTAGAACAATCCGGCACATGATGTGTGTTTGGCTGGCATACTGAGTCGCGTGTTCAAATCTCTTAAAAGGCTGGGTTCGTTGATGGGTACCTGACATTATTTGTGTTAAAGTAATGGCAGCTTGACATTGTGTTATCCACTTAATTCACTCACCTGCCATGGTTATTGAAACCTCTGAATTCTCTTTGACTTCCCCCATAGGCCAGCATGATCTGGTAAGTGACAATTTAAAAAAAAAAAGTTAGAACAACTCTGCCCCTATGCTTCAGCAGATGGGTTCTTTTGGTAAAGCCCGTTCAGTGAAAATTTTAAAATCCCTTATGACATCTAACACTATATTAATTTGATTGCAACTTACTAGGATTAGAAATCCAATTCAACCTTCAAACATGTTTGAATTTTAACCAGTTTTCGTTAACCTACATATTCCCGTATGTGAATAGTGTTTTTAGGGGACGTCCAAAAAAAAATTCCCAAGCCTGTTAAAAAGGGTAGAGGTTATGTGTGACAAGAGTGTCTCTTACTGTTATAAATTTGTTGCAATATGGAATAGGCGTCCTGTGATTCTCTAAATGCTGGACGTCAATTATGGATTGTGGCCCCATTAAATTATAGTTACAGATTTTTTTTCCCCAAATGTCAAGTAGAGTTTAATGTAACTTCATGGAAGACATATTGCATGAAGAAATCTTCTATTTTAATGAGCTTCATTTTTAGCGCATTTTCGAGATGTCGAAATCGCTATTGCACCCGTTTTGTCCGTCTGTCATCACCCTGATCACAGGATCCATAAGTCCTAGACCCATGATGTATATATGTTTTTTGTATGTCCTGACCTGCCATTGGTGCATCAACACTCAGTTACTCGATCCGTTAAAAAACCCCGTTAAAACTACCAAAAAACTTTGCGAATCGAGAGTTAACACTGGCACAGGGAACGGCCGCCATTGCCGGAAGTCGAATAGAGCATTTTTCAAGCATTCAAGAGTGGTGCGAAGGCGTGCAAAAGAATTAGTTGTTTTTTTTAGTTGACGTCATTAGAATATGTGTAAAGGTTTAGAGACTTTTACGTCATCATTTGTGGTGACTTGTAGTTAGATTAAAGAGAAAATAAAAAATTTTAAAATGTAAAGAAATGACTTTTAAATTTAAAAATGTCAGGTATATTCATTACACAAGAAAATTCATAAAAATATGTCTAAAATCTAAACACAATTACTGATAACTACATAATGCTGATATCTAACATAAGTACTGATACATAATACGAAAATGCGCTAACACGTCCTGAGTTCCAAAAGGGACCAGGCTTAACATGATTTTTTAAAAAGTTCACTATATCTTATCTAGGGGAATACGCCCATATGTCGTCATGCAATTGCTTGCTGTCTTGCTTCAGTGGTCATTAGGCAGGTGGCAGATACGTCCCATTATGGAAATGGGTTATAAATTTCAAGGTACCTTTAAAGTTTAAAAAAAAAAAAGGCTTTAACTATTAAGGTTTTTTCCCCTCTCTTCAATTGAGTGGTAAGAAAAACAAAAGATCAGTGCATTCCTAAAATTGAAGTTTGTCGATGTTTATTTTAGATATGTTGGGTCTTACAAAATTTACTCACACCTGAAGGAAATAAGAGGTTTTACATGCAGTGTAAGTAAGCCTGAAGCTAAAATGATTAATTTTATTTGGAAATGTAGTCTACATATAAAAAAAAAATTATAAAGAGGCACAGGAGTTTCAAGCCTTCCAAATAAAATTATAATTTTTTTGTATTTTTAAGGTCAATTACAAAGTCATATTTTCAAATATAATGAGTAAAACAATAAAAAATTCTTCTTTGTTTAAGTGTAATAAATAAAACAAAAAGTCATATTTTCAAGTCTAATAAATAAAAAATAATTAAAACTCATGGCATCAAGGCTTTTAAATAGAATCTATCCAGTAAAATCTAATAATTGAAAAATACTGTGACCGACTTTGAAACCCATTAATTACAAACATTCAGAATGACTTCTTCTTATTTTGAATTGCTATGTAGAGACATTTCCTACCTTCTGATTATCAAATATCATTTTCTGCATAAATTACGATACATCAATTATCCCTCTGCTCAATGTTTTGATTTTGAAGAAGCTTAACTCAGCTATAGGTTTGTTTACCAATTTGAGACTAATTTGATTAAGCCAAGCCTGCTTATGTGAGACAAATGACATATTATGATTAATAGCATAAATGGCCACCTAAAAGAGTTTAAATTTTGCCTATGTACTTAATAGAGGTACTATTTGCTCTGCAACAATAATTACAACCTTAAACGGCCTGTTGCATTAAATAATGTTTTTATGTCTGTGGATATATAAAGTGAGCTTCTTATACCCTCATCCCCATCCAAAACAAATAACAAAAATGAAACACCAACTAAAACTAAAACTAAAATGGATCTGTTTAATTAATACACACTGAAACCAATTTAAAAACAAAATAAGACATAAAAAAGTTCACGTTTCAATAAATAAAATAAAGCAGTTTTATCAAAATGTTTCTAAAAAATGTGAAAGGAAAAAAAAAAATTGTATACAATCACCCAATCGAAATGATGAAAATAGTGATTCAACATTTTTAAAAATTTTTGTTAAGCTTATAATTGTGATATAAACACTAAAAGTATTTTAATAATGGCTTAAAATTTAATGCAAAGATGAAATATTAGTGTTATATTAGTACTTATAATTTATAATGATATAATATTGTAACATTCGCAACAAATGTTATCAAATTATGCAATAGCAAGAAAATATAGTAACTGAATACATTGTAATAATTATGCTGTTTTTATGTATATATATTTACATTATATTATTTATATTTATCATTAATTGCTTTTTTTAAAAAAACAGGTTTTAAAGAAATTTCTGCAGGAAATGGTAATCATCTAGTAGCAGCCCAACAATACATCACAAATATTAACTTTGAAAATGTGAGTATCATACATTACAATTATAAACTTTAAAAATGTGAACACCATACATTACAAATATAAACTTTAAAAATGTGAACACCATACATTACAAATATAAACTTTAAAAATGTGAACACCATACATTACAATTATAAACTTTAAAAGCGTGGCTGCTATAGATCATAAATATAAACACTCAAAATGTGACTGCCATACATCATAAATAAAACCTTTCAAAATGTGACTGCCATACATCATAAATAAAACCTTTCAAAATGTGACTGCCATACACCATGAATAAAACCTTTCAAAATGTGACTGCTATGCTTCACATTTATCCCCTTTCAAAATGTGAGTGCAGTCATAATGTAAAAAAATTAGCACAAAAATTACAGCCATTTTATTGTTACTTAAATACAAGATTTAATATACCAAAAAAAAAAGGAATATTTCAAGTAATTGTAAAACTATATATTATTTTAGTCTATCTCAATGTCTATTTGCTCTCTAACAATAATTGCAAGACCTAACCATTGTCCCAGATTCCACCTCAAATCCCTGTGCTATCTTTAAATGAATATGACATGAACTATTCTTTGCTACATACTTTTTCTACTGGTAGAGGTACTAACCAAACATGTTTTTATTGCTCTGCAGGTTTCAAAAAATGCTGTTACCATACAGGCTAAAGCTGTCCCTATTGTTGTCATGTATGCCTTGAATGACAGGCTGATTGAGCCAGAGATCAATGTGGCCTTAGTCAACAAGCTCGGCATACCTGAGGAAAACACTGTCAAATTCTCAGCAGATAAGACACCTGATAGAGATCCCTGTTTTGGTATGTGTCTCAATTATCTTATTTATTTTCAATCTCTCGCTTTGAAAATATATCTTAAATGTGTTCTCATTAACTGCCCCCCCCCCCTTTGCCAAAGCATCCTATATGGTTTCTCATTAACCACTCCTTCTTTGACATTACATCTTATATGTTTTCTCATTAACTCCTACCTCCTTTGTCAATACATGCTGTATGTCTTCTCGTTACCATCCCCCTTTTATAACAATAAAATAAGCCTTCTCCTGTGAAGACACATGTCACTGATACCAGTGCACCTGGGGTTAAGCTGATCCATTCCTAGACGTACTTACAAAGATGTTGAGTTTAATAATAGAAGGTTTAACAACAAAAAGTACCCCATGTATACAATGGGTTACATTGATCCTTTCTTAAGAATCTATGTAACCTGAATTTCAGTTTAAGTCGGAACATTAAATATAATTCATACATATACTGTTTAGTACTGTACGTACAGTGCTAAAAAAAAATGTAACCATTAATGACACAATTGAAAAAGAACTTTAAAAAAACAAGTTTTTGACTATAAATCCTTCATCTACGAGACCTAACAATAAGGATGTTTATTATAAAACGCAGAGCAAAACAATCCGAAAATACAAAATTCTAGTATGTCTCGTAAAATGTTTTTAATATAATGCGCACCGATCGTGTTGTGAATATATTTTTAAAAAGTAATGTCAATGTAATGCGCACCTTATTGCGCAACATGAAAGGTTGTTAAACATAATATGCACCACAACACTAACTAAAAAATTAACATCATACATAGAGATAAATAAAATAATTTAAAAATTCAATTACTGTCCATTCAATTGATCTGAAATTTTGATACATTATTTTTATCGTCGGCATCAGTCTGCCAGCAAAATTTCAGCTCGCTAGCTTACGAGGAAATAGGTTAAAATTCAAACCAAAGTTTTTTCGGGCAGGAACGCGTGGCTCAGACACAAGTTAATATAATGGATTTTGAAAAAATAAGTTTTAAAAAAAAGAGAAAACAATGCCTAAACACTTGAAAAAAAAGAAAGATAAAACACGAGAGAGTGAGACCAGAATGGCGTATGTACTCTGTATGTACTGAGACTGAACGCCTTCATCGCCGTACAACCACAACAACGCGCAGTCTTCCGCCGCGCATCTGAAAAAAAAAAATGGTTAATGATATATAAAAGTATTTTTAAAAGAAAAAACAATTCCTTACCACATGAAACAATTTTT
Organism: Radix auricularia; assembly: GCA_002072015.1. Lineage (NCBI taxonomy): Eukaryota > Metazoa > Mollusca > Gastropoda > Lymnaeidae > Radix > Radix auricularia. Next base: position 527,606 of record MUZC01001678.1, read on the forward strand.
TTTTTTTATAAAAGATTAAAAAATATGGAATGACCCATAATATAATTTTTTATATTTTTATGGGGGCGTGTTCATAACAATGAAACATCATAAGATGGGACTGGCATAACATGAGGTCTCCCTGCATTTATCTTTTTCATGCACTTCTGATACTCGTACTCCAAAATGCTGAAACGCAGTTTATTTTATAAATGCTGTTAAATGGTTCATCCCCATTATCATAAATTATAACAACCAATATCACCATCTTCATACATCTTGTATTCCTAACCTTTTTTTTTCAAACTTACTTCTTCTAGTCAAGTAAAAAGGGAATAAATCAGATGGAGAAAAAAAAAAGATTCTTTATTCTTTCATTATTTTGAATGTAAAATTTTTCTTATAGTAATCAAATGATTGTATTGTCCACAATTAATTGACTATGATTAAATTTATGTTACCACTCAGCTTTGGATATACAAATATTTTTTTTCAACTTACATTATCAAATCATTGTTAGCTTACTTCCATGTTAAAAGTTTATATTTTTCCTCTTTTTCTTTCAAAATACAGCATGCTTACTTCATCTTTAGAACATGTATAACCCTTTTTTTTTTTTAATTACTGTGTCTTTAAACACAAGTTTTCATTTAATAACTGATGCTTTTACTCTATTTAATAACTGATGATTTTACTCTATTACCTGATGCTTTTACTCTATTTAATAACTGATGATTTTACTCTATTACCTGATGCTTTTACTCTATTTAATAACTGATGATTTTAGTCTATTTAATAACTGAGCTTTTTACTCTATTTAATAACTGATGATTTTACTCTATTTATTAACTAATGCTTTTACTCTATTTCTACTGGGCAGTGCCCGAAGGCTGGTTGTGCCGCTGTTTGATATTTGAGAGAGGCGGCCATGTTGTCCACCTGGCCCATGAGGAGCAGGTGATTGAGCAAATCGATGACCTGCTGAACCATGTAACATCAAAGAAGCAACGGGTCTTATGACGATATTCATAGTTTAGTTGCCTCCTATAATTTATTTAACTTTTTTATATTTTTTACAATGAAAATATTTCTACTTTATTTAAAACAAGGATTTAAAATGTATGAACTTTACATCACAGATGTTTACTAAAGGGGTATTATTTGAATCACTGTATAACTTATAGATGTAGATATTGGCAAACATGCCATTCCACTCCTTCCTAGGGGATAGTTTATTATATACAATTCATATTCAATTACCTTCTTTATATTGTGTTGTTTTTTTTAAGACAAAAAAATTGGTATTTCATTTCAAATGCTGTGATAACTGTACACAAAATAAATACGCATTTTAATTTAATTTGTTTGTTTACGTTTCTTTCTTTGGCTTAAATTAAAAATAAATATTTTTAGCAGCTTCTCGTTTAAAGTTATTGGTTTGCATCCCCTAGAAATGTTACCTATTTGGTCAATCAGTTTGCATGTTATAGCTAAAAATATATTTTTTTTAAATAAAGAGAGGTGATTGTTGTAAATTGATGTTCTAAAGTTTTTGTAAGTTTTTTCCCCTTTTTAAAAAATTTTTTTTAATTAAGGCGCTATAATCTTATGCACGGTTACATGAACCACAGGCTGTTGCTGCTCGCGATGATCCCCCTCCCACCCCCCACTGTCACTGGTTTGACCTAGTCGAGGGAGAGTGAGGTTTCGGGCTCTTACTTTTATTGCAGCAACACCTGGTCTTTAAATAAAAAATAAAAAGCCGAGGGGAGGTGGGTTCATGACAAATTATCAGGACACTGAGGAGCTTCTTGTGTCACGGGTGGCATAATCGTAGGCAACAGTTTCTATTTATAGAGTCGTGTCTCCCGAGTATTAATGTCCTGTGGGGTTAGTTTTCTTTTTATAAGAGAATATTTACTGAAGGACCCAGCGCGACTTCCTGCCCGTCGCGTGCTGGCGGCGATGTGTGTAGTTTAGAGAGTAGGTAAACGGTATGACAGTGACTCGGTGTGTCACACGCGGGCTATCAAGAGTGACATGTAGCTAGTGATGCGTGCACAGGTGTGTAATGCAGCGGAGGACTTACTGCTTCCTTTGAGGGGAAGGTCATTCATGTGGGATCGGATTTTTACGTACGAAATACCTATTTAACGTGATTATTTAGATGTCTTTTTGGCTATCAGAAACTTGAGTGATTAGAGATTTGGAATTGAATAATCGAAGTTCACATCTTTTGTAAACAGAGTGTGGTGTTGATAGTCGATATAAGTATAAGTGCTCCAACAGTATTTTTAGTATAAAATTAAGATTAGGTCTGCAGTGTTGTTTTCAGAAATCGACATTTTAATTTTAACAAAAAACAAATTTTGCTAATATTGTTTTCACTCTGTAAAACTACGTAACATGTGGAGTGGGTTTGATTATAATATTATTAATATATGACTATATGAGATTTATATGAATATGCCATACCACTATTCACAATTCGGTGAGTGCGAATATTGAAAGTTCTTTCACTTAGTTTATGCTTTTTTCTCACTCTTAAATGTCTTAATAATGTAGTTGATAAGTAAACTAAAGTTTCCTGCTAAATTTATCAGAATGGAGTTGCTTTGACTATTGATTTTTTTTCCTAACACAAATATAAAAAATTTTCATGAACAATTTGTACGTCCGAACTATTATCTATTTATCCTGGCTTCTACAGATTAAGTAAATTAAACAAAGTTTGGTTTGAAAATCTTGGGAAATCCCAACAAAACACCTAGCCTTTCACTCTTAGTAACTTGTTATCAATTCAACCAGCTACATAATGTATCATCTTACTTCCGGACTTTCAATTTAGTCTACGGCCTGAATGATGAATTATTCACTTACGCCCCCCCCCCCACACACACACACTTTTTCTTCTTCAATTTGTTAGTGTTACTTGCTATGATGCGGGTGGGTATTCAATCACTTCACCTGTGAATTCTGGTTTAGCTTGATTACGATACGAGTATCCTGATTCATTTAGATTTTTTGCGGTGGCGGAATAGTGACTCTACACTTTCACAGTTGTTTATTTAATTTATAATATTTAGAATATATCTAGATGTTTTTCTGCACAATTCCATGTGTTTTAAAATGAAAATCCGATCATGAGAGTAAACTAAAAATATTTTCTGTTGATGTGGTTGTTTTTCAAGCCTTCTGATTGGATTACATTGATGGAAAGTGGGGAGGGAAAAAATAATATTCAGAAAAGTGTGAAAATATGTGCATCAGATATGTGACAGCTTCCAAACGTACAGCTGAGGATTAAATTTGATCAATACATCAGCAGCAGTCATGAGTTTATGGAACCCAACACATGTTCAATTTACAGGTATGTACAAAACAGGAAAATTAACAAATGGGGAGAAACATTTCTTCAACTGTCGCTGGAAAAAAAAATGTTTTTCCCTTTCTTTATTTTTTTTTTTAAATTCACATTATGTTAATAATGCACGATCTTCTTTGTTTTCATCCTCTTAAAATATATTGCGTTTAAAGGTAACTACCCTCGAACCAAGACAGTTAAATCAAGCATAGACCTACGTCGTTTCATTATTTTGTTTTCCAAAATTTCACTACTCTCAAACAAACCGTTGTAATTTTCCTTTTAATGTGTTTTCTCAACACCTAAGAACCCGGCATTTATCAAATCAATGAATGGCTGTTGCACATTTTCAAACTAACATTAAAATAAAATCATGTTGGGAGATCAAACTAGTTAGGCCTAAGCATCCCTGATTCCTCCCAACCATTCAACGGCCTAGCGCATCGACACACACACACACACACACATAATCAAAAAATTTGACCCCACCAAAAATATTTAAAAGAAAAAAAAACACTAATAGGGCGCCACCTTGCGATGTCGCCACGACGCTGATATCCCCGTTGAATCATTTATCACACTCGAGACTTTTGATTCTGTGACAACAAAGCGTTGCCCCCCTGGTGTGACCCCTGTCTTCATGTTCACGCAGTGTCTTTTCTACTTGCCCAGCATAGGGTCTTGACTAAGTTGCTCCTATATTTACTGTGGCCGAGGCCCCTGTGTCACAGTTAATAGTGGGTTGTTGCTGGTGGTGTCTGTCGGGTGCCGGTACAGAACTTACTCCTTGATGTTCGTACGACATG
>MUZC01001678.1:535377-548422 GCA_002072015.1 Radix auricularia
TTTTAATACATTTTGTACACGCTTACCCATTAATTTTTTCGGTCAAATTTATTAACAATATTTTTCGCCAGATTTCGTTGGAGTCGAAGTTATTTTGTTAAAAGCCCTCGCCATTGTCTCACAGGGCGAAAGAAATCTTACAATGTTAGAGGTCAACAACGAAAAGGTCGTCGTGTGTGACTTTGTTGGTTCTGCTTGTGGCTGGGGAGTGAACAAAACACACCCAAAAAAAACCCCGCAAATCCCGCGCAGCGATACTTTCATTTCTTCTTCTCCCTGAATAAATGCGCGTGAAAAGCAGGCCCCTCGCAGAGCGTGCACGCTGTTATGAAATGACTGTAAATAATCCGTGTAAATAAACTCTTGTTGACTCCCTGAAGTGGGCCAATATTGACGCCCCTTAGGGCGCCTTGGATGTGGTTGGGACTGAAAGCTATGCTAACGATGTTGTTAGTTTCATTCAATGTTGACTTTATTTATTTACCCTCCCCACTTTTCCTTTCGGTTACAATGAGAAGTTTGTATTGATTAGAAAGCGTATATTTTTATAAAAACTGAATCATTTTGTCTTGTCTATGAGGACATTAAGATTAGTTTTAACGCGCACACAACTCACACACACAACTCACACACACAACTCTCTCTCTCTCTCTCTCACACACACACAACTCTCTCTCTCTCTCTCACACACACACAAATACATTGTCCCTTGGTCTAGGCATGGTGATGATTGTAGATACCCAGTTTGCCCTCATGCTCATACATACGTTACACTACCGATCCACGGGGCCACAAAATCCACGTCGCCATTTTGATATTTATTTTTTGTCTCAATCCCAATTCAGGACCAAAATGTCGGTGAATCCTCCGTCTGCAGTTTAGAAACTTTCCGCAGAAACTATAACCGACAACTAAATTGCCGAAATGCCGAAAAGCTTTTCTTTTATTGGAAGGAAAACATTTTTTTCTTTTCAATTTCTAAATTTGTACTTTACCAGACGTTGCCCCGTGTTGTCTTTTCAGTCCGACTGTCAACAAATGAAGTCAGGGGTCGTGGGGAAAACGCCCCCCCCCCCAAATCCAGAAGCGTAGAACGGTGGTGGAGCGGATGGTTCGCGCCCGGGTTGCGCCCCTTTTTTACTCGCAGGGGCGTTAATGTCTACCCTCAAGTTTTTTTTTCCACGGAAGGGCCGCTCTTCTACTCTGTGCGGCTCGTCAGCTACGCTACTGCCAACAGCTCTTAATGTTATGGCACCCTAACCTCTCCCACCCCGCCCACCTTATGGTCTTGACTACGCTCGCCTGCTGCCACGCCCTGGCATCTGCAATTCCAATATTTTAAAATCAGGTTTTTTTAGCGTAAAAAAAATTACCATAGTTACCCAGCACCCCGCTAACCTCCTTTGTCGTAACCCGGGTGTGACGCCTGTGGGAAATTTGATGAACGTCGCAAATTATATCGATTGGCGGTGACTAACGCGGTCTTTCTTTCTATGATGAACTGTTTGTTGGGTCCCATCTTTGCCTTCTGCACGTGAGTGTCTAATTTTAGATGTCATCAGATGTTGGTCGGCTATTTATAGAAACAAAGATCCTCAACAAAGAGGGGATAATTATGTTGATAAGACAGATGCTGCCAGTTTGGTGGTAATAATATTATTATTATATCTACGTAATTCAACTCACTATGAACAATCATACCATTGGCCTTGAGCAATCATACCAATGACTTTGACCGCCCATACCACTGGCCTTGACCACTAATACCACCGACTTTGACCATACATTCAATTAGCCGTAACCTACCAATCAACTGCCTTTGAGCAAATGGGATCGTTAACCCTGTGACATGACAGGATTTTTTAAAACCCTGACCGCGCCATCAGACAAAAGATATAGAGCTTGTTTTGAAATGTTAAATGGTGGAGCGTTGACGATGGGATGGTCCAATGACCGAATAAAACATTGTTCACAAACCTCACCAAGAAGAATTAAACTTTTTACTTTTCGCCTATTTTTCTAGACTATATCTAGAGTTTTTAAATCCCACATATTAACTTCAACGTCTTGTCGTGATCTCTAGGTCCCGCCCGCGGAAAATCAAAAGTTAAACAATGACCCACTTCACATGATCCTATCGAGCTGAAATTTCGCACATAAACTTGTGTCACCTAACAATGTATTGTTTCAAAATTTCATGTTGATCGAATGTACCGTGGTTAAATTAATGAATTACCGTACTTAAATGTATATCTATGTAGCATTATAGCTGTCTGCTATAGTTGACCTCCACGGGTCACTGGAGATTCGCGGGTTAATTTTCCCTCTAAATTGCACATTGCGTGTCTCAGTTTCTAAAAGTTTCACTTTCTGCTTGGTTTTCAATGCTGTTTAACTGTTGCGTTTTGTCCCCAAACAACTTCCACACGCAATGATAACGTTTTGTCATCGGCGTGTGCGTGTTCATACATCACGCTCAAATTATCTTCTGCTTCAATCAGTGGGCCAGATTTTGTGTTTTATCTCAGGAGTTGACCCGATTCAGATTTTTTAGACATGTTAGAAATTACAGCCAATTGTCAATAATTTAAAAAGTTAAATTTTAATTCATTAATAATAATAATAATTAATAATAATAACAATAATAAAATCAGAAAATAAGAATATAAACATCTTTTCAAAAATGTTTGAACTTGCTTTCGATCAAATGAGCACCCCAAAAATACGACATAATATTTTTTTTGTTAAAGTGCAAATGTTCAACTAGATCCATTCTACAATAATTTTTTTTTAAACAATTCATTAAGTATTAAGCAAAGAAAGTTTGAACCGAAAATATGTTCACCTAAAAGTCTTGTCATATAATTGTGGAATCTATTAATAGAATTATCCGGGGTATTTTCATTACGTTATTATTAAAATATCCGGGTATTTTGTATGGACCTATCTCAACATATATTCGTTAATTCTAGGCTAATTTGAGCCACCTGAGTGGACTTTGCCAAGACAAAAACTTGTTCACAACTTTATTATACTAATTATTTTTCAAAAGTTTTGAATCTTCTTATTTATGCTTATTTTTATAAAAAACGTACAAAATAAGCTTTTGACTATAAATCCTTTATATACGAGACATAGATTTCTAGATCTAACTATAATAATGTTCATTATAATACGCTTGTCAAAACAATCCGAAATTACAAAATTCTAGTTATATCTAGTAAAAAGAGTTTAATATAATGCGCACCGATCGTGAATATATTTTTAGCGCATTTTCGAGAAGTCGAATGCGCTATTGCACCCGTTTTGTCCGTCCGTCATCACCCTTGATCTCAGCATCCATAAGTCCTAGACCCATGAGGTATATATGTTTTTTGTATGTCCTCACCTGCCATTTGTGCATCAACACTCAGTTACTCGATCCGTTAAAAAACCCCGTTAAAACTACCAAAAAATATTTCGAATCGAGAGGTAACACTACCGCAGGGAACGGCCGCCATTGCCGGAAGTCGAATACATAGTTTTTCAAGCATTCAAGAGTGGTGCGAAAGCGTGCAAAAGAATTAGTTTTTTTTTTTTTAGTTGACGTCATTAGAATATGTGTAAAAGTTTAGAGAGTTTTACGTCATCATTTTTGGTGACTTGTAGTTAGATTAAAGAGAAAATAAAATTTTTTAAAATGTAAAGAAATGACTTTTAAATAAAAAAATGTCAGGTATATTCATTACACAAGAAAATTCATAAAAATATGTCTAAAATCTAAACACAATTACTGATAACTACATAATGCTGATATCTAACATAAGTACTGATACATAATACGAAAATGCGCTAACACGTCCTGAATTCCAATAGGGACCAGGCTTAACATGATTTTTTAAAAGTATTGTCAATATAATGCGCACCTTATTGCGCGACATGAAAGGTTGTTGAACATAATACGCACCACGACACCACCTCAAAAATTAACATGATACTGGAGATAAATACAATAATTTAAAGATTCAATAATTCAATTACTGTCCATTCGATCGATCTGAAATTTTGATACATCATTATTATCATCGGCATGAGCCTGTCTGCAAAATTTCAGCTCGCTAGCTTACAATGAAGTGGGTTAAAATCGATCCAAAGTTTTTTCGGCAAGCACGCAAGCTGGCAAGGGCTCAGACACCACTAGTTGACATAAAGGATTTAAAAATAAAAATATGTTCTCTTAAAGAAAATATTGTCTAAGGATAGTAATATTACTGATGAGAAATTGCGATGTTTGCCGGTATGCGATGTGACAAATTCTATAAATAGAAATCAGTCATTCACGATATTGTTTTAATAGAGGACGTAAAGATATGGGTTCCTCCCTTCCACCACGCACAAGTTTCATTCCGTCGCTCATTTCAAGAAATATTAGATTTATTTACTGTTAATATAACACGTTATTACGTCTCTGATAGTAAGTCATTATTAAACAAAGATGTAGATTGTGAGTTGAGGTTTCAGTTCTTTTTCCCTCATGGCTGGCTATTGCCACGGTTTCGTGCCAAGAAGCTTCGCGTGTTTGAGTTGGCAGCATACTACCTGAGTTCACACTAATTGAAATGTCAGTAGTAGTGGTTTTTACTTTGAATTCTATTTGTCACTATTCCTTGATGTTGGACTGAACTAAATTAACACGTGACGGTCGTCGGCAGAAATGAAATGTCACGTGGTGGTTTCGGTTAGCCAAGGGCGGATCTATATGGCCTCATCAAGGGGTGGTAGATGCAAATAGGGTGGGGGATGGTGGAATTAAATTAATGTAAAACATAACGAAGGGATTATATCTTTTCCTTATACTGCCATCATAGATGAAAGCTGACGAAATGTGTCATCTGTCTGGACTTACCGTGGGTAGGGGAGAAGATCAGGCGATTGACCGAAGACATACGGAGAGTTCAAAGGTATACGGAGAGTCGAAAGACATACGAATAGTTCAAAGATATACGGAGAGTCGAAAGACATACGAATAGTTCAAAGATATACGGAGAGTCTGAAGACATACGGCTAGTTCAAAGATATACGGAGAGTCTGAAGACATACGGCTAGTTCAAAGATATACGGAGTCTGAAGACATACGGCTAGTTCAAAGATATACGGAGTCTGAAGACATACTGCTAGTTCAAAGATATACGGAGTCGGAAGACATACTGCTAGTTCAAAGATATACGGAGTCTGAAGACATACGGCTAGTTCAAAGATATACGGAGAGTCTGAAGACATACGGTTAGTTCAAAGATATACGGAGAGTCTGAAGACATACGGCTAGTTCAAAGATATACGGAGAGTCTGAAGACATACGGCTAGTTCAAAGATATATGGAGAGTCTGAAGACATACGGCTAGTTCAAAGATATACGGAGAGTCTGAAGACGTACGGCTAGTTCAAAGATATACGGAGAGTCTGAAGACATACGGCTAGTTCAAAGATATACTGAGAGTCTGAAGACATACGGCTAGTTCAAAGATATACGGAGAGTCTGAAGACATACGGCTAGTTCAAAGATATACGGAGAGTCTGAAGACATGCATCTTGTTCAAAGATATACGGAGAGTCTGAAGACATGCAGCTAGTTCAAAGATATACATAGAGTATTAAGATACACGGAGACTCCTTAAAAAAGTTAACTTGTGCGTAAAAAGTCCGTTAGAAACGTTGGATGTCCGAGTAGAAGAAAGAAACAGAGAGACACGTTATTACCTAGATATACGAGTCTTTTGAAATAATACATATCACGGAGCGTCAAGAGTCAGTGACGTGAAGTAGCTGGTTTGAGATTAAATCTATCGTAACTTGGTGTGGTCCAAGTCCAAGCTATTATTCTAATAATGTAACCACTGTGCTGGATTCACTACAATGGTAAGCTCACTAAAGAAAGCGATACCGGGAATCATATTTATGGAATCCTATATACCATATTTACATCGCTTTACGTATTTAAACATTCATCATCGACTCTTTAATTAAGCTCCGTAGTTTCAATAAGTTCATTTTAAATTGTGCGAGAAGAGAAGAAAATTCCAACGGTCCGTCTATACTCAAATATGATGAGATATCGGAATGTGTGTAGATTCTTCTTTTATCGAGCTCGGGGACGTGAGAGGTGGGCTGTAAAAAGTGTTAGTAAATATTGTGTCAACGCTTTAGACACCGGTAATGGAATGTGTTGGTAGACAGACACAACACGGCACACAGTGCTGGTACTTTGTTGGGCGTCACTTGGTGATTGCCGGATATTTTATTGATTGATATTTTTTATTAATTTATTTATTTTTATGCTCTATTTTTTTATGGGAACCCGGCGATCGCTATTGTAGTTTTGAACGCAGAATGATTTTAAAAGGCGAAAACCGGGTTGTTGGTGTGAAACCTTCATAGGGTGTCAGAGAACATTGACGGTGTTTGTTGTTGGTGTGAAATCTATATTGGGTGTTAAAGCACGTTGACGGTGTTTGTTGCACACGTTCATACTCACGGTAATGGAAGTTCCATTTTTTTGTCATTTGTGTTTTCGAACACGCTATATTTGATCTATCATACGAATGGACTGTGTGTATAAAAGATATGTATACAAGTAGGTAAGGGAGATGTAAACAGGTTTAGAAGGATATGTTGGCTGTGTAAGAGGCTTGGAAACTAGGTCAAATTGAAAAACAAACTGAGTTAAAGGAAAATATAAACTCTAAAATTGCCATACACAAAAAAAAGAAGAAAAAAAAAAGCCAAAATGAACGTTTGACCGTAAGACTTTCTACAGCAAAAATTGTGACCTCTTGACAGCCAATTAATTTTTTTTAATGCTTTGGGGTGGGGGGCGGGAAGGAACGAGCTAAAGCGCATCACAGTGTGCAATGGGAGCGGGCGGAAAAAATTCTCAAGATAATTATAAAATTTATATTGATAATGGATTCGAAATGTCGTGTTGTGTTTAATGGAAAAGCACTCCCCCCACCCCCCGAAGAAAAAAAGTCAACTTCTAGAAAAAAAAAAGTCTAATTGAAAGCATTGTGAACTCGGCACATGGACCTTACCAAAATTATGCAAACACAACACTCAAATTCCAAGCAATGCTCCCAGCCAAGTGAGAAATGAAAGTAGAAAGAAATCTATTACCTTGCAGATAGCAACCGCGGTCTTGCTGCTGCTCTGTTTAACACTGATGTTGGACACGTCACATTGTGGAACGAGAGTTTTGATGAGCTCTCAGTGATGAAAATATATACAGAGGTTAAAGTTCAATTATTGTACACTATGTCACTATGTCCTGTCACATCATTCATTGTACATTAGGTCCTGTCACATCATTCATTGTAATTTAGGTCCTGTCACATCATTCATTGTACATTAGGTCCTGTCACATCATTCATTGTACATTAGGTCCTGTCACATCATTCATTGTACATTAGGTCATGTCACATCATTCATTGTACATTAGGTCTAGTCACATCATTCATTGTACATTAGGTCTTGTCACATCATTCATTGTACATTAGGTCCTGTCACATCATTCATTGTACATTAGGTCCTGTCACATCATTCATTGTACATTAGGTCCTGTCACATCATTCATCATTCGTTGGTTTCAAAGTCACAAGAGACAATAGGTAATGCGCCCTTAGGGTTAAGTCACACCGGCCCTTGGGGTTAAGTCACACCGGCCCTTGGGGTTAAGTCACACCGGCCCTTGGGTTAAGTCACACCGGCCCTGCAATGGTTGCTGTGAGGTGAACTACTCTAGGGGAGGAGACTCACTTGTAGCTCAGTCAGTTGTGCCGGGACAGTTGAGTCCAGTAGGGTTTTGCCGGGACAGTTGAGTCCAGTCGGGTTATGCCGGGACAGTTGAGTCCAGTAGGGTTTTGCCGGGACAGTTGAGTCCAGTCGGGTTATGCCGGGACAGTTGAGTCCAGTAGGGTTATGCCGGGACAGTTGAGTCCAGTAGGGTTTTGCCGGGACAGTTGAGTCCAGTCGGGTTATGCCGGGACAGTTGAGTCCAGTCGGGTTATGCCGGGACAGTTGAGTCCAGTCGGGTTATGCCGGGACAGTTGAGTCCAGTCGGGTTGTGCCTTGGCAGAATTGTTTCTTTTTTTCTGTGACAACAGGGTAATAAATTGATTGCTGTGCACTACATGTGGCATCACTACTTTAACAAGTCATTTTGGTGCTCGGCTTTGTAAAGGGCTGTGTAAAAGAGACCTGGGTAAAATAGACCTGTGTAAAAAAAAAAGACCTATGTAAAAGAGACCAGGGTAAAAGAGACGGACGATGGTGAAGAATAAAAATCTCCTGGATGCACGTGACTTTGATAACGGACATTAACGGGGGTTGCTGGGTCTGTCACTTCGGCCCCCCTCATCACGGTACTGATAGCCATTCAAACTTAGATCTATCTTTTCCCCGCCCCCTTTTCCTGCCACCCTCCACGTATCCCCATTGTACTTTAATATTTTTGTTACAAGCTTTTAATGACATGATTATAAAAATACATTTTTTAAACTCTTTTTTAAAAAATCATTTAAACTTTAATGCCACAGACAGATGTGCTTTTAACGCTAGAAAAAAAAATTAAATATAAACGAATAGATCTCTTTGACAACCAAAAAAAAAAAATTTTTTTTTTACATTTCCATTTACGCCGCATGTGCGCAGATTAAGTCACGTGTTGTGTAGTAGACGCACCCTGGTGCTAATGAGTGCAACATACGGCTGCCAGATTAACGCACGACACTCCATCTGGCAAACGTCGTTTTATGTATTTATCCCCCCTCCCCCATTCCCCACCCAATCAAGTGGTCGGTCGTCCATCTGAAGAAATCGATGGCTGGTGGACCGAAAGAACATGTGTACCGTGGTGGGAATCAAGACTGTTGGCAAAGCGTGGTAACTGAAGCGTACCATCCATCACGGCGTTGTGCCCAGTGACGTGCGCATTAACCCAAGCCTCGTTTTGGCTAGTGGTGAGCTCAAGGTCACAAGTTTTATTTTATTTTATTGCGCCCTGAGGTACCAAGAAGTGAGCACCCCTAACCCACCAACACCCCCCGGTTCCATATTTAGTTATAGTATATTTATTTAGATTGGGATTTTTAACTAATTAATAAGAACCTAATGCTGATTGCCCGGAAAATTTAAGATTTTAATCCCCGCGCTTAGCATGGCCCTAACCCAGGGCCTTGAATTTGGCCCTAACTATGACTCATCCAGTGCCCCAAAATGGGCCTCAGAATCAAGTCATAAGGTTGGTCCTTTAACCAAGGCCCTAACCTTGACCCTTATTATGGCTTTCAACCAAGGCCCTAACCTTGACCCTTATTATTATGGTTTTTAACCAAGGCCCTAACCTTGACCCTTATTATGGCTTTTAGCCAAGGCCCTAAGCTTGACCCTTATTATGGCTTTTAGCCAAGGCCCTAACCTTGACCCTTATTATGGCTTTTAACCAAGGCCCTAACCTTGACCCTTATTATCTTAGATATACAGCGGCTTCTTCTATGCAGAAGATAATTGCGTCCACAGACCATGAGAGATGATCTGTTGGCAAGTGATGCAGCGGTCACAGGCCACGGCTATAGGGGTTCCACGCATTACCCCAGCCGCCTAACTATTGTCTAGTTAGGTACCCATTCGGAGCTGGGTGACTCGAGGACTCCTCAGGTCCCGAGAACAACAAATCCTCACTTTCGTGTGGATTCGAACTCGTGACCATCGGTATGACAGTCGAGAGCGCTACCTCTCGACCACCACGTCCCAAGGCCCTAACCTTGACCCTTACTATGGCTTTTAACCAAGGCCCTAACCTTGTCCTTCTTAACTTCAACTCCAATATAGGTAATCAAATCTACAATTAAAACAAAAGTTTCGCATTTTCTTCACCCTGGTATTATATAATGATTTCGTAATGCATCATGGGTTATCCTCGTCGGTCTTCGTTTTCTTGTCCATGTCCACGAGGCTCCACTGGCCTGGAAATGAGTTGAACACCAACGTGAGATGTATTACGGTCTTATACTTTTTATACTACACTATAACACAGACACGGAGTAGTAAATGCTTTGGTATAACGTTCTACCATGACTATTTCTTTTAGGTTTTAAGCGCTCCATTTATTTGCTCAATACTTTACTTATTGACTTCCGTTGACCTGTAAATATTTCGTAAGTCCTAGGCACCGTTCCCAGTCGCTGAGACTAAGTGCCTAAATTGCTAAGTGCCCATTGGTTAAGCCGGGCCTGATCCTAAACAAGGGTTCTCAAATGATTCATCACTCCCAAACCTTGTCAATGGTATAAAATCACATCCACTTAACACGTCATTTATGACACGGGCCCGTCCAGCAATGACCAAGGCTGACAGTGGTCGGTGGCCACCGTGAATAGATACGTCATGTGTAGGCTACACCAGTGCACCTCATGTGGTGGTCTGCGGGCCGTCACTGGCCCACGAGTCTTACGATGCCGTTTCCCGGTGTCCCCAGCTACAGTCCATTAATCCATGAATATATATTGGTCCGACAAATGTAACATTTAATGAATCAATCTCACGCCGTTCCACGGCCATCACCGGTGTAATTCCCCCCCTCCCCCGAAGCGATATCATCTACTGGTCAACTGTGTATCTCTATTTCGTGATCTCACCGATTTTGCGAATCATTAGGTAAAATTAACTAGCCAGTGGTTAATTTCACAATCATTGGTCCAGCAGTACGTGACCAGTGTGTGATTTGTGTGGCGGGTGGTCATCGAGTCCCCAGTTTAATTTAAAACCAGATGTTTTACGTCTGCAAGGGGGGGGCCTTTCCCTCCTCTCCGCTGCTTATTAATCTAGTCAAATATTCACCCTCCCCCCCCCCNAAGGAGCAAATGGCCCCAGAGATGCGACTGTTGAACACACACCAGAAAATTTGGCTCAAAGACCCCCCGCCCACAGCGCCCCCCACCCCGTTGTCACATTGTTGTGGAAAGTCGTGAGTGATCTTACGTTGACGAGAGCGCCCCTGCAAGGAGGCGGGATCAAAGCGAGCCTGATCACAGATTGTCACGGACGGACTAGGTAATTGTTACGGTCCCTAAGGTGTCTTTGTCTAGCGGCGTGTGCCCGTACGTGATGAGACACTAATTACCAAGTACAGTCCGGTGGTTCTCAAGCCATTTCAATTGGGGCTGTAAGGAAACACTAATAATTGAGTGCATTGCGGTGTTTCTCTCGAGCCACCTCACGGGGGTGGGGGTGGGCTGTGATGAATACAGATGGGTACAGTGCAGCGGATCTCACACCTTCTTACAGAAGGGGGCCATGATGTAAACATCGATTATCGAGTACAATGCTGGGCGTGTCTCTTCATTTCAGTCATGTGTGGGGAGAGGGGGTCAGTGATAAAATATTAATTTCAGAATGTAAAGCACTAGATTTCCCGTTTGTTTTTCACTGTCAATCCTGGGAGACAATTTGTCATTGCGTGGATGAGTAAGGGGGAGAGTGGAGTTGTTATGTCTTCATCCAAATAACAAAGGTATCTTTACTAAGCGCTCAAATTATTGATCCGCCCCGGGCGGCTCTAAGACTACCTGCGCCTATTGGGAAGGGGGGGTAGTAGGTTGCTTCAAAAGAAACATGGCTGGTGACATCTGAGCAGATCGTCAAAACATGGCTGGTGACATCTGAGCCGATCGTCAAAACATGGCTGGTGACATCTGAGCCGATCGTCAAAACATGGCTGGTGACATCTGAGCCGATCGTCAAAACATGACTGGTGACATCTGAGCCGATCGTCAAAACATGGCTGGTGACATCTGAGAAGATCGTCAAAACATGGCTGGTGACATCTGAGAAGATCGTCAAAACATGGCTGGTGACATCTGAGCCGATCGACAAAACATGGCTGGTGACATCTGAGCCGATCGTCAAAACATGACTGGTGACATCTGAGCCGATCGTCAAAACATGACTTTAGACATCTAGCAGAATAATATAGGACACCATAGGCCGTGAGTATGAAAGAAAAGTGTCCCGAGGGCGCCAGTGAACTAAATAGTTGTGTCTGTGCACATTGTAGGTGTGACGGTGAACACAACATCTTGGTGACATAGTAGATGTGTCGGTGAAAGTTGTAGATGTGTCGGTGAAAGTTGTAGATGTGTCGGTGAAAGTTGTAGGTGTGTCGGTGAAAGTTGTAGGTGTGTCGGTGAAAGTTGTAGGTGTGTCGGTGAAAGTTGTAGATGTATCGGTGAAAGTTGTAGATGTGTCGATGAAAGTTGTAGATGTGTCGGTGAAAGTTGTAGATGTGTCGGTGAAAGTTGTAGATGTGTCGGTGAAAGTTGTAGATGTGTCGGTGAAATTGTAGATGTGTCGGTGAAAGTTGTAGATGTGTCGGTGAAAGTTGTAGATGTGTCGGTGAAAGTTGTAGATGTGTCGGTGAAAGTTGTAGATGTGTCGCTGAACGTTGTAGGTGTATCGTGGAACGTTTAAGTTGTGTCGTTTAACGTTGTATAAGGTGTATCGGTGAAAGTTGTAGATGTGTCGTTGAAAGTTGTTGGGGTGTCGATAAACGTTGTATGTGTGTCGCTGAACGTTGTCGGTGTTGGCTAGTTAAATCTATTTTAGGAGATTGGATATTTTAACAGTCATAAATCCTTGTTTCTACTTATTAGAAAAGCTGAGCAAATTAAAATCTCAAGACCAATTGTTTTTGTTTTGAAGCGTCAATTTTTAGCGCATTTTCGAGATGTCGAATGCGCTATTGCACCCGTTTTGTCCGTCCGTCCGTCATCACCCTTGATCACAGCATCCATACCCATGATGTATATATGTTTTTTGTATGTCCTGACCTGCCATTTGTGCATCAACACTCAGTTACTCGATCCGTTAAAAAACCCCGTTAAAACTACCAAAAAACTTTGCGAATCGAGAGGTAACACTGGCGCAGGGAACGGCCGCCATTGCCGGAAGTCGAATACATAATTTTTCAAGCATTAAAGAGTGGTACGAAAGCGTGCAAAAGAATTAGTTTTTTTTT
>MUZC01001678.1:563698-576090 GCA_002072015.1 Radix auricularia
CTCCTACACCGTGAGGACCAAAGCCTGTACATTATCGGTATCCACCTCCTAGACCGTGAGGACCAAAGCCTGTACATTATCGGTATCCGCCTCCTACACCGTGAGGACCAAAGCCTGTACATTATCGGTATCCGCCTCCTAGACCGTGAGGACCAAAGCCTGTACATTATCGGTATCCGCCTCGTAGACCGTGAGGACCAAAGCCTGTACATTATCGGTATCCGCCTCCTACACGGTGTGGACCAAAGCCTGTACATTATCGGTATCCGCCTCCTAGACCGTGAGGACCAAAGCCTGTACATTATCGGTATCCGCCTCCTAGACCGTGAGGACCAAAGCCTGTTCGGTATCCGCCTCCTAGACCGTGAGGACCAAAGCCTGTACATTATCGGTATCCGCCCCGCTCCAAGCTTGCAAGGACGAATGGCGTCCTCTTGCTATGTATGGGGTAGTTAAGCTTGTGTTTGAGAATCGCATGCTACGCCGTGGATCCCGTCCCTCCACGCCGCTGTTGAAATAACGGTGGTTCCAAATTGGTTGTCAACTGGACCTTTAGGGCACTATCAAATATTAAATACTTTATTAAGTCATTCTCAACTTCCCAGAAGAACATAACCAAAATCTGCCCTTTAAGCGGATGATCATTGAGTTATCACTATTTAAAGCGGCTAATCTATAAGTTATCTGCCCTTTAAGTTGTTCATCATTTAGTTATCTGCCCATTTTTTAGGTCCATCATTAAGTTGCCTGCCCTTGTCATTAAGTTATCTGGGTCTTGAGGCCACTCAGCAGTGCGGCGACTCTTACTGCTGTCGCACAGCAACGTTTCCTCTGCTCTCCTAGTGGTATCGATCCTATGGAGTTGTCGGTCGTGAGTGAGCACAACACTAAGAAATCTGCTTAACGGGGAAAGATGATGATGAATTACTTTTTATTTCAAGGTTGGGGTAGGCGGGTCTTCGGTAATTTAAAATGAGATTCTTAGATTTGAAACATCACAGAATTATCTTCATTCGCCATCTCGTCACCTCCATCAGTTTTTTTTATATTTTAAATTTTTCCACTTTTGGGTACTGTGAAAGTGTTAAACTTAAACTGTTAAACATCTTGTGGTGTAGCACAATATGTTAAGTTAATATGACGACATTGAGTAAATATGACGACTTTGAGTAAGTATGAAGGCATTCAGTTAGTATGACGACATTGAGTAAGTATGACGACATTGAGTTAGTATGACGACATTGAGTTAGTATGACGACATTGAGTTAGTATGACGACATTGAGTAAGTATGAAGGCATTCAGTTAGTATGACGACATTGAGTAAGTATGACGACATTGAGTTAGTATGACGACATTGAGTTAGTATGACGACATTGAGTTAGTATGACGACATTGAGTAAGTATGACGAAATTGAGTAAGTATGACGACATTGAGTTAGTATGACGACATTGAGTTAGTATGACGACATTGAGTAAGTATGACGACATTTAGCTAGTATGACGACATAGGTTTGTTATCTCAATTCTTGCTCTCAATTAAGAATTGAGTTGTAAATGTTTTTTTTTCCGCAAATCTTATACTGCTTACTGTACTCTCTCCCCCTTTTCTCTTAACTCTCCTGCCATTTTTTAGCCTTCCTCTTCTTTCCCTAAAACAATATTTATTTATTCACCCCCCCACTCCCCCGTCAATCAGAATTTGTGTTAAGTGTCGAGATCTTCCTTTTTTTTTTCTTCTAACGTCAGATTCGTCTACAATCAAAATCTTTTAGATGTAAGTCTTTTAGCAGTCCGTGTTATAGACGTATGTCCGCTGTCTGTTTTTAGTCGTATGTCCGCAGTCTGTCTTATAGACGTATGTCTGCAGTCTCTATCAGATTCTCGCTCATAATTTACCCCACCGTCCACTGTCTCAACTGTGACCGCGATAAGCCGTGTTTGTCTTAGCCTTAGGGGTCATCCCAGGGGATACAGTTCAAAGCCCCAAGATGATAACCTGTCGTGTCCCCACCTCAAACATCACACCCCCACCCCACACCACCACCCCACACTGCCAACCCACACCCACACACATCCCCGTTGGTAGACCGAGTCTCGTGTGGTGGTGGGTGGCCGAGACACAAGAATGGCCTGTTTGTTGTTGGCCTCGGTGTATAGTAGCAAGTATAGACTAGTATTGACCATTGGGCGTTAGTGTATAGTAGCAAGTATAGACTAGTATTGACCATTGGGCGTTAGTGTATAGTAGCAAGTATAGACTAGTATTGACCAATGGGCGATAGTGTATAGTAGCAAGTATAGACTAGTATTGACCATTGGGCGTTAGTGTATAGTAGAAAGTGTGGACTAGTAATGACCGCTTAGCAGAGACTACAAACGCCATGTGACAGAGAGTACAAACGCCTTGTATCACATAGTACAAACGCCATGTGACAGAGAGTACAAACGCCATGTATCACAGAGTACAAACGCCATGTATCAGAGAGTACAAACGCCATGTGACAGAGAGTACAAACGCCATGTGACAGAGAGTACAAACGCCTTGTATCACAGAGTACAAACGCCATGTATCAGAGAGTACAAACGCCATGTGACAGAGAGTACAAACGCCTTGTATCACAGAGTACAAACGCCATGTGACAGAGAGTACAAACGCCTTGTATCACAGAGTACAAACGCCATGTATCAGAGAGTACAAACGCCTTGTATCACAGAGTACAAACGCCATGTATCAGAGAGTACAAACGCCATTTACCAGAGAGAGTACAAACGCCATGTATCACAGAGTACAAACGCCATGTATCAGAGAGAGTACAAACGCCATGTATCACAGAGTACAAACGCCATGTATCACAGAGTACAAACGCCATGTATCAGAGAGAGTACAAACGCCATGTATCAGAGAGTACAAACGGCTAAGGTCTGCGTCGTCATGTTAAAATTTATATATTATATTGTAAGGAAAATTATAGGCCAAAAAAACCTTTATAGAGAAAACATCACATGGGACATTGTGGTGGACAGAAGATATTCGTCCTAAGTAAACCAGTCAGAAACATCCCTGGGTAACTGCTAGCAGTGTGCCACCAGGGGGCGGGGGGGGAGTGGAAATAGAGACATGGCGAAAGAAGACACGAGTTTTAGCCGGGAACAACAAATAGGGAGAAACACCTGAAGGGGAAATAACAGGTTGAGATGGAAAACTCCTACAAGGGCAACAACTATGCCACAAGGTGGAGTCAACGGGCTTTACTCCGCAAACAAGCTACAGTGTCTTCTTAGAGAATTACTACAACAACCAAATAAGGAATGATAATATTTCTTTGACAAAAACTGTGTTTGCTGAATTAGACTTGTGCTACTGAGGAATGGTCTATAATGAATCTTAACTTGTAATGTTAGGTACGACAAACACTGACATGGCAGCCATATTGTACGACAAACACTGACATGGCAGCCATATTGTACGACAAACACTGACATGGCAGCCATATTGTACGACAAACACTGACATGGCAGCCATATTGTACAATCAAAATAGTGTACACACACCACCTTGTTTTGGGCTAATATTCAAAATGCAATAATTTTCTTTTCAAACCACTTTCACTCGCTGAAGTAAGTCGTTGATCCTCTAGCGAGATGTTCCTTTTCGTGCGTTTGGTGCGTACGTTGTCAACACACGGTGTGCAGTAGCCAACATCATCACGAGATCGTGGTGTTATCTACAACAATTATGTTCATCAATCATACCACGGCCTGCGTCTTCAGTCTTCACTCCGTACTCAAAACTGTTGGATGTCGGCGATGTTTTTAATTATTATTTTTTAAAATCTTATCGTATAAGTTACAGACGCTCCTTCTATACAGAAGATTATTGCGTCCTACGCTTATCTATAGTTTGAGTTAAGTTATACATTCTCATTACAGCTTTAAATGTTGATAAAGTGTTGGTTTTCCTGGTTACTTCTGGCAACCCATGCCACGCCCGAATTCCGGACGGAAAGAACGAGAATTTTTTTTTTTTTTTTCATTGGGAATAAGAAAGTTTTTTTTTTTTTTTTTAAATCCTTAAGTGTATCTAAGGGTTGTATTAAGTTATCTTTGTGGTGTATTTACAAATTAGAATTAATCCCTTTGTGTATAATTACTACTTAAAATGTGATGGTCCCCGGGGCACACTAAACACACATGACGCCTCTGCATCTTGAGTTGACCTAACTTGCAATGATCCAGGGTTTGCCTAACTATTAGTTTTGTTTTTGTTTCCTGTATGTAAAACGTAAAAACACACAATGAGGCAGTTAAAGCGTTAATTTGTATAAATGATTTGGGCCTGTTTCAGCGCCCCCTCCCCCACCCATTTTCAAAACGAACTTGCCCCGCCCCGGGCTACAAGGGGTGAAGCCGTCCTAGTTGTTCAAACATTTTCAATATGTTTTTTTTTTGTTTAAATATTTTTCCATTGATTTTTTATTTTGTTTTTTTCCCTTGTTTACATTGATGCTGTCCTTTGAATTAGTGAGAAATGCCGATGAACGTTGTAGTTACCTCCCATCGTGTTTGTCCAGTTTGGAGTTATCTTTCCTTGTCTACAGCCCAGACAAGAGCAGATCGCTGGTGATCCTCGAAATCTCCTAACGACCCTCCTAATCGGATTTTAATCCCCCGTCGATCCCCCGTCAATCCGGCCCATCTGATTGTATTCAATCCCCCGTCAATCCGACCCATCTGATTGTATTCAATCCCCCGTCAATCCGACCCATCTGATTGTATTCAATCTCCCGTCAATCAGGCCCATCTGATTGTATTCAATCCCCCGTCAATCCGGCACATCTGATTGTATTCAATCTCCCGTCAATCCGGCCCATCTGATTGTATTCAATCCCCCGTCAATCCGGCCCATCTGATTGTATTCAATCTCCCGTCAATCCGGCCCATCTGATTGTATTCAATCCCCCGTCAATCCGGCCCATCTGATTGTATTGAATTTCAATCTGTTTATCCGACCCATCTGACGTGAAGCACCCCCACCCCCACCCCCTCCCCACCGCCGTGTTGATTTTAATGGCCGCTGTCCTCATGGTCCACGTTGAGCCCGGACCGGACCTGTTTCCGTCATCGTTTTTCCACCATCATTTCCGCTTCACCCTGCACTCAAAATGTGCTGTAATATGCCATAAATTTTTTTAAATAGACTCAAGCGAATAGTTGTATTACATTTAATGACATGGCATTCTTTATTACGCAACTTTATAATCAATTTTTGTTTTTTTTAACTGCAACTGCAACGCTTGATAATTCATTCCTCTTCTTCTATCCTGTATTGTTTGTTGATTAATTTAATTATTCCAAACTTTCTTCTCTTTCGTTTGTCTGTTGTTTTTAGCGCATTTTCGAGAAGTCGAATGCGCTATTGCACCCGTTTTGTCCGTCCGTCCGTCCGTCCGTCTGTCATCACCCTAGATCTCAGCATCCATAAGTCCTAGACCCATGATGTATATATGTTTTTTGTATGTCCTGACCTGCCATTTGTGCATCAACACTCAGTTACTCGATCCGTTAAAAAACCCCGTTAAAACTACCAAAAAACATTGCGAATCGAGAGATAACACTGGCGCAGGCAACGGCCGCCATTGCCGGAAGTCTTAGTATTATCAAAAGTATTAGTTTTTTTTTNCCCGTCAATCCGGCCCATCTGATTGTATTGAATTTCAATCTGTTTATCCGACCCATCTGACGTGAAGCACCCCCACCCCCACCCCCTCCCCACCGCCGTGTTGATTTTAATGGCCGCTGTCCTCATGGTCCACGTTGAGCCCGGACCGGACCTGTTTCCGTCATCGTTTTTCCACCATCATTTCCGCTTCACCCTGCACTCAAAATGTGCTGTAATATGCCATAAATTTTTTTAAATAGACTCAAGCGAATAGTTGTATTACATTTAATGACATGGCATTCTTTATTACGCAACTTTATAATCAATTTTTGTTTTTTTTAACTGCAACTGCAACGCTTGATAATTCATTCCTCTTCTTCTATCCTGTATTGTTTGTTGATTAATTTAATTATTCCAAACTTTCTTCTCTTTCGTTTGTCTGTTGTTTTTAGCGCATTTTCGAGAAGTCGAATGCGCTATTGCACCCGTTTTGTCCGTCCGTCCGTCCGTCCGTCTGTCATCACCCTAGATCTCAGCATCCATAAGTCCTAGACCCATGATGTATATATGTTTTTTGTATGTCCTGACCTGCCATTTGTGCATCAACACTCAGTTACTCGATCCGTTAAAAAACCCCGTTAAAACTACCAAAAAACATTGCGAATCGAGAGATAACACTGGCGCAGGCAACGGCCGCCATTGCCGGAAGTCTTAGTATTATCAAAAGTATTAGTTTTTTTGTTGTTGTTGACGTCATTAGAATATGTGTAAAAGTTTAGAGAGTTTTACGTCATCATTTGTGGTGACTTCAATCAAGATCTTAGCGGCCCAGGGGCAGAAATTGAAAACTTTTTCGAAACAAGCTTCAACATTCAACTACTTTCACCAAGATTGGCAACTACGATCTATCAAACAACAATTGACGGAGTATTTGGGCGATTAGCTGATTACAATTTAGAATGTTTCATTTATGAATCCTATTTCAGTGACCAAAAACCACTTGTAGTTAGATTAAAGAGAAAATAAAAAAAATTAAAATGTAAAGAAATGACTTTTAAATATAAAAAAATTTCAGGTATATTCATTACACAAGAAAATTCATAAAAATATGTCTAAAATCTAAACACAATTACTGATAACTACATAATGCTGATATCTAACATAAGTACTGATACATAATACGAAAATGCGCTAACACGTCCTCAGTTCCAAAAGGGACCAGGCTTAACATGATTTTTTATTTTAGCACCTTAATAAAAAAATTTTCGTGTCAACTTGTGTAGTTTATTTTTAATGTTTTTTTTTTTATTTACAAGATTCATTAGTGTATCTTGTATTTTACTTACTGTATGGACATAGAGGAAATCAGAGCACAGCACACAAGTTCGTCGCCTCCTTACTCTCTCCTCCTAACTCTCTCCTTAATCTCTCCTCATTGCTATCTTCTCCTAACTCTCTCATTAATCTCTCCTCCTTACTCTCTCATTAATCTCTCCTCCTTGCTCTCTTCTCCTAACTCTCTCATTAATCTCTCCTCCTTATTCTCTTCTCCTAACTCTCTCATTAATCTCTCCTCCTTGCTCTCTTCTCCTAACTCTCTCATTAATCTCTCCTCCTTACTCTCTTCTCCTAACTCTCTCATTAATCTGTCCTCCTTGCTCTCTTCTCCTAACTCTCATTAATCTCTCCTCCTTGCTCTCTTCTCCTAACTCTCTCATTAATCTCTCCTCCTTGCTCTCTTCTCATAACTCTCTCATTAATCTCTCCTTCTTGCTATCTTCTCCTTACTCTCTCATTAATCTCTCCTCCTTGCTCTCTTCTCCTAACTCTCTCATTAATCTCTCCTCCTTGCTCGCTTCTCCTTACTCTCTCATTAATCTCTCCTCCTTGCTCTCTTCTCCTTACTCTATCATTAATCTCTCCTCCTTGCTCTCTTCTCCTAACTCTCTCATTAATCTCTCCTCCCTGCTCTCTTCTCCTTACTCTCTCATTAATCTCTCCTCCTTGCTATCTTCTCCTGACTCTCTCATTAATCTCTCCTCCTTGCTCTCTTCTCCTTACTTTCTCATTAATCTCTCCTTCTTGCTCTCTTCTCCTTACTCTATCATTAATCTCTCATCCTTGCTCTCTTCTCCTTACTCTCTCATCAATCTCTCCTCCTTGCTCTCTTCTCCTAACTCTCTCATTAATCTCTCCTCCCTGCTCTCTTCTCCTTACTCTCTCATTAATCTCTCCTCCTTGCTATCTTCTCCTGACTCGCTCATTAATCTCTCCTCCTTGCTCTCTTCTCCTTACTTTCTCATTAATCTCTCCTTCTTGCTCTCTTCTCCTAACTCTCTCATTAATCTCTCCTTCTTGCTCTCTTCTCCTAACTCTCTCATTAATCTCTCCTCCTTGCTCTCTTCTCCTTACTCTCTCATTAATCTCTCCTTCTTGCTCTCTTCTCCTAACTCTCTCATTAATCTCTCCTCCTTGCTCTCTTCTCCTTACTCTCTCATTAATCTCTCCTCCTTGCTCTCTTCTCCTTACTCTCTCATTAATCTCTCCTTGCTCTCTTCTCCTTACTCTCTCATTAATCTCTCCTCCTTGCTCTCTTCTCCTAACTCTCTCATTAATCGCTCCTCCTTGCTCTCTTCTCCTTACTCTCTCATTAATCTCTCCTCCTTACTCTCTTCTCCTTACTCTCTCATTAATCTCTCCTCCTTGCTCTCTTCTCCTAACTGCAGTGTTGTTTTACCTATAGTGTTGTGTTACCTGAAGTGTTGTATTTTTACCTGAAGTGTTGTGTTACCTGTAGTGTTGTCTTACCTGCAGTGTTGTTTTACCTGTAGTGTTGTGTTACCTGAATTGTTGTGTTTTTACCTGAAGTGTTGTGTTACCTGATGTATTGTTTGATCTCCTCGTCCCAGGTAACAATGACGTGTTTGTCACCATCCAGCTGGGCAAGGAGAAGTACCAGACGTCCACCATCAAGAACGCCCTTAACCCTGAGTGGTTCGAGGAGTGTGACCTGTAAGTCAACGGCTTTTCATAGTCCCTCTACCACTACCTATGTTGACCATTGAAGTGACCAACGTACTGACCAATTTAGCGTAATAAAGTTGTAAGCCATTAGTCTCTGTCATTTCCACAAAGCTGACTCAGATTAAAGTAGGGTAACACAAATAGCTATTGGAACAAGTCCTAAAAGAACACGCGGATATTTCATCAATAACAATCTCAAAGACAATGGTCTGACTGAATACCCAGCTTCCAAAGCACGTAGCTATCGTGATGTTTATGTAAAGAATTCTGCCACAGAATGGCCAGGTCCATGACTTATGACCCTGAAGCGCATAACCCCAGACCTCAATCATTGATCACCAAGCAGAGGCGTCACTAGGGTTGGTGTCACCCAGTGCGGTAGCTTATGGTGACACCCTCTTACGACTCTCCTGCCAGTCTGCCAGTACCGAATAACGGAAAGTACATAGTTTTACACTTTGGTGTCAGCCCTTGTGATGGTGTCACTCGGTGCGGTCCGCGCCCCACCCCCAAGTGAAGTCTTTGTCACCAAGTACACACCGGTCAGATACAAGATGGGTCATTTAAAACCGTTGCGAGTTCGCGCGACTTACGACGCAACCGTGCGATATGGACCGAACGTCACTTCCGATTTCTCGGAGACAAAACTTAACGAGTTTCTTCGGCTCGCCCTACGAGAGAAATAGATGTTGTCGGCAGGGGCATGGAATGGTTGCCTGGTATTTATTTAAACGAATCCTCACAACTCTCCCTCCATGACAATTAACAGAACTGGTGGTTTGTGAACGGGGGACGGGGGGGTTGCTGTGTTACCAACATTTCGGTTATTCGTGGAATGTTTAACATGGATGTCATCATCTAGCATGAAGCGCTGGACAAGAAACCATCGCCATTCTCAAATTACTTCACTGATTGCCGTGAACCATTCTTGTTATACTATGTGATGGGGCAGCTTGCTGTATGATGGGGCAGCTTGCTGTATGATGGGGCAGCTTGCTGTATGATGGGTCAGCTTGCTGTGTGATGGGGCAGCTTGCTGTGTGATGGGGCAGCTTGCTGTGTGATGGGGCAGCTTGCTGTGTGATGGGGCAGCTTGCTGTATGATGGGGCAGCTTGCTGTATGATGGGGCAGCTTGCTGTGTGATGGGACAGCTTGCTGTGTGATGGGACAGCTTGCTGTGTGATGGGGCAGCTTGATGTGTGATGGGGCAGCTTGATGTGTGATGGGGCAGCTTGCTGTGTGATGGGGCAGCTTGCTGTGTGATGGGTCAGCTTGCTGTGTGATGTGTCAGCTTGCAGTGTGATGGGGCAGCTTGCTGTGTGATTGGGCAGCTTGCTGTGTGATGGGGCAGCTTGCTCTGTGATGGGGCAGCTTGCTGTGTGATGGGGCAGCTTGCTGTGTGATTGGGCAGCTTGCTGTGTGATGGGTCAGCTTGCTGTGTGATGGGGCAGCTTGCTCTGTGATGGGTCAGCTTGCTGTGTGATGGGGGAGCTTGATGTGTGATGGGGCAGCTTGCTGTGTGATGGGGCAGCTTGCTGTGTGATGGGACAGCTTGCTCTGTGATTGGGCAGCTTGAAGTGTGATGGGGCAGCTTGCTGTGTGGTGGGGCAGCTTGCTGTGTTCTTCGGTGACTTAAGAGACCAATCGTTGCCGTGCGGGCACATGGTCGAGATTTCATCAGGAAGGTTACTGGCCAACTAGCACGCTATTTTCATGGACTGTCTTCACGACTGATTTGTAGCTGCGCCGCTCAAAAATGCGCCGGGGGGGGGGGCTCGGTTGCTAATTGCTGTTTCCCAGAAGTCATCCACAATGACGTAAGCCTTCTAGGCGAACTTGAACGTGATCCTTTCTAGCGCTTCCTTTGGCCTGGGCGTGCTCCTTGCCCAACTGTAAGCTCGCCATTATTGATCTCTTTTGTACCAGATGGTCCGGCATGGAGCAGTCAACAAGTCTCGCAACAACATATGAGGGAGTAAAACAGTGGCGGTGATTTGTCGCTACAAATCCAAAATATAGATTATACTTTTAAATTTTAACATTAAGAAGTTTTTTTTTAAAGTCATTTGGAAACTCCTATAATTTAAATTTGTCTGTGATTGATAAAAATATATTTTTTAATGAATGCTTTGAAATTTATTAATAATGAATCAATCATACATGGTTACATAGTTTGTTATATATTTACATAGTATTAATGATTTTGTCCTATATATGTAACAAACATTTTATGATGATTCGGGCTCAGACTAATTAATTATATTATTTAATGGTAATACATTTACACAATCTAACAATCAGTGACAATGTTGGGAAAAACCTTGCCAAAACGTCAGGAAAAAACCTAGATCCGAAATAAAAAATCATGTTAAGCCTGGTCCCTATTGGAACTCAGGACGTGTTAGCGCATTTTCGTATTATGTATCAGTACTTATGTTAGATATCAGCATTATGTAGTTGTCAGTAATTGTGTTTAGATTTTAGACATATTTTTAAGAATTTTCCTGTGTAATGAATATACCTGACTTTTTTTTTATTTAAAAGTCGTTTCTTTACATTTTAAAAATTTTTATTTTCTCTTTAATCTAACTACAAGTCACCACAAATGATGACGTAAAACTCTCTAAACTTTTACACATATTCTAATGACGTCAACTAAAAAAAAACACTAATTCTTTTGCACGCTTTCACACCACTCTTCAATGCTTGAAAGACTATGTATGTATCTTCCGGCAATGGCGGCCGTTCCCTGCGCTAGTGTTACTTCTCGATTCGAAATATTTTTTGGTAGTTTTAACGGGGTTTTTTAACGGATCGAGTAACTGAGTTTTGATGCACAAATGGCAGGTCAGGACATACAAAAAACATATATACCTCATGGGTCTAGGACTTATGGATGCTGAGATCAAGGGTGATGACAGACGGACGGACGGACAAAGCGGGTGCAATAGCGCATTCGACTTTTCGAAAATGCGCTAAAAACCTAGACACGCTAAAAATAAACAAACATTACGTCAAAGAGCCTCCCACCACATCAAAACACAAGTATTTCTTATTTGAAAATGAGCATGTTTCAAATAAATTTATTTTATTTTCATTCAAGAATGTATTTAATTTTTAAAATTGGTCAATCTAAAAAATTCCCATTTTTTAGGCAAAATCCTTAAAAATTACCTAATTCCCATTTCTCAAAATTTGGCTCAAAAATTCCCACGATTAGGGAAATTTCCCCCGACTTCGCAACACTGCTCCCAGTGTGACTAGCCCGCCCCTAAACTGGTGTCATGGAGTACAAAAGATTAATACTTAAATAACAATGAAATACATACCATAACCTCACCATTAAGCTGTGATGTAGGATTTGACCTTTGACTCCAAAATGACGACCATGATCTTAACTTGAGTTTTTACTAAATTGATTGGAGTTACGTTTAGATTGACCTCATTTACGATTACATTTACTGAGGTTACTATTACATTGACTGAGGTTACTATTACATTGACTGAGTTTAGAATTACACAGACTGAGGTTACTATTACATTTACTGAGGTTACTATTACATTGACTGAGGTTACTATTACATTGACTGAGGTTACTATTACATTGACTGAGGTTACTATTACATTGACTGAGGTTACTATTACATTGACTGAGGTTACTATTACATTGACTGAGGTCCTGCAGTGTTGTTTTACCTGTAGTGTTG
>MUZC01001678.1:578952-651028 GCA_002072015.1 Radix auricularia
TGACTGAGGTTACTATTACATTGACTGAGGTTACTATTAAACTGACTGAGGTTACTATTACATTGACCGAGGTTACTATTAAACTGACTGAGGTTACTATTACACTGACTGAGTTTAGAATTACACAGACTAAGGTTACTATTACATTGACTAGCGTTGCCGCAGCTAAAGTGCGAATAATTGTTCTATTCCATCGTACTATGTGTGAAGGTGGGGGTGGGGGTAGTCACGTGTCAACAACGGTCATTGTGTGAGACCAAACAACCCCGTCTGTCACAAAATGTTTCATTTCTTTCTCTGATGTTTGTCGTACGTGCTTCGGCACGGAGAGACATACTTGGCTATTTTTAGATGAGAGAAACGGATACGTATTTAATTCAAGAAACTTTCTCCACTATAGCCCGTGTATCCCATACTGCATCGCTTCCCAACTTGAATCGACAGTGTATTATATAGCTTCATACTGATCAGCTACTTGAACTTTAAAGAAGCCAAGTGTTCCTAGTTAGTGCTATGACGGATGATTTTTTTTTAAAGCAACTTTTTATAAAAGCTGTGTTGCAAAAAATGTTCATGAATTTTTCATATGAAAATGTCATTAAATTTATATAAATTCCATAATTTCAATAACCTTTTCTATTTTATTTTAATATTGTACATTTATATAGATGTTCCGTAGACATACTTTCCATTAATATACGGACACATGATTTAAGCGAATGTACTGAAACTAACTTTGTTGTTGTTCCTCACTATTACACTATTACCACCATTAACGTTTATAACTATATCGTTTGCAAGAAAGGGCAGATATATTAAATTGAACTTTCAAATAAATGGCTATAAACTAAATAAATTATTATAAACTACAGTTCGGCAAATTATGTGAAAGAAATTCATTTTCAAATCTACTGTAGTCTACTGTCATTTGTTGAATTTCTCTCCCCTAAAAATTCATTTTTAAAATAAATGGTTATTATTATTTAGTTTGCCCTACCAATAATGATTTTTATAATTCTATTTATTTCACTCAATCTCTCTCTCACTCTTTCTCCCCCCCCCCCTTCTCTCGCCCCTCCCTCTGCCAGACCCATTCCCAGTCTCCAGACAGAGATTGAGGTCACTGTGTACCACCATGGCGTCCTCTCTGATGACTTCCTGGGCTACGTGTCCATCCCCCTGTGGGAGTACAAAGTCATGGAGACCCCAAAGAGCAGGTCAGTCTGTTCGTATAATGTATACTAGCCTCCGTCTGAATGTGTGTGTTTATATATATATATATATATCATAGTTTAATCTTACGTGTAGTCGGTATGAAAGTTGTAGTTTCTGTAACTGGTCAATGGTCCGAAACGGTCACCTCAAAGTCAAACTTATTCTACCGCATCCAAACATGGTTGCGTGTGTGTGTCTGTGGGTGGGTATGTGGGTTGGTGGGTGCGGGCGCGCGCACGGCTATGGCTGTTTATGGGATAACCGTGTCTGCTTTGATATGGTTTCATATTCTCTTATATAGCTAGCTGTGTGTCCAACAGTCTCTTGTATAGCTAGCTGTGTGTCCAACAGTCTCTTGTATAGCTAGCTGTGTGTCCAATATTCTCATGTATAGCTAGCTGTGTGTCCAACAGTCTCTTGTACAGCTAGCTGTGTGTCCAATATTCTCTTATATAGCTAGATGTGTGTCCAATATTCTCTTGTATAGCTAGCTGTGTGTCCGATATTCTCTTGTATAGCTAGCTGTGTGTCCAATATTCTCGTATATAGCTAGCTGTGTGTCCAATATTCTCTTGTATAGCTAGCTGTGTGTCCAATAGTCTCTTGTATAGCTAGCTGTGTGTCCAATATTCTCTTGTATAGCTAGCTGTGTGTCCAACAGTCTCTTGTATAGCTAGCTGTGTGTCCAACAGTCTCTTGTATACCCAACATCTCCTCCAACAGTTGGATGTCGCTTCACAACAAGCCCGGCTCCAAGTCTGGTGACAGCAAGTACCGGGGTGAACTGGAGGTCAAGCTGACCTTCCACAGCCAGAGCAGGACAGAGGTCACGCCCCACGGGCTCAAGAAGCGGTCATCGTCCATCAGAAATCTGGCCACTGTCTTTGGTAAGTG
Source organism: Radix auricularia (assembly GCA_002072015.1). Classification (NCBI taxonomy): domain Eukaryota; kingdom Metazoa; phylum Mollusca; class Gastropoda; family Lymnaeidae; genus Radix; species Radix auricularia. The sequence continues at coordinate 581,062 of MUZC01001678.1, forward strand.
TTGTCCGTCTTTTTTGTTTATGGGCGTCTTCAAATTGAGCTGGCGCGTTGAATAAGTCTATAGGGTACTTCATTTCTAAAACCGGAAAGCGTCATAGCTCATTTCGTAATGTTCTTTTTTAGATTACATTTTAGCGAAACAAAGTTTTGAGGCATAAAAACAGTCAAATCACTATGTTCTCAAATTTGTTAGCTTAGTAAAATTACGAAATTGTTTTTTTTATTTTGCAAGTCCAATAAGCTGTCTTAAATTAACGAAGAATTAAAAATTAGCTGATAAGATCAATCATTCTCAATATACCTACATTCACGTATTGACTCGTATCTTTTATTAATTTTTTTTATGAATTTGTCCTTACAAAAGATAAATTTAGATATAATTTTTCTATTAATAGATTTCCGCCATATTATGAACATCCCTATTAGGTAGAAAATACAAGGACTCTACACAAAAAAACACATCAAAAAACTGTAGACACTAAGACATGTACAACAAGAACTATGAACACTCAGACACGTACAACAAGAACTATAGACACTCAGACACGTACAACAAGAACTATGAACACCCAGACATGTACAACAAGAACTATGAACACTCAGACATGTACAACAAGAACTATGAACACCCAGACATGTACAACAAGAACTATGAACACCCAGACATGTACAACAAGAACTATGAACAGTCAGACATGTACAACAAGAACTATGAACACCCAGACATGTACAACAAGAACTATGAACACTCAGACACGTACAACAAGAACTATGAACACCCAGACATGTACAACAAGAACTATGAACACCCAGACATGTACAACAAGAACTATGAACACCCAAACATGTACAACAAGAACTATGAACACTCAGACATGTACAACAAGAACTATGAACACCCAGACATGTACAACAAGAACTATGAACACTCAGACATGTACAACAAGAACTATGAACACCCAGACATGTACAACAAGAACTATGAACACCCAGACATGTGCGACCTGCTTTTGTTGGTTTGGATTACGACCATGGTGACCATGTTCAGTTGGTCAGTGATGTGGGTGTTATCTGTCGTTGTTGGTTCAGATTCGTATGGCTAATTATTGAATAAATTCATAACATAAGCCAGTTGGTATGGCTTATTGTTGAATAAACTCATAAAATAACCCAGTTGGTATGGCTTATTGTTGAATAAACTCTTTCAATAAGCCAGTTGGTATGGCTGATCATGAAGTAATTAAATGCTCTGAAGGGGGGTGGTACTGAAGTACTGACCTTGTGACTTCAGCAAATTGGCTGGTGACTTTCTCTTGGAGGAAAAAAAATCTTTTAGACCTTGTAATAATATGGCGGAAATTTATTGATAGAAATATTTGGGCTATATATCTTTTGTAAGGACTAATTCCATGAAAATTTAATAAAAGATACGAGTCAATGTGTAAATGTAGGTTTATTGAGAAGGATGTATGTCATCAGCTATTTGTTAATTCTTCATTAATTTAAGACAGCTTATTGGACTCGAAAAGGAAAAAAAAACAGTTTAGTAATTTTACTATGCTTAAAATTATGATAACATATTAATTCGACTTTATTTATGCTTCAAAACGTTGTTCCACTAAAATGTATTCTAAAAATAGAACATTACTCATTGAGCTATGGCGTTTTCCGGTTTTAGAAATGACAAAGCCTATTTCAGACTCCCACCCCCACCCACCCCAAAAAAGTTATACGTTTTTTTTTAAAATTTAAAAGGAGGCGGATCAAATGATTTAAGAAATATATATCAATATTTCAGTCTCACGTTGAAATGTATAGTCATCAGGTCAGATAAAACGATTTCTGTAAGAATACAATTGTACCACTGCTAGCACATGACACATACCGCACAACACACTTTCCAAAGGTCTAATTAATAGAATATTATTAACTGTGTTACATCACAGGACTACATATAAATGTACGCGTTGTTTAACACGACAAAGATGCTATTAAAATAAAGTTAAAAAGTCATTCGTCAAACTTAATATTAACAGCCAGTATTATTTGTATTTTTGACAAATTATGTCACAATTCATAGTTCAGCATTTTTAAAAATTATTAATCGCTGATCCACCTTCAAGTGTGATATTTTTCCTCCCTTGAATATTATTATTATTATTTTAAATGTTGTAACTTGTATTATTATGTTCCAGGGGACAAGTTCAAGTTTGCCCGCAGCCGCTCCCTACGAGAGAACCGCCGTGAGTCGGATGGTGGGAAAGTAGAGAAGAGCCGGACATTGGGTGGGATGGGGGCCCATGATGGTCGCGAGGTGGGTTATAGTGTTGTGTTGTGTTTATATGGACTGGTGGGATGAAAGGGGTGAGTGTGGGTTGGTGTGCCCAGAGATGGATGCGGTCGTATAGATGTGACTAAATAATTTCAGTTTTCAATTAATATTTTAATGTCCTTTATCGACTAACGTTTACTTACATATATATGATGCGCTCTTGACTTGTAATTGATAGATAGTTTTTGATAGCGAATAGTTTAATTATTCACCTAAATACTACAGATGAAAAAATATACCTACAGGTAACAGACCTAAAAATATATAGATAGAAGACCTATAGATAACATATCTTTAGATAAAAGACCTGCATACAGAGTACATACAGATAGAAGACCTAACAATAGTAATTTACATATAGCAGACATATAAATAGCAGACAGACTGCAGACCTACAGGTAGCAGACCTACAGGTAGTAGACAGACTGCAGACCTATAGATAACAGGCTGATAGATAACAGATCTACAGGTAGCAGACCTGTAAATAACAAATAGATTGCAGACTTGCAGAAAACAGTCTTGCATATAGACCTACAAACTATAATATAATACGTACAGGGAGCAAACATAAAGACATGTTCAATCCACAGAACCAGAATTATTCTTCTCATCATGTTTTCATAAAGACAGGCGATCAGAAAAGAGCAGCGCGTTCACACCGTTTAGTCATAACAATAACACGCTTTTAAATTTATCCTTGTTTGTCATTTGTTGACATAGTCGTTTGTTGATATTCTTGTTTGTCGTTTGTTGACATTCTTGTTTGTCGTTTGTTGACATTCTTGTTTGTCGTTTGTAATGTTAGTTGAATATCCGTTCTCTTTTTCGTACCTTCAATCTAAAATGGTCTCAATGACAAATGACAAAATTGGAACACTCTTTTGTTGTACCGTGTTTAGATTGTGTTGTACCGTGTTTAGATTGTGTTGTACCGTGTTTAGATTGTGTTGTACCGTGTTTAGATTGTGTTGTACCGTGTCTAGATTGTGTTGTACCGTGTTTAGATTGTGTTGTACCGTGTCTAGATTGTGTTGTACTGTGTTTATATGGTGTTCTATCATGTTTATATGGTGTTCTATCATGTTTAGATGGTGTTGTACTGTGTTTAGATTGTGTTGTACCGTGTTTAGATTGTGTTGTAGCGTGTTTAGATTGTGTTGTACCGTGTTTAGATTGTGTTGTACTGTGTTTAGATTGTGTTGTACCGTGTTTAGATTGTGTTGTACCGTGTTTAGATTGTGTTGTACCGTGTTAAGATTGTGTTGTCCCGTGTTTAGATTGTGTTGTACCGTGTTTAGATTTTGTGGTACCGTGTTTAGATTGTGTTGTACCGTGTTTAGATTGTGTTGTACCGTGTTTAGATTGTGTTGTATCGTGTTTAGATTGTGTTGTACCGTGTTTAGATTGTGTTGTACTGTGTTTAGATTGTGTTGTACTGTGTTTAGATTGTGTTGTACCGTGTTTAGATTGTGTTGTACTGTGTTTAGATTGTGTTGTACCGTGTTTAGATTGTGTTGTACCATGTTTAGATTGTGTTGTACCGTGTTTAGATTGTGTTGTACCGTGTTTAGATTGTGTTGTACTGTGTTTAGATTGTGTTGTACCATGTTTAGATTGTGTTGTACCGTGTTTAGATTGTGTTCTATCATGTTAAGGTTGTGGTGTACCTCACTAGATGATGTTAGAATGTATTGCACCGTGTGAGATTATGTTGGTTCATGTTTACCTTTCGGTTTTATATAACATAACTTATATTATCTGTAAGAGCACCAAGTCAGATAAGACCAAATGTTGTGTAACATAACTTATATTATCTGTCAGAGTACCAAGTCAGATATGACCAAATGTTGTGTAACATAACTTATATTATCTGTCAGAGTACCACGTCATATATAACTTATATTATCTGTCAGAGCACCAAGTCAGATAAGACCAAATGTTGTATAACATAACTTATATTATCTGTCAGAGTACCACGTCATATATGACCAAATGTTGTGTAACATAACTTAAATTATCTGTCAGAGTACCAAGTCAGATATAACTTATATTATCTGTCAGAGCATCAAGTCAGATATGACCAAATGTTGTGTAACATAACTTACATTATCTGTCAGAGTACCACGTCAGATATAACTTATATTATCTGTCAGAGTACCACGTCAGATATGACCAAATGTTGTGTAACATAACTTATATTATCTGTCAGAGTACCACGTCAGATATAACTTATATTATCTGTCAGAGTACCACGTCATATATAACTTATATTATCTGTCAGAGCACCACGTCCGATATGAGAGATATTTGGGATAAAAATGAAATTCAAGATAATTTCGCACAATGTTTTTTTCCTTAATTGAAACATTGAAACAGCCTTTATTCTAACATGGGTATTAGATCTGATTTGTATATTAAAAACTTTGGGGCGTTAGCACTGGAACATTATACTTTGGGGGGGGGGGGTAGTAGCACTTTTTGGAATAGTTATGAAGTGCGTTACTTGAATGCATGTTTTTTCAAGCAACGTTTTAAGTAGCCAGGTCGTTCATGTCGTACGGCCGACAGTTCGTAGCAGGGCTTTAGCTAGTTGATCGATATTTAAGGGTCATAGGAAAGATTGTTATATAATAGACCAACACAAACATGCAACCACATTTTCTTTTCTTTTACTAGTAGTTTTTTTTTAAAATTATTGTTTTGTTTCTTTTAATTCTCATTAATTCACCTTTTTTTAAAAAAAAATCCATTCACTTCCACCCAATCCCCTCCCGCACCCATTTTTCTCACGGCACACCAGACTCCTGGTGGGATTTCCCCCTATGCCCATTCCTCGGTCCATTTTTCAGCGCTGGACATCAATCGAGCCCCGTGGGGCATTGACCCCAACGCCCCGGTTTGTAATCTTGTCAAACTTGTTGTCACACCCTCTCGCTCCCTCTGTCTGTCTCTAGGATTCTGCTTGCTTATTTTCGGATAACTGGAATTGTTGAAAAATTCGTAGACTGTTAGGTCAGTGGTGGGTTTCTCACTGGTCATAACGGATCGGTATGTGCGCTGCGGAGTACAGCAGGTTGGCAGCTAGACTTCGCGATGTGTGGGGGGGCATTGTGTGGGGGGCGAGTAAATTTTGGTGGGGGGCTGTATAATTTGATAGTGAGACAGTTTGGTGAGGGGGGCTGTATAATTTGATAGTGAGACATTTTGGTGAGGGGGCGCAGCAAGGTGTGGTTAGAAATCGTCATCATTGAGGCTAGCATTGCTAGTGGCCGAGAAAGACTGGCAGTTAAATGGTCCTAATCCACCTTACCGATGGTCACGGATGCGAAACTCCGCTTAGGCAGCGATTTTTTTCCCAGGGCCAATGATGTCCATGAGTCCACCCAGCTCCGATCGGGTACCTGACACAAGTTAGGGAGATGCTGTGCACTCTGGCGTTACTTGCCAGTAAATTCTTAGTAGAACGTACGACGCACTAATTTTCTGCATAGAAAGAGGCGTTTTAAACAAATAAGACACGATTTGTTGCCTGCTGACTGAACATGGACCACAAAAAATGATCGCGCTGTGGACTGACAGCGTTGTTACCACGAAACTCACCATTGATCTAGTTAGTCGAGTCCCCAAATTTCTTTTTTGCTTTCATATTTGTACCGTACATCCTAACGGGTTTCTTTTATCAAGCCATAAAACGTATTATTTTAAAAATGTTCATCGATTTTTTTTTAAAATTACAAACGTTATCGGTACAGATTAATTACTTAAATTTACTTTTTTTTAAAATAATTTTTTTAACTAAAAGTTTTTTCATGAAATAGAATCACATTTAGTGGCTTGTAAAAAAAACAACTTTTTAGGATTACTATTTATGTAAAGATTCACTTGTTATATTCTAGATGTTGTAAGCCTTCACCAAGAAGAGTAACTCTCCGTGGTTGTAGTTGGTGAAGGGAGCTAATCACGTACCCATGAATCCATGAAATTGACTCTTTTTTCCTTCTTTTTTAAATTAATACTTTTTAACCAACCCCTGTAAATAATCGTGTATTCGGAAAAGATCGAGATTACTGCTGATGCTAGAGATTGGCATTATTGGAAATTTGGGCCACTGAGGTGTAAGCACATGTGTGACCGACGCATTATTTCAGCCAATAACAATGGGCGTCTTGTTAACTCAATGACGACCCGACATCAGCCCCCACCCACCCCCACACCCGTTCTCTTCCATAGACACAACTATTTGATATGAATAACAAAGATTTATCTGGTCATTTGAAACACACTTGAAAAATCACGTGACACTTAATGCACGCCCTTTTTTCTCCCCACTCCAAATGTCGAAGTCGATTTTTGTTTCGTTTCTTCCTCAATAATCCCAGTTTTTATGTTGGCGTAACATCTGGTCACACATGTTCTAGTCGGTGTACACTATACAGTGTTCTAGACTGCACGAACCATAGCTGGAAATTATTATTTTATTGTATGTGGATATTTGTGTTGTTTTTAATCATTATGTTTTATTAAAGAAATTAATTGCATCATGAAATGGAGAGTTTCAGTTCAGTTATCTATTCTGTGTTTTATGTAATTATTGTTTAAGTTTAAGGCCCGTAATAATGTCTTCTTTTTTTCTTTTTATAGCTCCCTTCCCGGCCAATTAGATGATACCTTAACAATAAAATGAAAATTCCCGTATAATTTTACACTGAATCAAACAGTGATTTGTAATGTTACATTTTATATCGTGTTTTGTTACACCTGCGAGTTCTATTATATTTGTTGCTTTAGTAAGGTTAATGGGGAAAAACATTTTATTAATTAACCACTCCTGCTTTGACACGAACCATGAAAAAAAAAAGCCGTATGGAAAAACTGTGGAGGAAAAAGCATATTTCCTTGTCTTCCAAAATTATATAATAACAGATAACGTCGCCGACATTTGGTAAATATTAGTAACACCTTGATGGGGGCTCATATGGCCCAGATATTGAACAGTTTTAGAACCGGCCCCAGTCGCACGCACGGGAGCGAACTCTCAAAAGAAAATCGAATTTACTAATCCATTCAGATCGTCAACTTTATTGATCTCCCTTTCATGAATATAATTTTCTTGAAAAAAAAGTCAAAATTTTCCCATTGCTTATTCACCTGCACATTTCGTTTACTTTTCCTTTGGTTGCTTGTTTCTTTCTTGATTATTATTGTTTTCTTACTTTTTCCATTTTTTCTTGCCAGTTGCTTTGTTTTTAAATATTCGGAAGAAAGACAACTGCTCGCACGTCACAGCGCTTGGCTTTGTGTTCAAAATTAATTATCCGCGTGCGTCTTTGTGTCAGTCATTTTAAGTGTCCGTGTGTGTGTTTATTCATTGTTATTGTTGTTTTAATGTTGGCGAAAAAAAAGAACGTAATAAGAAGAAATTATACTCTAATGATTATACACGTAATATATAATCATATTATTATGAAAATATAAGCCGTTCAATTTGCAGCTGGCTATGTTAATCACGCCTCAACTCTCTACTGACGTCATAGGGGTTGGGTGGAGGGGAGAGACAGTCTCTCCGAGAGTATTCAGTTCAGTTCTTGCTTTTAGCATTTTTTTCAACCCACACTACGCCCCACCCCAACAAGTCAACAAGCCTTGTTTTCAATTTGTCTTTTAATACATTTGAAACCAAATTTCCTCAAATATTTTTTTAATAATTAACATTTTAATCTACCCCCCCCCCCTTTTAAAATGTTAAGATTTACACTTTAAAAGTAAGGGGAGACAACAATTTTGTAATGTTTTAAATTTATAATTTATGCATGTATTTATTTGTTTACAAATTATAAGACGAGTTAAGTAAATGTATATGTTAATGTTAAGTATAATTTTTAAAATTATTTAAAATGAATTCATTGAATTTTTTTAAAAAAATATTTTTCAAAAGAAATCACTGATTAAAAAAAAAAATCGAAGATAAGAATTTTGCTTTTGCATAGCACATACATACATCCTGTTGATCTGTACAATAATAAGTATGCTCGCATGTTGCGATAATCTTCTGATAGATTTTTACGGATAATTATTGCGTGTGCTTGTGTTGTTTTTGTTTATTTCTTAAAATAAAATAAAAATACTTAAAATATAAATTTAAAAGAAAAGAAAACTCTACTTTTTATTTATTTTATATTTAATACTTATAATCTTTACAAGTAGGCTTAGAAAAAAAAGATGGTAGGTCTATTACTATAGTTGTATGGCATAGTCATAGTGTATTACAAATTACACCAGCTAAACTAACTATAACTAAAGATAACCATAGTCACCAGAAAGAAATAAAAAGTTGTCTGTGAGAGTGAGAATGTACGAACAAACTAATGGGGGGGGGGGGGGGGGCGACAGTAATACACATTTATCTCCCACATAAAACGTTGTTCATGGTCGTGGGGTAAAAAAACAACAATAATCTAAAGTAAATAAAATGACAAGGACGGGGTAGGTATAGTTCGTGACCCGCGGCTATTCGTAATTCGTAAGTCTGCCGGTACTATCAGGTCACTCTTGGTCTTAGCGAACGTGGGCCCCTGTGGGCTGGTGGAGATTGCCGCGCTGAGATGTAGGTGATCAAGGCGACTGCACGTCGTTTTGGTTTGGCTTGGGAATCACGGGGTTATTGTTATGGTGACAATGGCGGTTGGTTGGTTGGGAGGGATGGGGGTAAGAGTAGTTTACCTCTATAGAATAGTTCAGTGGTTGATAACCTCTTTGTGAAGGCGTGCCCAAAATTTAACCAAAACCCACTAGTTTATAGCAGAGTGCCAACAATGTTATGAGACCCGAAATGAAAATGGGGTTGGCTTAGCTGGTTTGATTAAGGAAGTAATATTTTTGTGGCGTGCCGGCTGACGAGGCTCTGCGAGCCTACGGCACGCGTGTCACAGTCGGCTCTGATATAGTTCGTAGGTTATAAGTTATAGTATAAAAATTTAAAATTTCAACCCGCCAACTCACCTGTTGCAAACTTCATTTTTTAATGATTTAAAAAACAACCTGGACCCCACCCCATTGCGGGTCATTGCGCTAACCTTGCCCCGGTACGCCGCTCGTCCAACAAAAATTATATCACATTTACATATTATTTTAAATAAGATGCCTAATTAAAATATGCGTCACGAGTTTTCAACATAATATCTCCACCATTTATTTTTAAATGATCACACTTACTTAATCCATCCATGTCTGCTACTGGTATGTTTGTATTTAGGGCGCTAAATAGATGGAGATTGCAATCTGCACCTCGTCATATTAATCAGTATACTAACTATACAAGATAACTATTAATAGACTATCTAACAGAGATGCAATTATTATGTTTTTAACATTTGAAGGTTAACGTTATATGTACAATCTTCGCCTATATTAAATAACTAAATTAAAGGAATTAACTCATTTTTAAAATAATACATAATTTTAAGAGTTATGTTTAACGCGACCATCAATTCCAGTATATAATTAAAGGATAACTTAATTACTTAATTATTAAATGAAACATTTATTAATTTATTTTCTTAAAATCAATTTTGGTAAGGTCAAAGTATTAAAAGTCGTTCAGTGTGGGATGGAGAATGAATAATCTTTTCACTATTTAATAATAATGTTAAACTCACTGTTGTCTTTTCGTTGAAGCTATCACAAGCGTTAAACTAAAAGTTGGCTGCTAAATGAAGTGTTTGAGAAACCAGTATTAGTATTTTATTATATAAATGAGTCAAAGCCAGGAAATTGTGGAACAAGTTAACTGGAACTGTGATGCGTAAACTTAAAGTTGAAGTCTTCTGCAGCTGACAAAACAAGAAAGAATAAGTGAAAAAACAAAGAAACAGAGATTAAAAATTAAGTTAAAATAAGTGCATTTAATAATCCATCATTCACCATCATAAATGAATTATTGCATTTAAAATCTCTATCTTAAAGCCAACTACCTTTAATAAAGATGTAAGTTAAGACTTAAGTTTAAAAGAAATGTTTTAGGATTCCCCAAATTTAACTGTTTATTATAATACATTGCTCGCAATAGTAGAGGAAAGACACAAATAAATTATTTAATTTTTATATAACTAAAGGCCAGGGTACAATATTTTAAGTTTATCAATTCAATGTTAACTAATTCCTACAATTACAATTAGAAAGAGCAGGAGGTGCTTCTTATTAAAAAAATTCATGCTTCGCTAAGAAAGTGCTGGTAATTAAGAAGTGTCTGGCTGCTAAATGATTAACCCGTGCCCTGTTTTAAGTGGATGATTTTTATATCATTGAAAAAATAATATCTTATAGTTATAATAATTATTAATTGCATTCTTTTACTCCAGCTTTAGATACTCTAATTTTTTAAATTCATATTTTAAATTTTAAACCCTTATCTTTAAAACACTGGTATATGTATTAAAGCAGTATCAGACTAATAGTAATTATAATCAGTAATTATAAGTATCAGAAACCATTCTTTCATTCAGAGATTTGGAAGTTTGAATCTAGTTACAAGTAGGCTCCAATTTAACAGTTAAATATAATAAGAAGACTTACTTCAGCTACTACTTTCCCAGTTTCATCAAATACTGATTGGATGTAAATACTGATAACCGTAAATTGCTAGTGTTTTGTTACTATGGTAAAAGTAATTAATTATGCTCTAACTGTATTTTCTGATATGTGGACTAAAATAAAAAATTTAACATGACATAATAGTATAGTAACTTAGTAATAGTAATAATGCTTATCTCAGTCGGAAAAACAAAAACTTTGTTTCTTGGTTTTGGGTATGTCTCACTGGCTTTTTTTCCTGTTGCTTTTTTATGTTGAATTTACTTAATTTTTAAAGTTGAGCTTATTTGATACTTTTTTATTGTTAATAAATTAAGAGATCTATTCTATAGCTTACATTAATAAATTGAAAATATGTTGAAAGATTGTAAAATAGATTAGATGTGTAGGTCATCTTTAATGAAATTACTTAAAGCTTTTATACTACATTTCATAACTTGAAAATACCTAATTTAAAGATAAAGTAGTTGACATATCATATATCTTACAGTAAATATTAAAATAATTTATAAAAACAATTTTTCATTCAAGCATACATAATTTAATTTAAAGTAATGAATATGCTGTGATTTTTATATAGCTTATTAACAAAAAGGCTTATTAAATAAAATTATATTATTTCAATTTTACCTGCATTTCACACCAGTAATAAATAATACATTACTAGTAGTATTACTAGTGTATTTATATTAGTATTCTTGTTTTTATTCTGTTGATCTTTAAATGTTACTTGTACGTTTGTCTTAGGATACACTGACTCGTAGTTACAGCATGTCTGCAGCTTACATCAAGTCTATGTCATTAGACAGAAACAAAGAAGACATTTACTCTGTCAGCAAGAACACAACATCCACCAATGAAAACAAGAGCAAGAAAAATGGCAGCACTAATACTAATATAACCAACAACATCATGCTGCCACAGACTGGTAAATTTCCTGATTTATTTAAGTTTAAGTTTGCTGTCAAGGTTTAACTGTAAGCCCATCTTAACTTTAACATTAGGCTTATGTCACTAACCTTTTTTTGGTGGTACAAAATATTTTCATGAACTTTTTACTATTGTTATCAAGTGCTCTATGAAGCACTACAGTATTCTTCTTATTTTCTTTATTTGCTTACAATTACAACAATTTAAAAAACCCTCAGATAATAAAATTTTTATTTTTTAAAGTCTAGATGAGCTCGTTTTAAATTCATTGATTCAGTATTAATTTTATCTTTTTTTGTTCATATCTGGTTTCATTTTTAATACATTTGCATATATATTTACAATTTGTATAAACATAATTACAATAATAAATGTTATTTTATCAAATTTACCATAAATTTAAATATTCCCAGGTGTCTCTCAAGTCTACAGTCAGTCCATGCACAACTTGCCAGGAAATCGACGTAGTTGTACGGAAATTCCGCTCCGTCAACCCCCACCACTGCCTTATGATCCACGACTTTCATCCAAGGATGATTCAGTTTTGAAAGACTTAAATGATCGCAGAGCCATGTCAGAGTATCACATTAACTCAGCTTTTCGTGTTCCACCTGTGTCCAACTATTTTGACTCTGGTCCTAGAACTGAACTTTCTGGGATTTACGAGAGCATAAGGGAAAGGACAGAGCCTGAAAACTCAGTGTCTTCCTCCTCTGATCCAGAAAGTGTTCCAATGCCAAAGCCTCGCCAAAGGCGCTTGCCTCGTCAAGATGGGGCACCAGTTTCCAGAAGAAATAAGGGGGACCCCCATGAATTTAATGGAAGGGATTCAGGTATATTGGAAGATCGCTCTTCAAGTCACGGGAACTCACTTGAGGGCAGCAGTATCACAACTACAGACGGTACAATAAACGGATCTAAAACTCGGGGCAGGTCTTTGATACCCAATGACAATGAAGGCTCTCATCTTGAGTTGACAAGATCAGAAGCACAAGGAAATAATTCTTCTGTATTTCATCAAACAGAGCGGGGCCGTACTAAGAAAAAGGTGCCTGTGCCCAGCTTGTTTTATAGCAAGGAGAATAATCAGGGTGAGCTGGTAGTCCGAAAGAGGTCCAGGGGACAGCGAGACAGATTACGACAGATGAGGCAGGGTACGTCTTATGTGGTTTAGATTATATTTTAGTAAATGGCTTTGATGTTAAATTTTTTATAAAATTGTTTAATAATTCACTTACTTGATGAACGTTATTATAACTAATGCAGATAATATAAAAAATATATTTATCAAATTATTAATATTTAAATTTGATTAATTATTTATTACCAAGAAATAGCTTTTACTTTTACTTATATAATTATATAGTACCAGTGCACTATACATAAATTTCCTTGTAAAATTTATTCATTTTTTTCCCTTAAATATATCTTATATATATTAAATTTAAAACCTTTTCTTCTCATGTAGCATTCTAGTTATTTAAAAGAGAGCATTAAAATTTATAGAACAAATCCTCCCATTTAATTTCAAATTTGGCACATTAAGAATATTTCAACAGTTGAATAAAAATTTTTTTAAAAGATGGAGTAGTTAATATAAAATTCTGGCCTACAGGTAACAGAAGGTACACCGTGCAAGGCCTAGACAACCATTCTGGGTTGTATGATGAAAGTCTTTCTGAAACAAGTGATGCCTCTCGACCTGAAGTACCAGATGATCTTCTTTCTGTGTTCAAAAATATGACAAAAGAGGTCAGAGCAGAACAATGGAGAATTATTCTGTTGCAACAATTATTAAAATATTGTGTGATAAAAAATGTAAAAATACTAGCTTTTAATTTACAGCTCAATAAAAACGAAGATTGAAATTATACTAATACTATTCATCTAAATTCATTCTTGGCATGTGGGAAATTAATTTGTGAAAAGATGAGGACAAAAAAAAGTAAAAGTATTAGTATTAGGAGAGTTGATTACTCAGTGGCGGATTTAGCTATAGGGCAGGGGGGCGGGTTGCCCCCCCGCGTGCCAGTTGGGTCTAAAATGGCGCCCCCCCTGAACACTAAAAAGGTGTAATTAGAGCAGAAAAAAGATTGCTAAACACGAAAATTTTAATCAACACTAAACTGCAATACAAAAATATTGGCGCGCTAAATATCGTATTTCAAAATTTTAATATCTGGTTTGATCAGTCAGGAGCGTCGTCAAGAGGAAAAGAATAGAGAATTATTGAAAGGAATGATAGACGTGACGTTTTTCTTAGCAAAACAAGGTTTGCCATTCAGAGTACACAGAAAAATTCTTGCTTTAGACTTTAGTGATTGTAGTTGTAGTAATACTTGAAATATTTGTTAAATCTTAAGTTTATTAGCCAACTATGATTCCACTATCGAGAGTCATCTAGAGTTTAAAAGAAAAATGAAATTTATTTAAGTCATGATGTGCAGATTGATTTAATTCAATCATTTGCATCTGAATTATCGGCAGTAATTGATAATAAAGTTAAGTCTTCACATTTCTTTTCTGTAATTATCGATTAAATCATTAATATATCTAAAATTGATAAGATGTCACTTTACGTTCAGTTTCAAAATCGGTCATGTTGTGGAAAGATTTATAGGCTTTTATACTTTGGTAAGCAGCAGTGCTGCATCCGCATTTGCTGAGAAGTTTCTTACAGAACTACACATTACAAAAGCGAACAGTTGATATCACAATCTGAGGAGGAAAGGCATATGATGGCGCATCTGTGATGTCTGGAATTGAGAGTGGCCTTCACAATTTCACACAATGCCATCTATGTTCATTGTTGTGCCCATGTTTTGAATTTGGTCACTATCGAAGCAATATCTGTAAACAGTGATGTATACAGTTGTTTTTGGCACAGCTGAAAGGTTGTATGTATTCTTTACGTCTAGTTTACCACGTCTACATACTCTTAAAGAGCATCATAAATCTCAATATGAATCAACAGTAGATACTCTGAAATGACTTTTTGACACAAGTACAAGATGGGTAAGCCGTAGGCCGTAAGCATGCAGTTGATTCAGTTGTTGGATCATTCTCTGCTGTTCTAGCCACTCTAGAAGATATAAATTCATCAACATAACATAAAGGAAGTGTCAGAGCAGAAGCCATGAGACTATATGTTTTAATGGCAAAATATTCTTTTGTTTTTGCTGATGCCATTTGTACAAAATTTGGTTGATATCTTCGTGTTATCAAACCACTTGCAGCTCAAGAGTATTGATATTGCAATTGCAAAACTATTGATCGATGTTGGAAGAAAATAGTTTGTTGAAATTAGAAGCGATCAAGCTTTTTAAAATTCTGAAAGTAGATGTGTAATCATTTATTGACGAAAATTGTTCCAAACTAGATTTAAAGAAACGCGAATCGCAGAAAATAAAAGTATGGTAGGCGAACTTAGTAGAGATGAACCAGCTAATGATCCAACTAACAATTTTAAATCTGAAACGTACTTCACTATCTTGGATACACTTCTAAAATAAATAGATGATCGATTTAATGACTTTAGGGGCGCATGTATTTATTTCTATTGTATTGATCCATCACAAATGTTGGAAGAAAATAAAGATCCTCTTTGAAGTTTATGCAAAATTTACAAACACATTAACCTAGAAGAAGCAATCGTTGAATAGTATAATAGTATACTTTAAAAGATTTATATGCATCACAACGTCCATCACTATCTAGTGAGCTACATCTTAAAGAGTTTCTACCATTCTTGACTGAAAAATAAATGGCATCAGGTCTTTATAGTTTGTTAATATTCTATACAAATTTACTTGAATCTTCCTGTTAGCAATGAGTGAAAATCATCAAAAATCATCAAAAATAAATATCCGATAATGTCATTCCTTGCCAAGACTGCTTTGAGAATACAAGTTTGAGTTTCCTCAGTTCCATGTGAATGATTGTTCAACTCGGCTGGTTATATTGTCTTTTTACGTAGTTGGTGAAAAGTTGATATATAAAGGAGACATGCCAGTGTTATTTAGATTTTCAACAAGAACGTGAAATGAGTGTTACTTATGACATGATAAATTAAAATTTTTGGCTTTAATCTAAATTAACAATTAATCAATCGTTAATTTTTCAAAAGTTAATGATTAAATTTAAATTAATCGTTAACAGCCCTAGTATTTACCCAATGCTCTGATATTAGTAAAATTTTGCGGCGCCCCCTGAAATTCTCCTGGCCCCCCCACGCAGACAAAGCTAAATCCGCCACTGTGATTACTGATACTGTCTAGTTTTAAGATTTTAAAAAATTTGACAATTTGGCAGTGGGAGAGGTGATTAGGTTAATCAAAAGATCAATTTTTATCATTAATTATTAATTGTTTTTTTCATCTAGGAACTCTTTCGTGTGGTCATTCAAAGTAAAGCCCAGATGATCAGAAAGGACCAATACATAAAAGATTTAGAGAACTACATTGATGACCTATTAGTGAGGGTCATGGAGGCCAAACCTAAGCTACTGAGCAGACCTGGGATGCACCGATAACACAATAACTTTCTTTAGAAATCTTTTGTTTACTAAGAATTTTACCCGAAAGTGGTATTTAATTTTAGTTTTTACTGCCATTTTCTTAAATGACCACCTTGTGTCACTAACCGGTGATGTAATTTTTTAAATTTTAGAACTTTGGAGGTTAAGAAATAGCTTTAGTTGTAGCCTTTTTTTAAAAAGCTAGCATATAACTTATAAGCTAACTAATTGTTTAAATTTGATATATTCAGTAGTTACTGATTTGAATGTGCCAGTCATGTAACAGTTATTTTAAGTTGGTCTTTATTTCTATTTCACTAAAAACTGAACATAGCTTGGTCTTCCCTTATAAATTTTAATATTAACTTTTTTAAAATTTATTACCAATATATTATTTTACTTTTCATTGTCAAGTCAAAGTAAGCAAGAATCATTTTGCTGTTGGCATAATATAATTCTAATTAAACTTATAAAATACATGGCATCTCTTGCTTTTATCCTGACATTTTTGCTTTATTTACAATATTTAATTTACAAATTACAAGGGAATGAAGTCTTATTTTCATATTAAATTTTCAGTGATGCTTTTTTACACTCAATTGCGGTGGTATTGCGGCATTTGCGGCAGCGTGCTGGACTACCAAACCAGGCAAAAGAGAGTCACGGGTTCGAGCCTCGGTGCTGGCCACACAATACCTTGCAGTTAGTAGTGGCTAAATGTAACTTGTGAACGCTACTTCACTTGCCCCATATTCCGCCATGGACTGAAAGGGGATTATTATTATTATTTATTTTTCATTACATTACATTTATTTTCCAGACTGTACAATTGTTATCTTTAGAAAGAAAAGTATTCAATTACTTAATGTTATTGTTTAAATTGGTTTACATATGATATAGATGGATAATTTATTGATATTTAGTAGTAAAATTTGTAAAAAAGAGTAACAATCCTCTTTGACTACTAATAATACTAATATACTAAAGATAAAAATTTATTATCAACCTGAAAAATAAACCTCTATTCCCATCTCTTCATCCTGATAATGTGACATGACATTAGATGCTTAATTTACAATGAGGTTGGAATGGCTAATACTAATACTAATATAACGGGTATTTATGATTTTGAAATTCGAAAAAAGTAATTATTACTCATGAGAGATCATTTTGTTTACATTTACATGAAATACATGGGATCCTTGTTGATCAGTTCTTAAGATGCGTTGTAACCCGATTTTCAGTGTAAGTTGGAATAAAATAAAATAAATAAAATAAAATATACCATAGTATTAGTATTACTATACAGTACTGTACGCACAGTGCCATAAAAATGTAAGTTACTTGCGTATGTACAGAGACTGAGCGACTCTTCCTCACCCTACAACTACAACCACAACAAAGCGTATTCTGCTGCCACACGCCCGACACTAGATTGTGATTGTTCATGTGGCTTACCATGCTAAACTGCTTAAGGCGGAATGCAGCGTAAATATTAATAATATTTTATTTATATTTTTAAGGGGGCTTGTTTGTAACCATGGGACAGCATTAGGCATAATTCGGGGACCAGCCTAACCTGAGGACTCCCTTTACAATTATTTTTTTTAAAACTTCGTGCTATAAATGAAAATGTAAAAACTAAAAGTAAACAGAAATGCCAATAATGCCATACTAAAGAGTGCAGTCAAATGTATTTGTAACAAATTTTTAAGGATTGGTTCACTTAGAAATGAAATACAATTGTAAATTGTAAGCAATATTTAGTTTTCACTTTCCCCATTTATGTCTATTGGTCATAGGATATGTAAATTGATTTTTGTAAATAGGTCCAGGTGCTTCTTGTACTTATTTTGATATTACACACACAAGATTTTAGAAATATAATAATCTAAAAACATTTCACATGTACTTTGTTTGTTAGTACCTATAATAGTTCTGAATCTAAACAGCTTGTGTACCACTATGTATTGGTTGATTCTCTGCTAAGTTGTTGGTGTTTTAGGCAATGGGGCCACAACAGGTTGAGAATGTGAACCACCTTAGTACAACTGAATTAGTAAGATGAGTTGTTAGTTTCTAACAGTAATGAATGTCATTAATTTTACGACATCTACCGGTTTGATACCATAAACATTTTATTCAAATTATGGCCGATGATAATATTTTCTTTTCAGATTTATTACTTAATTCTTGTTATAGTTATATTATGCAGAAAGTTAGAAAGCATTCATTCAAATAATGCTATTATCATTTTTGATATGTCCAAAAGTTTCTGTATGTATTACTTAAACAATAACATATTTACAACTTTTTTCCCTGATGTAGGTTTTTAATAGACTCAAAAGATAATTACTAATTTTTTAAAATACACACTTTAAATATTTTTTTAAAATCACTGATTTTGTATTAAAAAATCTAATACAATTTAACTAATACAATACAATTACAAAGGTAGCACATCTTCCTCCTCTGTTGTGCAAGTCTAGAATTTTTATTTGTGAATGGAGAGACACATATGGAAACACCATTTCTTAGGTTACAGATGTATTAACCCAGACCTTTAAAAAAGTGAACTCTTCTGTATGAATATCCTAGATCAATGCAAAGGTGCGTCATTGCTGATGGTGGGGGATTTTTTTTTAAACATCATAATTTTAGTGTTTTTTTTTCTCCAAATGTCTGTTACAAAATGTCTTTATTTTCCAATCATACATTATTTGGAATTTTTTTTACCATTTTGGCATGATTCATTAATATTAATATATTTAATAGCCATACATAACATATTACATGTACTTGTAGGCTACCACAGAACTGTCGGTGTACTTTTAATATGTATTAGTTACAGTTTGTATTTTTTAATGAAAAATTTAATAATTTTCCTTCCTAAGACCACAAACAAAAAGAGAGCTACGGAAAATTATCCTACAGTTTATTAATTAATTAACTTAAAAATGGACTCTTAGTTATTGAAGACTGTATACTGTACTTCCTAAACAAATCTAATCTCCACCATTATTTGTTTTACCTATCAACATATTCAAGAGTGCTATTACTGCTTTACTAAGTAACCTATTTCCAATTAAGAATCAAAGTTATCGAAATATTTTTTACTTTTAATACTTTTACAAAAACAATGAGAAATGAAATATTCATCAAATTCAATGTTTTCTTTATAATGTCCTCATACACATTTAACATCTATATAAAAAAATTCATGTTTCAACTGTATGCAATTAGAAATGCCACCCCCCAACACCTTTTGTTCATTTTTAATATATATTATATTTATAAATATATAGTTTACCTGTTTTGAATAAGCAAATAGTTGAAAAACTTTGATTGTGCCAAGACAAATGATTGGTGAATAAATATACAATTTTATCCATACCTCCACACTGCAGGTACTACTATCAATAAATTTGAGTGAAGATACTTTATATACTTTTTTAACTTTTAAGTACCTATACACAGGCTACCAGGGGAAAAAATAAATTCTTTATATTTACAGTAATCTATAAATACTTCCTACAATTTTAATGACATAAAATATTCCATTTTTGGGAATACAACTTGTAGTTGTGTTTTTTTTTTCATTTAACTTTTTTAAAAAAAATATTTTATTTAATTTGTTTTTTTAAATTAAAATTTTAAGTCAATACATGTTTTAGATTTAGGCAAAGAAATCTAATAGGTTTACTATGCTTACAACCTAATTTGAAAATTTATTTGAGTTAAGCTAATTATATATCTAACCCCCTTTTCAGTCCATGGCGGACTCTAGGCTGCAAAGTAGCGTTCACAAATTTATTAAGCCACCACCAACGAGCAAGGGATTGTGTGGCTAACAAAATGCCCCGGGGCCTTGCAAGTACTGAGGCTCAAGTTCTTGACACGGTTCAGCTTTTAAGACCACCGGTTCGGTTCGGCTTTTAAGACCACCGAGTCCCTCAGTTAAGCTAATAAAAATAAAACTAATATTTTGTGGTTCAAACACAATATCTTCAATAACATAATTAATCATAATCTAACATGCTTGGACCATTTAATTTAAGCTTATAACTTATATTTATTTTTATGGAACTGCCAACTAAACATCTGTTAAATTCACAATGCCATTATTTTTTTTTTGTGTCTGTTTACTAACAAACAGTAACAGTATTAAAGTTATAGGGAAAATTAATTTTAATAGGTAAATTAATTATACTAAAAAGTGACACTCATAAACTTTTAAAATAGTCGTAGTAGCAATTCACAGAGATATAGGTGATAAATTATGTTTTGTTCTAAATTAATAGTTTTAAAAACTTTAAACAATAACACAATACCACAAAGAATGAACAACTTTAGATAATTTAATTAGTGTCAGCATGACAATTTGTGGCATTTCCCCCCCCCCCCACCCCAAAGAAATCTAAATGAATTGATACCAATACATAAACTGTACTCTAGGGTATCACCATTACAACAAGAAAAAGTTATTTTATTTTTTTACACACTGCCTAATAAAAACAATTTTTGGTTAAACTTCAACTTAATTTAAAGTTATTCATGCAGTTACACAGTGGAAAATATTACATTTATATTTCAATGAGCGGGGCATTGATTTTATCTGTGTGGAGTCAATAAATATTGCAAAAAAAATTATTCCAGGGTTGAAAATATAGAACAAAATCACTTTGACAAGAAATATTCCTTATTATTTTTAGAGTAGAAAATCTTTAAGTTAAATAGTGCAATCATTGCTACCCAATAACTGAGACAACATTTTGATCAATCAATACCAGGTTGTTCCAATAAAATAACTTTATTTGTGTGATCTGCTGAAGTAGAAATTCATTTTTATAAAATGTCCATTCCGTTGTGTTTTTCTATTCAAACCTACTGACATTAATTTCAAGTACTATAATAATTAGGCATTGATGACTAATCAAAATTCCAATTAAGCACCTGAATAATTTAGCTTATACTTATTTTCGATTCTTCACTAAATTTCCACTGGGGAAATCAGATATCAATGATCAGTAACATATTTCTTACTTTGCTTAGGACATTAATCACATACTACATATTGCACCAAAGTTCCTGTAAGAAATTAAAAGAGTTAAAATATAAAATTAAAAACACATTGCAGAGCTAATATTTCAAATGACTTTATTTCATAAAAGTGGGGATCGCTTGTATTTTTTTTAAAAAATCTACCCTGGCACCAACAGAACTGCACTACAAACAAACAGGACACTAAAATTGTACAAATACAAACATACAGACAATAAAAACAACAAAGGCTGAAATGAACTTTTAAAAAATTAAAAATTACAGTGAAATATCTCAAAATCCTTACAATATCAAAAAGTAATCAAAGACAATTGTTGCAATTTATTCACTGGAATAAAAATTTAAGTTACTTATGTAGCTTTTTTTTATAGTAAGTATATGCCAAACTAATGCATAATTTTGGGGGGAAACCATTTGTGGTGAGATACTACTAGGGAAGTGTTAAATAGGGATGGGCAATTACCAAGTCCAAAATAATTTCCTTCATTATGTATTCTGACAAGGTTGATTTTAATGTTTGTTTAAGTTACATGTGATGAATGGTGCGTATTTCAACAAGACAGTTTTTTTTTCTTTAGCTTTCCAATATTATCAAAGAAATATGTTTGGAGCCAAAAATAAATCTTCACCTAAGATGAGATGTGATTTTCTTTCATGGTCACTCATCTCATCAAGTTCAGTCATATTCTCTTATGTAAAACTACTGAATACAGAACAAAAAAATTCAACTGAAAATAATAAACAGGCACATGAGCAAAAACAAACTGAAAAATAAATGCACATAAAATAATTACTGCTTTTAAAATCCATCTATTTGTTCAAATCCTTCACTATGGGGGATCTAGATGCCTTGTCCTATTTGTCTTGAAGTAGATGGATCCTCTTGTGACTTGTAAATCCTCCTTTAATTAGTCCTCTTGAGCCTTTACTCCAATCCTGCTGGTTAAACTCCATCTTGACATTCTAAATCTAAAAGCTTTTTTCTCTCTTTCTAGTAATGATCTCTCAGTACTATCATGCTTAATTTAATTTGTGAAAACAATCATTTTTTTAAAAACTAAAAATTCTTTACACAATATGATACAAATCCTGACAGCAAAAAAAACAATAATTCCTACAATGGCAACACGGATGATGATGGTAGAACATACAAGATTCCTCTCTGCGCAAACACCAGGAACATTTGGCCAGTAGAACAAACTCAGTATAAGATGAAGTAGCCTGGGGGGAAACAAACAGGGGGAAGAGAAAGAAAATACATGGTCAGTTGAACATTATCAGGGATAAAAAATTTTAGATAGTGATGTCTGCAAGGCTGTTAATTACACTTTTATACACTCATTCTTTAACATGAATGAAAGTAGCCCACAGTAGGTTCCTAATATCCAAATGAAGAAAATGCAGGAGAGCATGGTTGTACAGCTTTTTGTGGTTGTAATTTTAACAGTTTTGCAGACACACTCCAAAAGTACAGTAAAATGGGAATATACAAATGTTTTCATTACAGTGCAAAGTTTGAAACAAATTAACTTTACACATCCATTCACTAATTTACAACTCACAAATTTATTAGTCTCTTTTAACAATGAAAAAATCAATCTATTATCATTGAAGGTGACTTTTTTTCTTCAAATTTTCAATTTTATGTCACACTTTTATCCATAAAGTACCAGCATCTGGAGATCAATATGTCCACTTTTTCATAATAAAGAAAGGAAAATTCAGTACCGAGACAAAAAGTGTCTTAATTTTTTATACTGCGTAACATGAAATAGGTGAAAATCTTAAGGTTCTTTCAATATGAACTTTTCTTTCTTTTTTTTTTTTTTTAAAAGCTATACAATTTTATGTCAACTCTATGTTCATGCATGCATGTTCTCAAAGCATTAAAACTGAAATTAAACACACAAGATATCTATTAATTTTTATTTAACACATAGCGGTTTCATTGAAATATATTATATTTAAATACTCTAGGAATAGCTATGTAATATATAGATAGAAATGGATATGTCAATGATAATAGTTAACATAATACATACAAACAAACATGTTTATGTTTAATCCACAGGAAAAAGTTTACAAGAATGTCTGTTTAGTTTAGTTACTATTATAGTCAAAAGATTAGTTTCCAATTATTGGTATGTCATCATCATACATATTTAGATCCCAAAGCTATAAATCAACACAGCTATTAAGAGTAAAAATGATATTTGGTATCATAGTTGATTCTAGACTTGTCTTTTCCCTATGATTAAGCATCCATAATTATAAACCAATCTTTGATCATGGACAATGTTAAATTTTATAGCAATAAATATGAAAATATTTGTTTGCCATTAAATTTTGTGTCTTCTTCCATTAACACAAACAGACTATATGCTTTTTGGGAAGAGAGAAGAAATATTTATCAAAATATAATTTTAAATAACAGAATGAAAATGATGACAGAAAATGAAGAGTAATGCAATTTATTACAGAACAACTATTTACCTTACATCAACTAAACAAATTATTATTATACTAACTTTTAATCATCATCAAGAGTAATTCCTGCATACATTTCCGTAGTAAAAAGTTAAGGAGCTGAAATTAAGATTTACGCAAGGATAGCATTCCAAAAAGTGTTATTTTGCTTTTTAAATATTGTGTATGTATTAATGTTATGTACTTTTTAATTAAAAAAAAATTAAAAATACATATTTGGATTAGGTGGTTAAGATAGATATGATAAGACATTTTTTAAAATAGATACTAATTTCATATCACTATAACTATTACCGTATATACTCGTACATTGAATATCGGTGGTATTGTAGATCATCAAGTTTTTTGTCTACATTCTACAAGATTCAACTGCTCTACCAGAAGCTATAAATTATAATTTAACATCTGCACTTACTTTATTTATTCATTTTATTTATTTTTGTGAATGTTTTAATTAATGATTTTACAAATATTGTTTTTAACAACAAATATTAATGTACGCGCTTTTGCCACTGTTTATCAAAGTAATAAAAAAATATATCAGTAACTCTTGAGGTTGGCTTACAAGCAGGTTACACATTTTCTATACTATCTTGTACCAAAAAGAGGGGGGTCGGCTTAAGAACAAACGGGCTATAGAACGAGTATATACGGTATATTACTCTCAAAGACTCGACAGTGCATAAAGAAGATGTATTTAATTTTTATTTTAACAATTGACAAAGGATAAGTGTGCCTAGAAGTATACCATAAAATACAGATTATATGGTCATTTCAATGACTTTTTAAAATTCTAAAATCTATGAAAATAAGTAAACAAAAATACTGATTTGTAAAAAAAACCTTAGTTAAAATATTTTTTTTTTCTCTTTCAATGCCCATTTCATCAATTTTCTCATATTTATGGTTACTTTTGTATAAAGCACAAATTTTTGGGGGGTTGAGAAATTTTTTAAGGATGCAGAGTGTAGACAGAGTAATGAAATCCTGTATTCAGTCAATTTAGGGGATTTAACTTGTCTCTTTTCTTTCAAGTCAAAGAAAATGATGAGACGGCTATAAATAGATGAGAAATAACGTTTCTGAACAAACTATGTCTATGTGTTAATAGATTAGATAATTCTGTCCAGATCAAATATTAATAAATTGTTTCACACTTTCAAAATACTCCATTTTACAAGACATCAAAATTTTTAAAATTTAAATCCTTAACAAAAACTTTTTAGGTGGCAGATCAAGTTAAAACTATTAAATAACAACCTATCCAAAATTAATATGTATCATGGGTCCTCTTCTGTTGAGAATCCTTCACTCGGCCCATCAGGCTCCAATAACAATGTGGCACTAAAATATATTGAACCAGACCTAATTAAGCTAAGGTGGGCCTATGTTTACCATTAAAACATAAGCAACTCATTTCTTCAACAACAAATTAAGCATGGCGAGAAAAGCAAACAATTATGTGCATAATTGCAGTTTTGGTAGCATTTATTTTCTTCTTCTAAATAGTCAAGCCCTAAAAGAAATTGAGGCCGAACGACCTGGTCTTCTTATCTATACAGACACTCCTATGTAGAAGATTATTGCATCCTAAGTTCTGTTAAGAACATATAGGCAAGTGAGGCACCATTCCCAAACCACAGCTAAGAGGGACCCTGCCATTCCCAGCCACCTTTGTTTACCCAACTACAGTCAGTTACCCATTCGGAGCTGGGTGGACTCAGGGAAACCCTTGGCCTTGGGAACAAATGGCTGCCTTTAATGAGATTCGAACCCATGACCTTCAATGTGCAAGCTGAGCGTTCATGCCACTCGACCACTGAGCCCCTCATAGAAATTTGAGAGTACTTGAGGTAGATATTATAAGAAATAAAGAGAGTAGAAATTTAAAGACATACTTTTGAAAACTAAAATCTGGTTGATATTTTTTATATAGAGAGAATTAGACTGGTACAGTAGAAATTTTACTTGCACTATAAACATGATACATTACCCTTTACTTTGTTTTAAGTATTAAATAAGTAAATAGTAATTTTTAATTATTTTAAAATTCAATCTCAAAACATCCCCACCCCCATTACAGGCTTAATTTTTTAATTGTAATGTCTAAAGAGTAAGGTGTGTTATCATTTTCTGTCTCTAGAAGTTCTTAAAATTTTTATGCAGTTACTTACAGATAATACCATAAACAAAATTAATAGATTATTCACTGATTTACTGATTAATCCTCATTTTGTTATAATGAAGATTGGATGGATATAGATTTTTTTTTTTTTTAAATGATAAATGAATCTTTAAAAAAAATGGATTTCTAATTATGGGTAATTTCAATTGATTTTTTTTATCCTGGAAAAAAAAAGGAAATTCTTGATGATCAAGAGGAAAAAAACCCAGAGGGGCGGGGTTGAAGTAATATTTGCCAACATAATTGTCAAAATAGATACATCACATAAAATGATGTCAGCTATAAGTTTATTTAATATTTTTCAGCTCTAAACTTGAGAAAATTAAAATTTTGAAGAAAATGTGGACATATCCAAGTTAGATGATGTGGACATATCCAAGTTAGATGATATGGACAAACAAAGTTAAATTTTAACTTAAGTATACGTACAAAATGCATGTATTATTAGTATTATTACACATTTTATAACTTCTATATCATTGGTTACTAACCCGTAACGTTTCACACACCATTTTAATTAAGACATATTTTTGTGTCACCTAACAAATAAAATATATACTTGGTTTCCACAATTATTTACTTTTCCTTAATGAAAATAATTCTCAGATGATGACACAAATTTACAAAATTTAATTGATAGAGCTTTTCAAGACGCAGTCATAAAATTAAAATGTGAGCGAGACTTGGAAGAAGGAAAGAGTTAAAAATCAGGTGAATTAATCTTTAAACTTAATATTACAATGTCTTTCTTTTCTAATGTATTTTTCAAAATTGTACATACTGATAAGCAATGTTCCCTCTAAGATTCATTGGTCCATGTGCCACAATAAAAAATCCCATGTGCAAAGTTACATTTTTTGTGCAAATTTTTACACCCCACAAATATTATCCTTAACAAAATTGGCTGCACTGTAATTCTAAACTGCTCCACAGCGTTGGCCTGATATCTACGCAGCCACACAGCTTAAAAAAATCATTGATAAAAATATTTTAATATAGCATATTCAACATGCTTTTCTTATGACTTTATTAAATGATTACCTATAAAAATAACCGAGACCGAAGAACATTTTTCCAATAAACTAAATAAGAACCTAATTTAGCTTAAAACATAAATGCACACTTTTGTTTACGTATATCAGCAAATGTTATCAATAGCAGAATGAGTATCAAGAATGGAACACCATAAATTGCAATGTCAAAAAAGAAATGTGAAATTTTAAAAGATTAAACTAGGGTTAATCGATTTCAGTTCCAGTACATTCCTGGTTATTTCTGGCTGTGTTTGAATCAGAGAAGATGTACGGATTTTACATTTTAGAATCACATTGTCATTTACCAAAGGTTAATAAGACATTGGTATTAAATTTGACAAATATTGCTATGGCTAGACTTTTCAAAATTTTCATGACAATGGCTCACTAAATTTCCAATTTTAAGAAATTATTTTAAGTTGCTGACATTGTTAAATGTAGATATCTGTATGAATGTTTCAAATAGATGGGCCTGCCACCAAATCTTTAACTTCAAAAATCTTTTTTCAATCATAATTTTAAAAATTCTGAAGGATGTAAGTTATATCAGACTTTCAAAAAAAATAAATATTTTAAATATAAATTTAAAAATTTGCAGATACCCATATTAGAGATCACAACATATCTGCAGGAAAAAGAAGAAAGCATTGGAAGTGATAAACAAAAGATGAAAAGGAATAATGATAAGGCTATTAAAGAGGGCTTAGTTTTTTTTAACATAAAAAGTTTAAAGGCATGCTGAACTAGAGATCAGTTCAATGTGTTCTTTAGCCATTATTTCAAGCAGAAATGTGATTGCCTGTAATATTAAGAAATTCCGGACAAACAATTTAATTTAAAATACTTTAAATTTGATTGTGAAACAATTATCTAAAATACTAGTCTAATAAAAACACCTAAATGCACCCCTTGATGAACGAAAGTGGTCATTTTTCAGACTCCAAATGCAGTATGCATGTAGAAACAACACATACAAATTCAAAACATTAATGCCACATGACTATTTAAAGAAATAGCTTATGCGAATGACCTTCTAAAACACATGATCTGATGCATTGGAAAAAAAAAGCATTATAGATAATAAATCTTCATGAAAGAATGCAGTGTATGATCTTTGGCACTGCAATAATCGTAGCAAAAGGCTTGTCACACAGATATTCATCTGAAGTGCTCACTGCCTCAGAAATAAGACATTATCTCATACTTGCACAGACCAATATACAAGCCAGGTTGTATCCACAATATTTTATAGATATCAAAATATTCCAAGTGCACATTGAGAATTTAGATATTTCTTTTCTTTGTAAACCACATGTGGTAAAAAGATCCTCTTCCAGGAATTATTTTGCAGCTGGCTCACTCACTATTAAAAGAGGCATTAAAACAATGCTAAAAAAAACATGGACAAAATCCCCCCCCCCCAACCCAAAAGAAAAAAAACAAGTTTGAAATCAATATGAAAAACCCTAGGCTGGGTTTTTTGTTTTTTTAAATGAACAATTTTTTAATTTATTGTTTCTCATTCTTTGTATTTTGCAGTCCATAATTGAATACCACTAATGAATAAAGAACTAAGAACAAACTAGCCCATCTATGAACCTAATGGGCTGATAAACCTAGGTTAATTATAATCTGCCATGACACAACTGACTCATCAGGAACATAAAATAAAGTTAAAATTCATCAAGAGTCTCCAAAATTAAAGACCCAGCTGTGATGTAGTCAAAATGCCTATAGCTTCCTTATATTTTATTAAAGTGTCATTTTTTTAAATAAATAACTTTGAAGACATTAGCCAAAAACACAAATTATGTAATATTTTCCATTTTCCAGAGAAACTATTGCTCTAAATTCATTTCAGAAGCACCATTCATAAATCCAATTTTAAAACCATATTGATATATTATATGCCCAATTATAAGCATTTTATATTCTTAAAAATCTTGTAAGGACAATTTAATTTAAATGTGAAAAACAATCCTAACACATTTACTTAAATTTACCATATTATTGTGCTTTCCACGTTGAACTCATTTTACATTTGAATATAATTAAATTACCTGAAATCAGATTTTCAATGATAGCAATCTATTTTTAATAAGTTCACCGTCTTACACACCTTTGTACCATGACATTAAGAAAATATATTTGCTCTTAACAGGATTTTTTTTAAAATTAATTTTTTGCCTGCGTGCAGAATGTAAATTTACATTACAAATTAACTTATTATTGTAGTGTATTTAAAAGCTTAAATTAAATAATGGTAATTTACAAATTAAAAGATAGGTATAACATGAATCTTTTTTTTTTTGTAGATAAGATCATTTCTGAGGACATGTTGAAGAAAATGGAATTTTTTAATTAAAAAAATAAAACAACAGAAAAGCATAAATCATAGCTTAAAAGAAACTCAAAAAAAAGCAAAGCACAATCATTAACAAAAACAAATGAGGCAAACATCAAGGAAACAACCATCTTGTCATCTGAAACAGGAATGCATTAGTCAATAAAATTAAAAGATTTAGAAATATGACATCAATCAAATATTTCATGTCATGAAAGCATAAAACTATAAATAACATTCAAAATATTGAGCATGCTGGCAGTGTTAATAAATAGAAATTTGAAATTTTTTCACGCAGACGGGGTAAAATTTATAAAAATACTGGACGGTTTGGTACTGTAAAAGGTACCCTATAACAGAAATATCACAATAGTATAAACGGGATGTTGACTTATCGCACTGAAAGACCAATTCTTTAAAATTTAATCAACAATTTTAACAATTTTTTTACAACGGTATTGCAAATGATGAGGCAAAATCTGGACGAAGATTAATGTTTCCCATCAGAACTACATTACCTCAGTTTCAGAGATTAGCACCCTTATGCCATTCATGTCTCATCCCTTTGCATATATACTTGCAAAATAAACATTCACTGCTCATTACAACAACAATTACAACAACAGTTACAAAAACATGGGAACTTGAAATAGGTAACTGTCTTTGTCTCAAAAAGTATTTTTTCTGAATGAATCCTTGCCTAATATTTTTTAAAAGTAAAAAAATGTGTGAACAAGATAATAAATAAAATTTCTTTATCATGTTTTCTACGTTTTTAAAATTTGATTACAATTTGTTTAAACAGCACATGGCTAATGATATTTCAAATAACTTCTTTGAATTAAGGGACAAAAAGGTGATTTAAATATTCTGTAGTTTTCAAAACAATTAAAATTTAAAAATTAACGAAAAGTTCACTAAAAACATATACCCAGTACATTTACTATACATTTCTAAAATTACAGAGGAGATTAAAAACGGAAAAGATATCGAGTACCATTTCATCTTAAAGATATGTCTGGATAACAAAATTACATGTTTTAAAAATTATACACAAATTAAACTTTGAATTAGATAAATTTAATGATAAACTATTTTGTCACATTAAAAATAGCATCTTGCAAAATTTGAGGTTAATTTTTTTGAAAAGGCTATCCTTACTTCCCCCAAAGTATTTTTAAAAAAAAACTATTTCTTTTTTTTTAAGTGACAGGGTTAAAAATTCAAAAGCTAATAAGTTAAAATATTAAAATAGAAAAATGATTTGATAAGCAAGAAAAATACATATTACCAAAAGCAACTAATAAAATTACTTCTTGTCGTTTGACTTTCAATTCAATCTTCACATTGAACTTGAATATTCAAGTTAGTTACAGAAGATTACAATAACAAAACAACTGGAACATAAACAAACAATAATACATACATAAGTCCATCACTCAAAGCATAAGAGATTTTTCTAGACAAACTAATGTTGACTATTAATGATTAAATTTATGCACATTAATTCATTCAGTCACAGATACATAGCTCAGCAATAAACCCTGATATAAATGAAAATAAATATTTCAACAACCAAATTTTAAATCAAGCAGGAATCCTTTCAAGCACATGCACAGACATACATGGATCAAGAATCTATTGATTGTAAAATTTTCTGCCTAGTCTCTTGATCATTTAAAACAATTTTCTATTCGCAGTAATATTATAGATATATATATATATATATATATACATACAATATGACACTTTCGGAAATTAGTAACATATAATATTTCCATCCCAATGAAAACTCAATTGCTTTGTGGTTCTGTTTTTATCTTAACGGTTGTTCAGCTTTAATTTTTATTTTGTTGTAATTGGGTTCCTCAAATAAATTGAACTATAAACATTATATTGCATTAACAGATGAATTTGCATTATTCTCATAATTATATAAATTGTAAGTTACCACTATTTTTTACCCAAGACTGCGGTGGAGGGATCTTTCATTCCAAGACATTTGTTCTATTACAGATATAATGTCATAACATTCATTAAATTTACATCAGCTGAGCATACGGGTGAATCATACTCGGAGTTTATGTCATTTTAATTAGTTTTCTCAGCAATACATTTTGCTTTATTAAAATACAACATGCGAGATCAAAACTGTCAAAAAGAATGTATCTGCTAGTTCGCCTAATGTTGAGCCAAGCTTTTTCATATCAGTGAACCGAGCTTATTGAGGAAATTAAAACTGTATGTAGAACAACATAGAAAGGGCACTTGTGGCCAGGAGGTAGTCACTTTTCATCTCAACTTCTGGAAAATAAATGGTGAAAATGCTTGATGAAGCACTGTAGAAAAAAACAGCATTTCAAAAATTAAATTCTTTGGAGACTTTTTATTCAATATTAACTACTTACCTTATTGTCTCAATAATATAATATTGTGACTTTGGCAAACCGATACAGGTGATCAAATTGCAGGACATTAAAAAAAGCCCTACAGACACTTGAAAAACTGGAAAAGTAGGGTGCAGGACCATCAACAGGTGAGAAATATTGGATTTATATCAGATCTGGAAAAGATTCTGTCAAGTGGCACAAATAATTGCTTAACACATCTGATGACAGATTTTGAACAGTCTTACCTTTAACTATTCTGGTGGCTGAAGCTCATATTTTAATGTCTGCGGCTACTGTAATCACGGTCTGTTCTTTCTCGCTCTGTTCGTTCCCTTTCTACTCTTTCTCGATCTGCTCTCTCCCTATCACTGCGTTCTCTTTCAGCACGCTCAGCTCGTTCTCTGTCACTGCGTTCTCTTTCAGAACGTTCCCTATCCCTCTCTCCTCCTCTGTCACTTCTTTCACTTCGCTCTCTCTCTCTTTCCCTTTCACGTCGATCCTCATAATGACGTTCCCTCTCTCTATCTCTTTCCCTTGAGCGCTCTCGATACTCTCGAGGATCCCTTTCTCGACTGCGTGAGCGATGCCTGGGTCTCTTCTCTAATCTATCTCTCTCCCGATCTCTATCTCTTGATCTAGATCGCCTTCGACTACTGTTTCAAAGGAAAAAAAAATTATGAATAAATTTTGGAGAATAATTACATAAAATGAAATGCCATGAAATACATATAGATATTTATTGCCTCTGCAGTCTGATTATATAATATAGTTGCAAACAGCGGCGTAGCTCATAAATTACACAAAGAAAGGGGGAATGGACATAAACATCATAATGAAGAAATAAAAAATCGTGAATGAGCCCTTGGAAAGGGTGAGGAGAACCGCTCGAAACATGCGCCTTGAACCACCCTAACTTGCCAACCATAAACTGTGATTGGTCAACCCTGGCAAAGGTCATTCTTAAAGCTCATTTGCACTAGTCTTGTGCTTGTTCTGCTTACATAAATACAGATGGTGGATTGAAGTTCTTCTCCAGAATCCGTTCGTTCAGTAGAGTCTTGTTTTAAAATGCGGTTGTACATGTTAATCAGAATAGTAGCAAGGTGATGTCCCATTATTGTGATAATGTGGCTCTGAAATTTGTGTGGACATACCAATGATGAAACCAAGTGAACTTCGTAATAGTTGGAAGGACCGCTAAAGAGCAGGTATATAGACAAATTTTGACCGGGATTGTGAACTCGAGGACGTTCTCGAAAATTAAATGATGTGGGAAGTTTTTCAGACATCACGATAATTTCTGCCTCACCACCATATACTTCTCAAGAAATTCTCAAGTATACTTGTACTGAATGTATTGATGAGGAGAGTGTATGAGTACTTTTCCGGAGAGCACATCGCCAAAGTTATCCCAATGTTGAGAAACAAAGTTTACAGCAATTTTGCGAATTCATGTTAAAAAACAACGGGGGAAAAAGAAGGGGCAAAAACATTAACATTTTAAATAATAAAAAATTTCTTTGCTGGGGCCTAAACCCAGGACCTTCCGCGTGCTAGGCGGATGTAATAGCCTCTGCACTACAAAATGCATGTTATGATATGAAGGAACAATGATAATGAACTAAAGAAGCATTGTTGGTCTCGATAACCCCCACCCCCAACTTTGCTTGCCAACCATAAACTGATTGGTCAGTGAGGGTCATCCGTCATGCATGCTTGTTTGCACACAAAAGTTTTAGAGGGTTAGAGAGTCGGCTTGCATGCGTAGTGTCCCACATGGTCGGCGAAGTAGAGAATTATATTTATAATTTGAATAATGGCCTATTGCGATTGGATTAATCTTTTGGAAAAAAAGTCATAGCATAAAAACAATTGTGTTACATTTGCTTAAGTATCTTTAAAAGTCATAAAACGATATGATAGTTATTATGAAAATTAATTTGTAAAGCATGGGTCAGAATTCGAAATAGTCCATTGTTACTGCAAAATTATGGACCTTATGGTAAAAATATTATATACCTAAACAATGGTTTAGTTTAATGTCTTAATTTTGCAATTTATGTTAATGAAACTTGGTGTTCTGAAGACAATACCCAGATATAGGCTATAATAATGCAATTTCTTACTTTTTTAAATTTTTAAGTACCTAAAGACATTACTATTGTGAAGTAACCTTAACATTAATCATCAGGTCCCAACTATGAAATTCTTTTTCTTTTTTTTTTTGCCAGCTATTTTTTAAAATTATTTTTTTAACATTTCGTTTATAAATTAATTATTGATAAATAACAGAGCTATTTGAAATATATACATTTTTTTAATGGGAAATCTCCCAAAAAATAACATCAATCTGTCTTTTAATTTGTTATTTGAAAATGTTTCATTTATATATTATAATGCTAAGAATAACATTCTTAATTAGTTTATATATAATAGTCAAAGTACCTGGTAACTTTAATTTTAGTTATTTTTATAAATAAGCTAAGCATTGATTTTTTTTTCATATATACTAAAAAAAATAACAGTTCAATACAGGAGTGAGACAGTTATTCCTAATTTATTCTAGCTTTTCTTTAAATAATCTGAGACTACCAATGTATACTGCGATTCATTCTTACTTAACCCTGAAATCCCTTTATAAAAATTACTTGAAATCTGAAACTCCATTTATAAATTTTTCAAACCCTTAAAATTTAAATGTATCAAAGTAAAGCTGTAATTTTTATTTTGAAACCACTTAAATCCATTGTCAACTGTGTTTAAAACTTCCAAGACTAAGAGGGCTGTTTTCAGTTTAATGACATCATACATCTTAC
The DNA here is from genome assembly GCA_002072015.1 of Radix auricularia. Lineage (NCBI taxonomy): Eukaryota > Metazoa > Mollusca > Gastropoda > Lymnaeidae > Radix > Radix auricularia. The sequence goes on from MUZC01001678.1 coordinate 615,745, forward strand.
TTTTAGCTTTAATCAAAATTATTGATTCGGTAATTTTTTAATAGTTAACGATTAAATTTAACTCTTTTTCTCCGGAACAACGCTCCCATCGTTGATTTCAAAATGACGTTTCTGCGGGATCAACGATGGGAGCATTGATTTATTAAAAGGGAATAGTTTCGTTTCTTTACATAGCTATTTAACTAAAATTAGTTTTAATGTATTCTAGAATGATTTCCCTTGAATTAAAAAGTCGGAAATCAATTGTTTGAGCGTGTTTTCACCACGAAAGAAGCGTTTGAAAGGCTTGTTTTCATTTTCGTTTTTACTTTTGTTTACAAACATGGATATTCAACTAGCTCATCTGGTTATTGATCTAATATTATTCTAAATACTACGATGATAAACAAGAACAATGTATAGTTTTTTTAAATGATTATTGAGATATTAATTTTAAATTGCCGATGAAACATACGCTTAGTCTTAGTGCTAGTACTTGTAGTAGTAGTTGATAAAAAAAATAAGTTGACAAGTCATCTGTTGATAAACATCATGTCCCACCCACGTCTCAAATCTTGCTGAATATTTATACTACAAATAATAATATTGACTATATGTAATGTAATTTGAAAGCTGCTAAACTTTTCACTAAACTTAAGTGCAGTTTTAGATATAATTTAAAACAATTTCTAGTTACAATATGTATAGCTTCAAGTTCCATTGAAAACAGTTCAATTTTTTTTATAATTTTCCAGTGTGGGTGACCATGGATAATGAGCTCTCATATTATATTTATTTGCTTATTTGAAGTGACATTGTTTCTATTTGGTGCAAAAATGAATATAGTTTCTAAAAAACACTACTTTATTACATTTTAGATAAAAATCTAAATTTTATTGACTTTGAATGAGGCTTTGTAAAAAAAAAATTAAATTTTTTTAAATAAAACTTTATTTTCATTACAACAAAATCATATTATTTTATGGAAATAAGGTCAGGAGTCTGTGTTGCCTAAAAATATCATTCATTTCCCTTTAATACAATACCAAATATATCATTATCTGTTAAAAAATAAAAAAGTTATTAACATTTTAAGATGGCATGGTAGCTCGCGACAAATTTCCAAAATAGATAATTCCGTCAAAACGTGGAAAATAATTACGGAGAAAAAGAGTTAAANTATATATATATATATATATAAATCTGACGAATCCCTAAGAGCGAAATCAAAAACTCTTGAATCCGAAATTAAAAATATTTAGTTTCACTAATCCGGAATTCCGGGATAAACCAGAAAAGTGGCACCCCTGCTGTGTTTACATAAAAAGTTACCTTGAACAACTCTATTGATAAGTTTACGTGTAACCTTTACAGTTAGGTAAACTAAGCAAAGCTTTAAAAAAGAAAAAGAAAAAAAGGCATTTATTACTAGTAGCCTACTCTGCCCATTAGTGTTAATTTTATTTCAAAATTTATTACTAATTTATTTCACAGAGTCTGTCCTTAAGGGCTTTTCTGAAATGAAGGGACATTTACCTCTTACTAACGCCAGTACAGTGCTGATTATGATATATTGATTATTATTTTACCAAAAATACATTCAATTTGTCATGAACCATTTGCATTCAGTGTTAATGTAATTCAACCATCTGTAGGTTATCAGCTTGGGAATGATCATAAAAATACTTAATTAAATATTTTTTTAAAAAATATTTGAATATCTTAGGGCTGCCTATTTTAAAATAATTTTTCTAAATAATTAATAAAATTTTCATCAAAGTGCAAGCATTCCTATTATACTTAGGAATTATTTACTAAACTAAGGTTAAATTTATGCTTGAAACTTTAATTAGGAACCAACCGGGTAGAGATTTTCTACCAGCAACCGAATCCGAACAGTTAGTTGTACTATTTGCCGGATCCGGGTACGAAGAGAGTACTTTGGTTTTCAAACAAAAATTGGAAATCTGAATTAATTTTGGATTTGAAAACGATTAGCGATCTCTTTATTTCATACAACCATAACCACCTTGTATTTAGCTTTCACATTTTCTACCAATAAAATTTAATTTCATGCATTCCATTTGGTTTATTAAATTATTGACTGTATTTTTTGTTTACTTTACCACTGTCATCAATCCTAAATCATCAACATTAGTAAATATGACGGCGTATCGCTGGAAGTAAACATGAACTTGTCATAGAAAAATAGTTTATAAACTTGATATCTTTATATTTTCAAATTATTAATTTCTATAATTAGGTTACATTTGTTATATTTTTAACTACTTTAAATTTAAATTTCTTGGATCTTACAAGCATATTTTTCTCTAATAAATGGAATGCCACTGCATACATAATAGATGCGCTTATTTTTCTTAAATTAATGGGTTGCCACTTTCTGGAAGATAACCAGCATATTTTTCTCAAATAAATGGGTTGCCACTTTCCGGAAGATATCCAGCATATTTTTCTCAGATAAATAAATGTGTTGCCCCTGGCTGGGTGGCACAACACCAAGGTGCCAATTCTAGAACACATGGCTTTCTAGAGGGTATTTGCTGTTGTATTTAAGTTCATTCTTTAGCACAAAGAAATTTGGGCAGGGGAAGGGAGGGGCTGATAGGTACATATACAAGTGTTTGGGGGTGATTAATAAAAAAAATGTAAAAAGGTGCAAAAGGGGAAAGAGAAAAATTTTGACTTTCTCTTTATTTTATCTGGTTGGCCATTAGCATTATATGGGGGAAAAAGAGAGGGAGTGACTGATTGGCCTATTGAAATTTTTCTCTCTCAATAAATCAGATTAAATTTTTAAGGTGCAGATACAAAATCCACTACCATATTTTCAATTCAATTACAGAAAATATAGTTTGGTAAGATCTGCTAAAGTTTTGTAATTTTAGGCTTAAAAATTAAGTTTTTATGGCCAAAGCCTACATGAGAACAGGTCTGTTAACTCATTAGCTCCTGATGCGACTAAATGCGTCATTATAGGGGTCCGTACGGATGTGTCCAAATGCGTCTGTTTGCATAGCGATGCACTCTCGCATTTTTAGTTAAAAATAGCATCGAAATCTCGCTTTCCTCGAGACTTCCGGCTTTTGTGCGATTCTACGAGATTTCAATAAATGTTTTTATCATCTTTCACTTTCGATCCATGTGTGTATTAGTTTGACGCGTCTCTATCGAGTGTGTATTCACCCGAGGTGTCCGAAATCGCGATATCGGTCTTTAATCGTCATTATTTCGCAGTGCACGTTATATTATTATTAAACTTAATTCATTCCTGGATGTGTTAATCATTTTATTTTTAAAGATAAATGAATATCTTTAGAAAAGAAAAGCATTTTCATCATGAAATCAAAAACTTAACCAAGTTGCTTCCCTTATGTCCGGAATATGGAATAAATACGGAAGTAGCCCTTCAGGAGCTATTGAGTTAACTAATAAAACCAGAAATATTTGTATATTGAGAGGAAAACTAAATTTTAAGTCACCTTAACACTTTTAATAAAATTAGAAACAATTTCAGACTGCAGAGAGTTTAGAGGTTTATCAGTTTGAGATAATATTTTTTAGTGATTTAAAGTTTACCTAGATCCATAAGATTTTTCCTCTATGCCATGGAGAGTATCTTGTAGCGAACTAATGAGTATTTTGCACCTGTCATCTGATGCTATCTTTGACTGCTTAATAAGAGAAATAGCTGTCACCAGCGTCTCTATCGCACTAGGAAAATCCCCTGAAAAAAATTAATAATTTTACAAATAATTTCACATTAAAAATTATTAAATATGTGTTTAAAAACTTTCTAGCCATTGATAACAGCCGAAACACAAATCATGTTACCATTAAGTTTTAGATTTTTAAAATCAATTTACCAGAGCTAGCATCCTGGACTGCTCTATTAATAGCGCTGCTTGAGACTGTCTTGTTGCGCTGGAAAATTTCTTCAAACTCTTGGTCACTCAACTGAGGTGGGGGTGGCTCATGCCTGTGTATAAATATTCATTCATAAACATTTAAATCACACTAATCTCTTATTAAAAAGATAAAAACTTAGGTCAGTTGCCCAACATTGATATACTGCTCTCAAAATTTCTTTTTTAACCAAATTAAAAACGCATCTATTTACAGAGAAACTTTCATTTCATTAAACAATTTTAAATACATTTCGTCATGCTTTTTAATGATTATCCAATATTAATTTCTTCTTGGTCTTTATGTTATTTCAAGTGGTTATAATTCTCTCTTGAAGAAATGTCCTTTTTTATACGATAATTCAAAATTTTAAACATATCTTAGCGCATTATAAATTTTTAAAAAGTATATACGGCAGGAAAAATAAAATCAAAACAATTTGTAACCTCTACACATTTTTGAACTTGGAAACTGAACAGCCAAATAAAAACATAATGAAAGGCAATATTTTTTTTACAAGCCGACCTGATAGGAGTTTTTCTTATCTCAGAACGGGAAGGCCTAAAATATAGAAACATACGACTTCAGTTGAACTTCCTAATACAAGTATTTTTTCTTATAAGGAGCAAATACAATAGTATTATTGTAATTTAATTTATCAAAAGGGTAACAACATTTTTACCTTTCCGGTGGAGGCCTCGCATATGGATTTTCAGCATAAGATGCGGCTGGAGGGGGTCGCCCATATGGATCAGGAGGAGGGTGTGTGGCCTGAACAAAAAGAATTCAAAAACGTTAAAATAAAACATAAACCTAAAAAGCTAACAAATTTATTTTGAAAAATACTACAAAATGTTTAATTAATGATCGCCAAAACTTGACTCTTGTTATAGCCGATATAGTGGTAAAGTGCATCTTTTAACCTTCAGCATTAATCATAAAATGATGATAGTCACATATGTTGGAGTTAATTGGGGGGAGGGGGGGGGGGTAAGAGTGTTTTTTCAGAAGTGATTTAAACTTTGAAAGTGCAAAGGATCAGAAAATGGGTTGAAAAATATAGAGCACCCATTGCATAACAAAACTTGAAAAAAAACGTGTAGATTGATTTTCATTCCAAAGATATCTGAAGGAGTTAAATCATATGAGAACTAATGACCATGAAAAGTTAAATTGTCACAATATTCTTTAAACCTCTGAGCTACTTAAAAGGTGAATATATGATTTTGTTTTTTTCCTGTTATTTGATTTTTTCCCCAGGGTTTCTGCAGAAAATATAAAATAAAATTCCAAGAATTTAATAGAGTTGTTTTAAAGGAGTTTCCAGGATTTAAGAAAAAAAATTAAGTTCAAAATCCATGAGGTTTCCTGGAAAATGTAGAACCCCATTGTATCCTTTTTAAATCCTTTATATTAACTCGTGGTGTCTGAATTTTTCTTGCTTGCCGAAAAAACTTAGGATAAAATTTTAACCCACTTCCCCGTATGCTGGTAAGCTGAAATTTTGCAGGCATACTCGTGCATGCGATAAAAATGATGTATCAAAATTTCAGATTGATTGGCAGTACTGTATTAAATAAATTAAATTTTAGATTATCTCTATGTAGCATGTTAATTTTTGTGCTAGTGTTGTGGTGCGTATTATATTGAACAACATATTTAATACTATCATGTTGCTTGGTGTGGTGCGTATTATATTGATATTACTATTTTAAAAATATATTCCCTATCTGTAAATGTTTATGCTAATCTGTCACACGTGTGCGCATTATATAAAATTTTGGATTTTTGGATTTCATGCAATGTGTATTATAATGAACATACTTTTAGTTATTTCTAGGATTTTTGGATTGTCATGCAATGTGTACTATAATGAACATACTTTTAGTTATTTCTTGGAAATAAAGGATTTATAGTCAAAAACTTTGTTTTTATGGGGTCTTTTATTTTATTAATTTGAAGTACTTTATTTTTTTTTCATATTTTTTTAACTATTTGACCCTTTTTGCTTTGGGTAAAAGGAGCTAATATACCCATGATACATTATTATAAAAAAATACTTTGCCAGTACTTACAGTTGGGGGTGGTCCTGTGATAGGCGGAGGGAAGAAAGGATTGTGTCCAGGTGGGGGAACATGACCAGGAGGTGGGGCTGCTGATACAGGTGCCATATTTGGAGGAGGTATACCTGAAGGCATTTAGGAAATAAGCAATGGAAATAAAAAGTGTGCATGCTTATATTAACGAGACAGTTAAAATAAATTGTAAAATCATTAACTAGTCTTAAATAGCCCTTGTCAGTTTTCATTGTTGATGTCTGTTTACTTCGTTGTATTTGTACTTGCATAACTAGAATTCCACCCAGTTGACAGCTCTAGTTCTAATAGTTCTAAAAACTTAAAAACAATACTAGCACATTTGATATAATATTTTCTTTACCATTTTCTTTTAACTCTTAAATTCGCAAAGCGTCGTAATGCGTCTTCTCCCGCTATCCTTAAAGCGTCCCTAGATACCACTCGCATTAGCAATGAGATCTCGGAAAGTAAAAACTCTTCAATGCTTGAAAAATGATGTATTCAGCTTCCAACAATGGCGGCCGTTGCCCGCGCTAGTGTCATTGCTAGATTTGCAAGTTTTTTTGTAGTTTTAACGTTTTTTTTTTCAAAGTTACGTTTTTGTTATACTTTATTACTAAAATAATAGTACTAAACTACAGGTAAATATTGTTTTAAACTCAGTACGGTCTTTTGGATGAGTAAAATAACCATTCTTAGCCTAAAAAATGAAGTCAGTATGAAAATTATATTATAAATGGATTTTACGCAAATTTTTTAATATCATAACCAGTTGATCGTAATACAGGAAATCCTTACGGGAATGAGCCAGAAGTTTATTAAAAACCTTATGTGACTTTAAGAGTAAATGTTAAGTAAGTGTGTTGCTTCAATTAAATTTTGCAACAGATGGAAAAGTTCACCAATTGCTGCCACTATATTTTATTTTTTGGGGGGAGGGGGGTCTAAATGTACCTGCCACTGTCATGGTTTGGAGGGTTCTATTTAGCAATACAATAAAAGATTTAAAATTCTTACCAGGTCCTGCAATATGTGGAGGTCGCAGGCCTGGTGGAGGAACTGGCTGAGGTGGAATAGGGCCACCAGGAGGATATGTAGCTGAAGAAAAAAAAAATACATTGAGACATGAAGAAAAATAATTCATTTTAACTTGGTGATCAACTAAGGCTAATTTAAAATTTATGGACACTAATTCCATAAATAATAGGTCAAAATGCAAACAAATGCCTCTGGAATAAAGATAAGAATTTTTTCAAAAAATTAGAAGGTCTTATAGGGACGCATCCAGAAAAGACAATGCATCTTTTATTTTTATTTTCTAGTTTCAAACAGTTAAAAGATTATCGCTTTGTTATAAACGAAGATACATTTTTTCTGTACTTCAGAAAATATAATGGTAGTACAAGCTGGGTTAAAAATAAATAAGAAAAATGAAGCAGATCAATAACCATGCACAAGCTCAAAAAAAAAATACATTTAATTCTATCCAATAAAAATAAAAACAAAAATCAAAACCAGGGAAACCAGTGTTTTGAGACAAAGGTGTAGATTATTACCCTATTCCTAGAAAAATGGTACATTCTAATAGTCTCCATAACCAAACACAAATGCAATGCCCAATGATAATACATTAGAAGTTTCAAATTCTGCTGCAACCATGTATTTATTTATTAAAGTATCTAGAATTTGGACAATAGATATTAATTGCAATATAATTTTCAATATGTTGATAAACCAATTTTTTCAAAAGAATATGATCACATTACAAGGAGTATTGATAGTTGATCTGCTGATAACACATTACTGCCAGACAAAAATAAGTCTTCCTAATTATCCACATTTCTTTGAATGCCCACCCAAACAGATGATGGTACAGAAAAAGTCTTCAAGCTGTTTCAAAAAAAAAAAACTCCATCATGAGTCAATTGGTAATGAAAGAAGTATTAACCAATCAAAATAAATCATAGCTTATTTAAATATAGTTTTTATAATGGATACTTGATTACAAATGGATATTAAAAATAATTAACACTGTTTAAGCCATTTGTATCAATTAAAATTAAATATATTGTAAAATCGGATAAACCAAAAATGAATGACTTAGAGATAACTAGAATACAGAGGCATGCTCAAATGTTAATGGTCTTTTGTATTATCCATTATCTATGCTGGATAATAAAAATATATTAATAATCAATTCTGTCAACAAAAATTAGCAATTTAATAACTAATGTTTTTTTAAAAAAACTAAAAGTACTAAAAATTAATTCATATACCTAAATAAATTCTGCATAATTTAATTCATAATTAATTATAATTAATTTATTCAGCTATAATTTGCTTATAGACACTATACTTTTACTCAACAAACAAAATATTACTTCTTACTTATTTTTAGCTAAACTAATAAGAAAACTAAATTTATGATTATATAAATTGTAATATTAACAAGATAACTGAAGTGTTTAAAATTGAGATGGGAAATTACTGAAATTTTAATGAATACAAACTGATTTTATTTTATAATTCTTACAAAACCTTACCCAAATTTACAACCAAAAAAAATCACCTTTTAAATTATTTTTTGTCTCTCAAATTAGCTCTTCTGGCTTTTCTTATATAAGTCTATCTTTTTGGAAGATAAGACTTACATTAAATTTCAGCCCATTAATAGTTTGTTGGGTTTTTTTTTAAATTTAATTCCTGAGATTAAAAAACCTTTTGGAGAGCTCTGAATTCAGTCCACAGGTTACCAGACAAACCAGAGATTGAAAAAGGAGGTAAAACAAAATTAAACTTACTGCCAGGAGGAGGGGGTTGTGCTTAAATTTGGAATAAAAATTTAAGGTGTCAAAATTGTTGACTGTTAAATTTAAACATTATGAAGAGTGGGACAACTAGATTGTTTTAAAATGGTCATTAATTGCCATGATTCCATTTCAAGATAAATCTTGAAACTAAACTAGTGGTATTTACAATGAAAATGATATATCAGTATGAAAAAAAATATAAAAATATTACATAACAACCTCCACCTTCTTGTTAATGAAAATCTTAATAAATTTCTCTTTTTTATTTTATTGTCAAGACTAAAACCATTAAATTCTAATGTACTTTAAATTATTTAATGTAATAAAATGTTATAGAATGAGTTTAATCCATTAATCTTGATATTTATCGAAGAGTCTTCTTCTAATACTAACATAACTTTGTGTGTCTGGCTAACAAGTGTGATCTAACCATATATATATATGTATATATACACCACAAAATAAAGGCACTCAAAAGTTCAGAAAAATTTACAGTAACATGTTCTAGTAAAAATATCCTGTTCCTAATAATAAGGTTATCAAGACAGGGAGCAGATTTTTTTTTTTTAAATAAAACATTTAAAGCAAGTAACTTAAATTGGGTCCCCTTATAAATCAATGCAAGAAAAAAAACTTTTTGCCACATGTTTTCTTCCTTTTAAAAATACCATTGTAGTTGGCAGAAAATGGAAGATTAACCACATTTCACCAAACCCCTTGCTTCAATATTATTTCTAAAATATTGTTAATTTATTCGGGTCTCTTTGAAATTTTTTTTAAAAAAAAAGTGCAATAGTTAATAAATATTAATATAAAATAAACTTCTTGCAGTTGAAAAAGCATATGGTCCATTTACAAAACACGTGGCTGTTTTCATTCAACATTACAGTATTTTTTTTTATCTTCATGTTCACAAGGCTATAAAGAACAGGAATTAGTAGCTGATCCCAATTATAAAACAAGTATTTTATGAGCTGGCATACCACAGGCAAAAGTTAACAAACCTAGCGGTCCTGGTGGTGGGCCGCGTAGAAAGTCCTTGTTCTGTGGGGGCCCACCTGGCATAGGGGGCCTCCCTGTAAACATGAAAAAAATGTATCAAAACACGCAATAGACAAGTCAAGATCTGAACTGAATAACTGAACATCCACTGTTGGTGAGAGCAATAGTAATAAGTATATAAATGGTTAAATGTTTTCTTGAAAGTAGTCATTTCTCCAATGCCAGTCAATATGAACAGAATTTTACATGTTGTGACTTCACAATGGCAAAAGAATAGTTACAAAATGTTAAACTTTGTGGAGAATAAAAATAATTTTCTTTAAATCCAAAGAAAATAAACATGAATTGGCTGCCAATGGAAATAGGAACATAAAAATTAAAATATGATAAAAATTATCTAATTCAATTTATAAACTCTATATATTTCCACAACTTTTGAGTAAGACAATAAATGGAGCTTAATCATTTCATCAATTTTACTTTGTAATATGCTCTTCATTGATTCTTTGACGTGCAAAGCAGAAACCTTAATCCTCCCACAGATAGTATATTTTATTTTTTTTTTTTTAATTTTCATTTGAAATCCTGTTCATCACAGTTAGGCTTCAATATCAAAAACAAAGAAAGCTGTATCAAAACAAAGATATGACCTGAACATTTGAACAGATGTTTGTGCCATAATGTAAAAATCCCCTGTTTGAAATTAATGGCTATTTACAAACACATGGCCCTATATTTAACTAATTTCTAAAAAAAAAAAAAAAAAAAAAAAATTATATTTCAGAAAGGAAGCTAAATAATATGTGAAACAAACAGTGATCATGTAAAACTACACATATTTTAATTGAAAAACACAATAACTTATAATAAAATTTAATTTAAAAAATAATTAGTCCATCATTCTTGAAGCCATAGGTGGTAAATGTCTAAAATAATAGCAATTCATTTATTTATCTTCCATAAAAGTTAATTAAATATTAATTTATTTATAAGCTTCTTTTAGAGAAAATAATGTTAAGTGAATGTAATCAGTGAAAAGTTCACTTGTCAATGCTTAGATCACACTTTAAGCCTTTTTTAAAAAAAATAAATATTTCATTCCTTTTTATTCTCTGCACACATTTTTTTTAATAGGCTAAAGAATAATGAATGTTAGCCATTGTTACATGATATGGTGATATTTAATCAACACATAAGTATGCAAGATGTCTATATCCAGACATTTTTTAGAGTAACCTCCCACCCAGTTTACAAAATGGACATATAATTTCTATAAAACATGACATCTTGAAAAGTGAGGATATATCACAGTTTGCATCGCTAGTTTTAACCAGTCATGAAACAAAAAAATCATATTTCAATATGTTCAATGAAGTAATTAACAGTAACATTTACAAAAGGTATGTTGATAGGTAAGCTTTGAACTAAATTAGAAAGAATGTGACAAAAAGCAGCTTAATTGCAGATATGCATTATTGCCTTTTTATTCTATCTTAATGCCTATATGTTTAATCTAATGTCTTTTTTATTCTATATTAAATTATGTCTAAAGTACTTTCTTTCCACACAAAAAATATAAATGTATAATAGAAGAATAACACATATACAGCCAGTGCTCAACACGACCTATGCAACTTACAAACATTTCACAAGCCATATTAAATTTCAGACTTATTTCAAAATAGTGTGGAGATGATACAAATGTCACAAAATGAACATGATTTATAAGAATAATAAAAGAAATTTATTATGTAATTCAACTTAAATATCTTTATAACATCATGTCACATCAATGTACACAAAGAGCATACTTAACTTATGACCAAAACATACTATTATGGCCGTTCTGTCAGAACTGATTATGGTCGAAAATGGAGTCCTAGCTGTATATGAAGTTTAGATATCTACATGAATGTTCATGTTAAATTATAATTCAATGAACCCATGTAGATAATTTTTTTATTGGATGAATTTCAAATCAAAAGTAAACAAATTTTAAGGAATAAGATACATTTTAGCTTACCAGGCCCAGGAGGTCTTTCCCATTCTGGTCTCATGGGAGGTGGAGCTCTTGTATCTAACGGTGGAGGTGGTCCCCGTAAATGTGGTGGTGGCAGACCCATTCTAGGAGGCTATAACATTGACATAAACATTTTTACTTTATTTTATCAAGATGAAACTTCATGAAAAATAAAAAGTGTTTATGATTTAACTTAGTGGTTCCCAACCATTTTGGGCGAGGACCCTTTTTTATAAAAGCCATCTGACCCGCGACCCCCATAAGTCATTTTCAATAAAGTTTTCACAAAATAGAGCAAATTTACATTATAATAAATATTTTTTTAGTCCACAATTGCCCCCCCCACCCCCAGAAAACCCGTCGCGTCCTCCCAACAGATTCGGAACCGCTGATTTAACTAATATTGAAAAGTTTAAACTGTAATCTGAAAAAAACGAATAATTATTTTAGGCTCTTTTAAAATACTTTTATACATATTTAATTTTTTTATTACTTTCAAATTAGGTTATGCGTTAAATGGTAAAAAACACTAAAACCTAGATTTTAAGAAATCTAGTTTCTTTAATAAAACAATAAATTTTCAATAAAAGAACACTATAATTGGTGCAATAATGAAGAAAAAGTCACTTTAAAAATTTCTCAAAGTAAACCTAAGAGGTGGTGCAAAGAATTTTTTTTATGAGATTGCACACTGTACTGATTAGGTCCACTAATTCATATTGTTTATTTACAAAACATGTCTAAAAAAGACAATAAATTATTACATTTGAAATGTTATAAGCTACCTCCATTCTAGGTGGAGGGCCCCTATTGCCAGGTGGACCAGGCTGGCCAGGTCGAGGTGGCATGGGAGGCATTCCAGGTGGTGGTCCTGTTACTGGTGGTAATGTTCCAGGAGGTGCTGTAGACAAGTAGTCAGTGCAAGCTCTCACGAGCTCTGTAATGTAATGATAAAAAATTAGGATTATGAAAGACAATGGTCATGAAAATTAAAGCTATTCATTAAAATAATAACAAAAAGAATTACAAGAACATTGTTGCAATCAAGTCAAGATGCGATTTTTCTATACCTTATTATAATAATAATAGTTCTAAACTACAGGTAAAAATAGTTTTTAAGTCAAGATGGTCTTTTGGTTATGTAAAATAACTATTCTTATTTTAAATAATAAAAAAAAACCCGCAAGAAAAGTAGACAAAAACTTGTTCACAACTTTATTATACTAATCCTTTTTCAAAAGTTTTGAATCTTCTTATTTATGCTTATAAAAAAATGTTTTAAAAAAAAAAGCTTTTGACTATAAATCCTTTATATACGAGACATAACTATAAGGATGTTCTGTATAAGACGCTGGTCAAAACAAAACAATCAGAAAATACAAAATACTAGTTATGTCTCGTAAAATGTGTTTAATATAATGCTCACCGATAGTGAATATATTTTTAAAAAGTATTGTCAATATAATGCGCACATTATTGCGCGACAGGAAAAGTTGTTGAAATTAATACGCACCACGCCTGCAAAATTTCAGCTCGCTAGCTTACGAGGAAGAGGGTTAAAAATAGATCCAAAGTTTTTTTGGCTGGCAAGCACGCACGTAGTGTTGTTTTCGTCGAGGAAAACTAAAACCTTCGTAACCGAAAATGTTGACTTTTCGTCAACGAGAATAAAAATGAAAACTAAAATTAGCAGTAAAACTAAAACTAGACGAAAACTAAATCTGGTAGACAAAAGACTGAATAAAAACTGAAACTAAAACTCCCCAACAAAATAAAAACTAAAATCCCCATTTATCGTTCTTTTCCTGTACCTCGGTTGAACTGTCTATTCTACGAAATTATTATGAATATCAATTTCTTTGATGATCGCGCATGCGCATCAAATGGCGATAATCAGTGCTGCCAGCGCTAGGTTTTTCAACCAGATTTAGGTGGTTTTTTTTGTTTTTTTTACTTCGTCTTGGTTTCTAGGTTTTTTATTTAAAAAATAGTCATAATCTACGTTTTTTTAAATAATTGTTTTTTTAAATAGTAAATATCATTAAATATGCGATTTGCCGAACATACACGTTTACTTGAAGGCGATATTAGTAATTCCAGCACTTATGGACATAGAATATCATCTTCTTGAGGCACAGTCTGATCAAGCTCTGGACGCATCACTAAAAGAGATAGCAGTCACCTTTTTGGATGGTTTGAGGCGACGATTTGAGTTTGCGTTGGAACCAGAGTCTGCTATTTTTTAACCTAAACCTGAAGCTTGCCTACTTGATCCTACAACTGTGCCAGCACTGTTCATTTCAGGAAAAGAGCATCTTCTAAATGCAGCAAAACAGTTTGTGTTGCGAGAAGAAACTGCTTCAGCAGCAGCAGCCGCTGTAAGTGCACAGCTTAATCAAGTGATTTCAGCTGTTGGTCAGCCTATTCCTACCCGAAATATCACTGTAACTGCGTCTCCTGATAGCGTTGGTTCAACAGTCCTGACTACATCTGGACCTCCTCTCAAGCGCTTCAAATCCCTGACGCAACACATTGCGAACACCACACCCATCACCAATATTATATCTGCAGTTCGTGGGCCTGAAGACAAACTGGCAGATTATTTGTTGCACTATCAAGAAACTGCCACAGCAGTCAGTGATGATGGCAATGGTTTAAGCTACTGGCAATCACAGAACGTTCAAAAAACGTTTCCGTTGCTTGCACCATTGGCTTTAGATATATTCAATGCACCAGCTTCGGAGGCTTACGTGGAGAGAATTTTTTCTCTTTGTGGTGATTTGACTAATGGGAAAAGAAACAGCACTAATCAGAGTCTAGAAAAACGGGTCTTTCTTAAGCTGAACAGTCATTTGTTTTGATGTTTAGTCTTCACTCTTCAAGTGAACTGTTGTTAATTAATTTAGTTTGTTCAGAGTTCTAGGTCTTAGAATGAATACATTTGTTTTAATTTTGACTTACGTTTTTGGTTCCTTATTATTATTAGGTTGGGGTTTTTTTTTTGTACATGCACTGCAAGTTAACTAGTCTACAACATAGTCAAAAATTGAGTCATGGCATTGGAAAATAACACAATGTGATAATGTGACTTATAATGTGACAATGGAGTGAATGGAGCTGTCATCTCTGTGACTACTATTATTATGCTTCATCTGTTTCAACAATTGGTTATGAACAATGATGTTATTAGCTATCGGTGTTTACAAGACTAAAACTAAAGGTGAAACTAAAAAGAATAAGATGAAAACTAAAACTCTGGTATTTTAGTTTTAGTCGACGAAAACTAAAATTGGGCCTAAAACTAAAACTAGACTAAAACTAAAATTATTACAGAAAAAATGAAATAAAAACTGAAACTAAAATAGGACCTGGGACTAAAACAACACTACACGCACGACTCAGGTACCACAAGTTAACTCTTAATGTGCCATAAGGTTTTCGGAAAACTTCCGCTTCAGTGTCGTAAGAATTTCTCAAATTGCGATCAACCGGTTATGAACAACAACACACATACTGACTTCATCTTTTACTTTTAGGATAAGAATGGTTATTTTACGTATCCAAAATACCGTCTTGAGTTTAATACTATTTTTACCTTTAGTTTAGTACTATTATTTTTGTAATAAAATATAGCAAAATCACATCTTTATAAAAAGGAACTTAAAAACTACCACCAGGGTTTGAGGCATTAAGAATTAACTCTTAAAGTTGCAAAGTGTTGTAATTAATCCCTGCCCGCTATCCCCAAAGTGTCTTCAAGCGTCCCTAGATACCACTCTCGCTAGAAATGAGATCTCGGAAAGTAAAAACTCTTCAATACTTGAAAAATGATGTATTCGACTTCCGGCAATGGCGGCCGTTGCCCACGCTAGTGTTATCGCTCGATTTGCTTTTTGGTAGTTTTTATGTGTTTTTTTTAAGATACAATATTTCTATACTTTATTATAAAAATTATAGTACTAAACTAACTACAAGTAAATATAGTATTTAACTCTCAAAACAGTGTTTTGGATGCGTAAAATAACCATTCTTAGCCTAAAACATGAAGTGAGTACGACAATAATAATATAAATGCATTTTATGCAATTTTTTAAAATTTCATAACCACTTGATCGCAATACGGGAAATCCTTACGGGAATGAGGCAGAAAATTATTGAAAACCTTATGGGGCTTTAAGAGTTAATTCATTTTAGTAGGGCTGGTACTGATTAAAAAAATTTTGCATGATTTATTTGGAAAACTTAATCGATTAATCAATTTATTTCATTTAATTATATTTTATATAATGCTTATATATATCCTGTTAAGTCACAATTCAATATTTCAAGCAAAAGGTTAAGTCAATGTAATTCCGTGGCTACCAAAATTTTGTGCCATAACACAGCAAATTCGTTCTGCTATGGAAGAAATAAGGGAGAAAAACCTTCCTTTGGTTACACATGCATGCCTAAATAAATAATATGTGGGAAAAGTAGGTAAGTAAGAAAAATATAAAATAATAAATTTTAAAAAAAATTATATTTTTCCCTAAATTTCAATATTACAAATTAATTTATAATAATCAATTAAATTGATTAACAATTAAAGTTAACTTCCGCAGCCCTAATTTTCAGTAATTTTAATTTTAATGAATACTATTAAGACATCAAAGATATCAAATTTTCTGACAAGAAGACTTAATCTGTTTGTGATGGAAAGCTTTCTTTGTCCACTAAAAACACATTTTTATCAAATGTTTACGGCACATCTTTACAAACAAAAGAAAAATACACTTATTTGTTTCTGTTCAATTAGGAAGGCTCTTTGCCAAAACGTTAAGTTATTTTGTGACGTCTTGTCAGGCTCATACATACATTGTTTGTATGATATCTATCTACTTTTAGCTCTCTAATTGAATTTCAAGATATCTTTAACTTACGAGCAAAATTTAACGGACCAGTGGCCCTTGGAGGAGGTCCTGTAACTGGTGGAGGTCCTGGTCTTGGTGGTGGAGGTCCAGTAAGACGTGGTGGAAATCCTGGTGTACCTGCAGGTGGTCCCCCAGGAGGTGGGCCTCGTTTGTCTGAAAGGTTATTATTGTTATTTTTACTATTTAGTGCTATCTAAAATTTGTGCAGCATAAATACTATTCCATGTAAATCAGCGTGTCTTCCTATTCCATGAGATATCAGCTAAGAAATAAAACCAATATTTCAACTATATTTATAAAATAAAGCCCCATTTCACTGTTTTACAGTGCTTCTATTCAAAATGTGTGATAAACTATGTCATACAAGAATAAGAAGTCAAGCTACATTAAACAGAACTTTTCAGAAAGTGTACAAAATAAAAAAAATTGTGAGTGACAGAAGCACAATAATTCATTTGTTTATAATTCTATTTGAAAGTTTCCACAACAGCCTAAATTACACAGGTGCCTAAATGTAATTTAAATTTTATCTCCATTTTATTTCCACCCCTTCTTAGGTACCATTTCTAAAGCTTCCATTTGGTGTTGGATCCCGACCTGGCTGTCCTCGTTCATCTCTTCTATCTGCATCACCAGGGCCGCCGCCTCCAGTTTTGCGAGCTTGAGCTTCAAACTGACTTAATGCTTGCTTTGTGAAGTGACTAACTTGGGGCACTTGTCCATGCAATTCTTTACGAGAAAGTCGATCAAAGATTGTACGTGAAGATTGTTCAGACCCAACAATAATAAGAGCAAACCTGCAATTTTACTGCATTATGTGAGCATTACAAATTTAATTTTTTATAATAAATAAAAACTAACAATCAAAGGGACATTCCATTGAAATATTTAAATTAATGCAACTTTTTTTCGTAGCATGGTAAATCACATTACTCAAACCACATTACTAAAACTATTATATTATGAATTTTTGTTTTTAATTATTTAATTTTCAATTTTAAATACAAATATAAATGTAAAGCAATAAGTAGGTACCACAAACTGAAATTTCAAAATAGGCCGACAGGTTTTTTTAATTATTTCATTTTAAAGTACTAGCAATTCTAAGACTGGGGACACCAAATTTGTTCATATATCTTCATAAATGATAAAGTTATGAACATTTGAATTTCTGTTTTTTTTTCGTTTTTTTCACAACCCTAAAAAGTGCCATTTTTGAAAGGCTATATCTGAAAAATTACATTACGTAAACCCACTTAGTCACTTTCATTACAACCATATGTACATATAAAATAAACTCAATTTTTTTCAAGGATATAAAATAGTTCACTCGTTAAAATTTATTGACATGAAAATGGCTTTGCATCGTTTTTTTTTTAAATAAAAAAATTAGGAAAAAATCATGAATTTTGTAACTTTTGAAAAATTTGCAAAAAATTAGCAATTTAACACAGAAGACAGATATTGATATCAAAATTTAGGTTAGCTAAAGATCTATTAAATGAAATAGAATGTGCACTGTTAAACTAAATATCAACAATATATGTTAAGTTTGAAATGTGCAAGGGTTCTCAAAAAGTGAAAATTTTGTCATTTTCAAAAATTTGTTTAAAAAACATTTGTCCCACAGTTGAAATATTTACATTACAATAAATATACACCATGGCTTTCAACTATGCACAATATGTTTATTGTTTGTATGTGGTACTTATATACTATTTTGTGAGTAATTATTATTACGTATAGACAATTTTGGTGTTTATATATGGGGCGTTGCACGAATTAATTAAATTACATAAGATTACATTGTTCAGTATACGATTTTTTCACGATACGATCCTGGTCCAGGAACGGATTAAGATCGTATCACGAGGTGCCACTGTACATATATTTTATTTGTGTGTGTATTTCTACAACTTTGAATTAACGTTTTTCTCCAGATCAACACTCCCATCGTCGATTATATAAAGATGTTTTTGACAGATCGATGATGGGAGCATTAAATTATTAAAACTGAATTGTTACGTTTTTTTTTTTAGCTATTGAAATAACATTACTTTTAATGAAATCTAGAATGATTTCCATTGAATAAAGAAAAGTTGGAAATTCTTTGTTTTAATGTGTTTCCAATGCAAAAGAAGTGTTTGAAGGGCTTGTTATCATTTTTATTTTGAAGTTTATTTACAAACATCGATATTCATCCAGCTCAGCTGGTTATCAATCCAATAATATTTTAAAAACTACAGTGATGAACAAGAAAGACATATTATTTTTTTATTATGATTCAGACAGTAATTTTAAATTGCAGATGAATAATACGCTTAGTGCTTAGTAAAATTGAAAATGAAGTTGACGAATCATCTGTTGACACTGTTGATGAGCAACTGCCTCTGCCCCGTCTCAAATGCCTTTATGAACTAATAATATTTCTACTACAAATAATAATATAGACAATATAGTCTAATTTGAAAGCTGCTTAAAACTTGGCACAAAGCTAACTGCAATTTCACATAGTATTTTAAATAATTGCTAAATGCAATACATAGAATAGCTTCCAGTTCCATTGTAAATAGTTTAATTTTTGTATAATTTTCCCGTAAGAGTGACCATGGATATTGAGCTCTGATGTTGTTGTTTTTTACTGTAAGTTATTTCATATGAAAATAGTTCAGAAAAAAAAAACATTTTGTTACATTTTGGATAAAAATGTAAATTTTTTTGACTTTGAAAGAGGTTTTGTAAAAAAATAAAAATTGGGTTGTTTTTATTTTAATTTTTTAATGTCACCAAAACATAATATTATATTATGAAAATAAACTCATGAGTCTGTTTTTGCAAACACCATTTTTTCCCTTTAATTTAATACCTAATATAGCATTATCTGTTAAATAATAAAAAAAGTTATTAACACTCTAAGAAGGCATGGTAGCCCGCGACAATTTCCAGAAGGGATAATACAGTGGGAATGAGGAAAATAATTCTGGAGAAAAAGAGTTAATTAAATAAATCTCCAAACTTTTGTATTTTTTATATGTAAAAAACTAAATATTAATTACCCTTTAGATTGTCCATTTGCTCTATTTTCATAAAATTTTATCTCCAATAAATCAGACACACCAATGGAGCTCATAGCATCTGTAAGGTCTTGATCAGTTGTCCACTAAAATTGTAAAAGGATTTAGCAAGATATTGGCTAACTTTATTGGTATTTAATGTTTACATTATATTTAATTTATAAAGATGAATACAACAACATATTTCTCTTTAATGTGAAGTAATAATTTCTTTAACTTTTTAAAAACTACTGATATGTGGCAAGACCACCAACAGCATTTAGGTTACCTCTTCTTGTTAAAGTTAAAGAATAGGCCAAAAGTCACATGATAGAAAGAATAAAAATATTTTTTAAAAAGTTTTAAAGATACCACGTTTTGTGAACTAAAAAGAAGAAAATAAACTAAAAACGTGGGGCGCATTCCGCTGAAATTTGGTCTATTAATGCTATTACATTAAACTTTTCAGTTTCAAATTCCTCCACAGTCTATATATGATACTTCATTTAATTTCAGCCGAATGCGCCCCACGTTTTTAGTTTATTTTCTTCTTTTTAGTTCACAAAACGTGGTATCTTTAAAACTTTTTTTAAAATATTTTTATTTTATACTTTTTAGTTTTCATTTAAGTAGAATTGAGTACTATAATTAATGAAATATTAAATTGTCATGTGAATCAAGTATGCATCCAGACAAGAAAGACATCCAGACAAGAAAGCAAACTAAGAAAAACTTCCCTTTGTTGTTGTATTTCCTTGGTTGTCTCCCTCACACACAAGAAATCATTGACATTTGATTAGTAATTAATTAATTAATTAAGTAGAATTGAGTACTATAATTAATGAAATATTAAATTGTCATGTGAATCAAGTATGCATGCAAAATTTCATCAAAATTGGATGATCAGAAGTGGTTCAAAAAAGGAATTCAATTTTTGCCCCGGAAAGACAAACATCCAAGAAAGCAAACTAAGAAAAACGTGGTAAAATGTTTGACAAAATAGGTGGAGAGTAAAAGTAAGATGCAATAATTTACTGAATAAAAGGAGTGTCTGTAATAGTTAAGAAATTAAGGCTTTAAAAAAATAATAAATTTGAAATCATACAACGGAACCTGATTGATTCTTTAAGTTTCTACATAACTAGACATTCGTTATATTTTTAGCCTTCCTAAACCAGTAACATTTTACTTAGTTTGCAATTTAAAGGCAAAGTATATATAAAGGCTTACGTATTTTCAACTACGACTAGAATCGCAGGTATTCTGTCCAATAAATTTGAGGCAGATTGGGTGTATCCCAATAGTTTATTAAATAATAATCCAAGCCTATCAACAATTTCCTTTTGAATTAGGGGTGTGCCGGATCTGTTTTTTTCATCCGGATTCGGTTCCTGATTTTCTTATGCGAAATCCGCCGGATCCGGATTATTCCGGATTTTGGCTGTTTCTATTTATATTAATTATAGTCTGTGTCTCATAAAGACAAAGAAAGCTATAAAAGCATATGACCCCGTGACCTATCGGCATTTTCTGATCACCGGTTTATAGTCTGTTTCAGGCATTCAAAAAACTTATCGGCGCATGCCGCTTAGTGAAGTGCATGTACCTATATTACGATAGGTATTTGAAAGACGAAGCAAAGATACCAGGTGATTAATCGGCCCACAAATTTGAGTTCGGTCTTTTAGTGACAGTTTTCCTGCTGGTCAAAGGCATGTGATAATCTTCTGTACAGAAGGAGCGTCTGTAACATATAAGATTATCACATTAATAGTATGGCGAGTGTGGCTCAAACACTATTTGAACAGAAAAAACGGGGAGGGGAAACGTGCGCGCCGCAAAATTCAATTATTCTGGCGAGTTGGCGATAGAAAAATAATGTTTTTTAAAAATAAATTCCATTTTATCATCATTGTTTTACTCCATAGCTTTATAATTTTATTATTATAATTTTAAAGCAAGATTTGACTGAGCTGACCGGCATCACACACAAGAGAGGTAAACATGACGTCACAACGGACGGGGTGAGGCGTTGGTTTTTGAAACTAATGAAAAATGCCGCGCTAACTTTAACAAGTGATTGAACCGGTTCTCATATTTAGACCGGTGAACTACGATTCCTCAAAATAAAATATTAAAGAAGACAACTAACCATCCCTGTTAGCCGGTCCTAAAAAACGAGCGGTCTTAACAACCTTAGTATAAACTCCACTTCAATTTCAAGCATTCAATGTGGCGAAATATTTTGTAACAGCTGAGCGCCGCGGGCCGCGGCTACGTCATACCGTCGTTTAAACCAAAGAGCGTTAGGTAACCAAGTGGTAACCGACCAGCCAATCAGAGATGGCGCAATGTCCCTAAAAGTAGTCATAGATAGGCTAAGTCAGCACAGGGCTGCTGGCTTGACGCAATTTGATGGTCGTCTGCCGTGCTCGGTAAGGTGGCGGGCTGGCGGCCAGGCGCTTGGGCAGTATAGTTGCTTATTATTTCTGTTACAACGTCATTGGTGATTGTGGTTAAGATGACGTCACGAATAATAATTACTCATCCCCGCACTATCATGTATGGGATTGGGCCGATTGGCCACTATTAGCGGTGCTGACTCTAGCCTCTGGTATGTTCGGAATATTAAACATTAAACAAGCTCAAAGCTCGCGAAACAATCGATAAATGTATCGTGATCGTGTGGAATTCGGGAAAGAGAATTACTTTTATTTCAGATTATGATCCGGTGAATCACAAAATCTGGCAAATTCCAAAATTCGGTATATTCCGGATTCCGGTTGTTCCGGATACATGTAAATCCGTCGGAACCGGATTCCGGCACACCCCTATTTTGAATCCATACATGTAATAAGGATTTTTAAAAACTAGATTGGCAAATTCTAAAGCTGATTCGGCTAAGAAGTACACAATCATATGCTGTAGTCAAAACAATGTTTTGGACAAGGCACAATTTCATTGTTCCTTGTTTGGAAGAAATACACAATGTGTGCACCAATCCCATAAGGCTCTTCAGCCTGGTTGGACTCCAGGTCTTTGTGTACAACATATTTTTTGTTAGATTATCTTGGTAGATAAGAAAAGAGCCATCCGGATGTAAATAAGAAATGTTTCAATTTGGATGATAAAAATAAATTGGAAAGCGAGAATGAAAATCAGAGAAAAATTTTGGTTTAACAATTTGTGTGCATGTTTTTTATTTTTGTTTCCCTCACTAGTATTATAGCTGGATACGCCAAGTTTTTACGGGTTTTTTTCAAAGATACAATTTTGCTATACTTTATTACTAAAATAATAGTACTAAACTACAGTTAATAGTTTTAAACGGTCTTTGGATACATAAAATAACCATTCTTATCCTAAAAGATGAAGCCAGTATGACAATAATAATATAAATGGATTTTACGCAATTCGGAAATTATTACGGCACTGAGGTGGTAGTTTTGTGAAAACCTTAAGGCACAGTAAAAGTTAATTCTAATTCAGACTGCTGCGATACTGTTCAATTTTTTGGTAGAAGAAATCAAATCCTTTTCATGATATTATATAGTTGCTCACTCTGGCATTATAAAGACAATGTGTTTCTGACTGAAAAATTGGTGATTTAATGTTTAATGCCCCAGAAGGTTTTCGGTAAACCGCCTCAATCCTAAGAGGATTTCCCATATTGCATTTTTAAAATCAGAATGGTTATTTTACATGACCAAAAGACCGTCTTCAGTTTAAAACTATTTTTAACTGTAGTTTAGAACTATTATTTTTTATAATAAAGTATAGCAAAATCGCATCTTCAAAAGAAAAAAGAAGCTTTGAGAATTAAGCTATAACACTAGTGAGGCAAACTGCCGTCATTGCTGGAAGTTGAATTCATCTTTATTCAAGCACTCAAGAGTTTTACTTTCTGTGATTTTGTTTCTAAAGAGAGTTCTATCAAGGCGCGCATTACCGAGCTTTGGGATTACAGACAAGGCGCTAGTTACCACACTTTGGGACATTAAACGTTAATAGAGATAATCTTACACATTGGATGAAAATTGAAATATCTTATTAAACTTAATTCTGTATAGAAATAAGATTTTGAAACTTTGACTGAATATGCATAAAGAAGCTTCCAATATTAACAACAAGAGCATTAGAAGCAGTGCAATATTCAATATTAAATCATGTAATTTTTAATTAATATTTTTATTGGACGCAAACCTACCCATGTCAGGTTGCCGATGTAAAGCATGTGTTTTTTTCCAGTGTGAGCAGAAGCTGAAGTTGATGAGGGAAGTGATGTGCTGTTTGATCTTGAAGGAGTCTTACTTCCTGAAGTACGATCCATGGGCTAAATAAACAAAATGGCATTTTAATAGATATATTCATTGTAATTTATCACGATAGCCTAAGGTATCCTAAAGGGTATTATTTTTCTTAGCTAAAGATAATTTGTTTGAATTTTATAAGTTATAATATTGCTAAACTTTTTATCATAAAAAAGTGATATAACTATATTTATTATAATAATTTCCCCCCTGTTAATAAAGTAGCAGTTATTTTTTTAAAATAACAAGTTTATGACATCTTTTTTTAAATCTTAAAAAAATTTAGAGCTGAAACTAATTTTGAGACCATTTAACATTTTAAAAGCACTTGAAATGTTAAGTGATTAAATGGTATACCTCTGCACTTGAGCGAGTTGATGATGCAGCAATGACATCATCATAAAGGTCTCCACCTCCATCAAAATCTGCATCCTGCATGAATTAAAGAAAAATACATGTCAGCTAAACATTGCATTGCTGTATAATGAATTAGCCTGCATCTATCGCTAAATATATTATTAAATTAAAATAATTTTGTTATATAATTATCTATTACAGGCACTCTCATACAAAGGGTAAAAGCATTTCCAAAAAAGGTTCTTTTGGTGTTAAAGTTTAAACTAAAAATCAGCTTTAGTATACTATGTTGATGGTTATTTTTTTTTTACCAAAGTACCTAGCTTAGACTCTTGGCACTTTCTCTTTATTATTAATAAGCAATGTAGAATAAGTATTTAGGGTAAAATAAAATTTACTTTCAAAAAAAAATTTTTAAATAAAATTGGCATTGTTAAATTAGACCAGCAAGTGTGGTTCAGTTTGTCACAAGCCTAAAAGTATTTCACCTAAACTTTTTGTGATCTCAATGCTGCTGTTTGCCGCATAATGCACTTTAGGTCTAGTTTTAATAATGTTTTTATTAAAACAGCAGCTCCCAGACAAATTGGCCCTGGTCAAAACAGCCCCAGACAAATCGTTTACATTAGTAACACAATTTAACTTTTTGCATTTTAAGAAAGTGGTCAAATTGTAAATTTATTTCTTGTGATGTTATTACAGTCGGACCTTGCTCAGAATAAAAAATCGACTTACAGAGTTTTGTAGATGGGGAAAATGTCGTAATAAGCACATAATTTGGCCACGACCTAACAATTTGATAAAGGGAGATTTTCGACTAAGGGAAGTTCAACTTAGGGAGGACCGACTGTATCTGAGGACTGGTTAATATACAGTCGGACCTTCCTAAGTCGAACTTCCCTTATTTATACTTCTCAACAAACAATTGCGACCTAGTACCATATTCATTTAGAGTAACTTATTTGTTTCTGGTGTTTTATGTTGTTAACGGTTAACCAGTTCACAGCTAAAGACCAGTACCATTTAATCAGGACTAGTTAGGCGCAACTTCAGTTGGTCGGTATTAGCCTATTGCCCAGAGTTAATTTTTTTAAGTTACGGCAGCATACCAGAGCCAATGCACGAGCAACCGTGACATCAAAGCGTTTTCTTAAAATTCTGGTCTATAAATAATTTTTTTTTTTTTAAAAACATGTCATCACTGTTATTGGAGTTCAGCTAGTGCAAAAAAACTTTTATTCATTTGTTTTCCAAAGCATAGAACCAGAAGTAACACAGCGCATCAGTTATGTCAAAATGTGAATAACGGTGTTACAATTTATATTACAAGAGAAAAGGTAGCTCTACTATTAGTTTTACTGGTCTTCAAATTCAATTTCAGTCTTATAACAACAGTTTCTTCAGCTAAGTATGTGCACATCAAAGGCATAGATCAAGGTTCGTTGGTTCGTGTGCAAAGTGAAAAAACTCGAGTGCAAAGTTGCACAGCACCCATTTTTTGTAAGATAGTTTACAAAATTTGCTGCGCTGTAATCCTAAACAGCTGCACGGCTTCTGTAAAATATCTGAGCGCGCAGCTTAAAGGGAACATTGCATTAGACTTAAAATTACATCATTGATATAAAATTTTGTTTTCTAAAAATTTATTTCTGTTCATTGGATTGGGAGCACAGCGCATGAGAGCTGAACGCAAGCGGGTGGTGATGTCACATGCCCTTTGATGTCACCAGCAGACAACGCGAGGCAAAGTTTGATGCCTTCCCTTGTTGGTTCTAAAATTATTGATGAAAAATACAGATCCGACAGTAGAACAGGATTTTCTTTAAAGGTTAACTGATCCGCAAAAACAAACTGACTTAACATGCCGTTTTAATCAAGTAAGCAAGTCCCATAAACGCTGGCCTAATTGTTTCCATTAGAGCTTACTAGGGGCTTGGTAGACCTGGTGGGTGCCCCGAATTCCTTCCAGGTCAGCGGAGGACTTGCATGTGTTTGAATCGCTACGACTAAGCCTAACCTTAAACCTTCCATTTTGGAAAACTCAACTATGAAAATTTTAAAACTAAGCCTAACCCTAAATTCATTATGTCTAATCTTCATACCAGTCATTTTACTACCTGTTGAAGTCAGTCATTAAATGACTTGACGTTTTAGAGCCACCCACCTCCCAGTATAAGGAATGTTAAGTTTTAACCAATTGTAACAAGAACCTGAGCAGACCTGCATGCCAGAATTTTACCATAGACTATATTTGATCCAAACTCTGTAATAATTCTCAGTGGACTAATTATTATTCTTCCCAAAAGTCATTTAAGTTAATTAACTCTTAAAGCCCAAGAAGGTTTTCAATAAACTTCCGCCTCAGTCCCGTAAGGATTTCCCGTATTACGATCAACCGGTTATGAAATTAAAAAATTTGCGTAAAATCCATTTATAATATTATTGTCATACTGACTTCATTTTTATGGCTAAGAATGGTAATTTTACGCATCCAAAAGACCGTACTGAGTTTGAAACAATATTTACCTGTAGTTTAGTACTATTATTTTAGTAATAAAGTATAACAAAAACGTATCTTCGAAAAAAAACCCGTTGAAACTACAAAAAAACATCGCGAATCGAGCGATAACACTAGTGCCGGCAACGGCTGCCATTGCCGGAAGTCGAATACATCGTTTTTCAAGCATTGAAGAGTTTTTACTTTCCGAGATCTCATTTCTAACGAGATTTGTATCTAGGGACGCATTACGACGCTTTAGGGATAACGGGAAGAGACGCATTACGACGCTTTGCGACTTTAAGAGTTAAAGCATGCAAAAGCGTAAGACTGTATGGAAAAAGAGGGACAGACTTAGTGTAACAGAACAGATAACATTACACAGCCATGGGGAAAAATAATAAAACGTTTCACTGAACTTTGAGCCTGCTTGAGTGCTAATAGAATATGTAATATAAACTGGTAGCATGCTCATTGTGTTTTTTTAAAATTATAAATAATAATGAATAAAAAAATAATTTTTTTTTAATAAATGACCGCACTAGGATTTGATCCAACCAATACAACTAATGCAGATAGCCTCTGCCTGACCAACATTACACAGACTTGGGGAAAAATAATAAACCGTTTCACGGAACTTTGAGCCTGCTTGAGTGCTCATAGAATATGTAAATGTAATGTAAACAGCTAGCACCCTTATTATGTTTTGTTTTTTTATAAATAATAATGAATAAATAAAAAATAATTTTAAAAAAATAAATGACCGCACTAGGATTTGATCCAACCAATTCAACTAATGCAGATAGCCTCTGCCTGATCACTCCACGAGAAATGTTCATGAATCCTTGTGATTTTTAATCATTGTGACTATTCATCTTTTAACTCTTAATGTGTTAAAGCGGGATAATGCGCAACTCGCTGCAATTACCAAAGCGCTGTAAAAGTGCCTCGATAGAACTCTCTTTAGCAAACAAAATTACAGAAAATAAAAACTCTTCAGTGCATGAAAGATGATGTATTCGATTTCCGGTAATGGCGGTCATATTGAAACATATGATAATTAAGATGATCTAATATGGAATTAATTCAATAATTTAC
This sequence comes from Radix auricularia, assembly GCA_002072015.1. Classification (NCBI taxonomy): domain Eukaryota; kingdom Metazoa; phylum Mollusca; class Gastropoda; family Lymnaeidae; genus Radix; species Radix auricularia. The sequence continues at coordinate 643,783 of MUZC01001678.1, forward strand.
TTAATTTAGATGGCCAAACACTGCAGAGTTGACATTATAAAATACCATAATTGTGTACCTGTGTGCAGACTAGTTGTCCCTGGCAACCTTTACTATTCATTCAACCTCATTGTGACTTATGACTCATACTTACTACTACTATGTCTTCAATAGTTTCATTCATAAGTTGTGGCCGTGTGCAAAATCTTTTTAACCATTGATCAGGGTTAAATGAATTAGTCATAAACCAAAGTTGAAGGTTCAAAAGGAGTTCCTAATATTATTTGTACATTTTTATAGAGGACAGTTCACTTTGACTATGTAGGTCATGATGCGTGTACTCGATCTTGTAAACACAACAGTGACAACAGAGATACTTTGTCTTTGTTAAATTTAAAGATAAATAGTACTGTTACATAAAGAAGAATGATTTATTAATAAATAATATTTTAAAAACAAAATAAAGAATTATTTTATTTATAGTTATAGTATAGCATTGATCCTGCAAATAAAATCATGATAAAAGCGAGAGATAAAGTGTGTGAGTGTGACGCGAACAGCGGAATTGAGGTCACAAAATGTCAAAATGTGGGGGCGGGGGTAAAATGCATTGGGCTTGGGCATTGGGGACTGGGACACACACTTTGAATCTTGAATCTATGAAAATTCATAACTTTAAAACTACAACTCCTAAAAATATAATCTTGGTGTTAAAATGTATTTAAAAATCAGCTCTATTTCTAAGCTATTACTATTACTTAGTTATTTTGTATAAGTATAAGTATAAGGCTGGAGTGCCTAGTAATCTAGTATTACTAGTAGTAGTATAAGTTAGTATGATGGCTCTCACAGAATTACTTTTCAAAATATGTGGTGTTTATGGCTCTCTCAGACAAAAAGTTTCCCGACCCTTGCACTAACAGGTAACAGTAACAGCAAACGTAGTGTCAGGATATGGATTTTGGTAGAATGCCCGGCCGTCTGACGGCAAAAGTAAGCTATGGCATGTGTCCCAATCCCAAATGGTATCAGTTTAAAAAAAAATAATTTTGAAGGAGAATGGAGAAGAAATGGATAATTCCCTTTAAAGTCAAAGAATAAGGTGTAAGCTTCGTGTTATTGACCAGAGTAAACTTACTTGACTAAATTCATCTTCGATATTGTCATAAAGATCAATGTCGACGCCGTCAGCCATTTTGTTAATAGAAAAATATAATGTGGCAGGGCAAATATAAGAGTATGTAAATGCTTCCTCGATACCATATTAGCTACTTCGGGGTTCGGTAAATTTGATAACATAACATTACCGATGATGGTGTAAAAATTTAGTGATAATCCAAATTATCATAATTGCATAAAATTAATCGAGAAATAATTATTTTTATTTATTAAATAAAAATTATCTTTTATTTTATATAGTAACTGTCTATCAGGCACAGATATTAAATTAAACAGAAATATGAATTTGATTTAAAAATTATACAAAACGGGAAATAAATTGTATGTAAACTCTTGAGTCAATGTTCAATTTGACTCTGCGGACCTAATTAAATTGATCTATTCTATTTTTTGTAACTTAATTTTGTTTACAAATGTTGTTTTTACTAATAATTGTACTCTACAGCCATTGCTACATTTGAATATCGATACCTCCCATTTCAGCTAACCGAGTCGTTGACCAGGAATAGACATTTTAATGTAATAAATAAATATATTATAATTTTATAATTTGACTTAAAATAATAGTCATAAGTCAATATTTTATGCCTTTTAACACTTGTGATAGGACCAAAAAAATTAAAATTATTCTGACATGCTATCCTATTGTTTATTTTTTAAGGGAAACAAGTTCAATTATTATTTTAATTTAAGTAAAACGTTGTTCTTTTTTTTAATATTGATATATAAGTTGATTTAAATAAGATAGATTTTAATTTTCCTAATTATTACTATTTGAAAGTATTGTAATCAAAGCAAAATAATTCAATCTAGCTTAAGAAAATATTTTCATTCCATACTTTAAATAATTAATCAAATTCTCCTATCTGGCAATGAAACTCGTCTAATGTCAATGTATTTGCCCGTTGCGCCACCTGAGGGAAATCAGTTGTCATGATTGGTTTAAATTTTTAAAGCATAAATTGATGCTAGATAAATGTATTTATCCCGTTTAAGTTCTAATTAGGTCAGAAAAACATAAGTAGGCGTTATTTTCATTAATCATGAGGCTTCTTGTGTTAACTTTATGAACAATAATTGAAACTTTTCATTCATATTATGATTATTATTAATTAGTAGTAGTAGTAGTAGGCGATGATTATCAAAAGCATCTTTTGTATAAGTAGAAGGGAGGGGGGAGGGTGGTAGAAAGGCCTACTGAATAAAAAGAATTAAAAATGCCTACTTGAATCAAAATCTTTTTTTTTTCTGAAAGCATAATAAAATTCATTGAATGTAGAAAATGTAATGACACTTTATTTTCTCCACGGTGGTCGCTTTATTTAACCTCGCGATTGTCACGGAAATTAACCCTCCTTAAACTTTTACGTCACAAAAAGTTACCCTCAATCACACCCTTATATAAAAAAAAAATTATTACATTAAACTTCCCCACCCCATAAAACACACAAACTCAGGCCTCTTCTTTCTTTCCCTGAATTGCTGTACTTTTTTTCAGAGACGGCTCCTGGAAAAAAAAAGGGGGGNGGGGGGGGTAATGTGACGTTACATCAAATTGCGCAACGTAAAAAAAGTTACACTAAAATATTTGATTGCTGATAAATTATTTAATGAAGTTTTACATGGCTTCACGCGTGTTACGTTATTAGAGTGCAGCCTTACACTAATTACATACTAAAATATTTTTAAAATTTTTTTAAAAAAAAAAAGTTATTTGAGAATGCTTATTTTCAATGTTTAAAAAATTCGGCTTTAATGGGAAGGGAGACGTTTTGTGACGTCATATTGGAGGTGTGGGGTCTAAGTTTTTGTGGCAATGTGTGATGAAAGTGGGTGGGAAAATCGGCCAAAATCGTGTTACGTCATTTTTGGATGGCCCTAACCTGATAGCGCCATATTTTTTGCGCAACTCCCAGAAATTTTTTAATTTTTTAAAAATAAATATTACCATTATTGGTGTAAGCGTAAAATGTGTTAGCTGTGCACTGAAACAGTGCGTCTCAAAGTTTTTAGTATGGCGGACCGGCAGGCAGTGGCGTAGCTAGAGCTTTTGCCGCCCGGGGCGGTCCCCAATTTGCCGCCCTTTTAGGGGAGTCCACAAATGACGTCACACATGAGAGTGGGGAGAAGGTGTCACACATTTGAAGTCACATCAAAACGCGCAAATTTAAATAAAAGCACCACTTAAATATATGATTACCGAAACTTTATTTAATAAAGTTTTACATGGTTTCACACGTGTTACCATACTAGAGTGCAGCCTTACACTAAAAAATATTTAAATGACAAAAATTGATTAGAAATATGCTCATTTTCAAATAGAAAATACAGCTTTTATGGGGGTGGGGGATCTTTGTGATGTCACATTGAAGACGGAGTCTAAGTTTTTGTGACGACGTGTGACCAGGGGGCATGGGGGGATTATCAGCAAAAATCGCGTGACGTCATTTGAGGACGGCGACTTAAGTCAATCGTATGATGGTTTTTATAAATTAATAAACATTAATAAATAATTGTTATTGAAAGGAAGTACATTGTAAAAGTAAAAGGTGTGTAACATGTTAACAATTCCATGCCATATTTATGTAAGCATTAATAAAAGAGGCCGAATAAGATGGTTTTGTTCAAGGCCACAAGAAAGTTATGAGGTCGCAGGCCTCCCAAATGAGACCAAAAAAATATTCCAAATTTACACCCAAAATTATTAACAATTAATATGCTGTTATTTTTTATTTATAAATATATGATTTCTTTTATAAACAAAGAAATTGTATACATTAGTATGATAACATATTTATACATTTGATTTCCTACTTTCATAAAAGAAAATCGTGTATTATGTTATCAAAATTTAAATTATTTGTAATTTTTTGGTTCGATCTTTAGACAAAATCGCAAGATTTTGTAGTCTCAAATCACTCGTGGAACGAAATTAATTTTTGTTATCAACTGCAGTTTGGAGAAGCTCTTTTCATAACTAGATACACTGATGGCAATTGTTGAAAACATTCTTAGCAAAATTATAATGTTGGGTAAAGAATTTTCCAATCTGTACTGTTGATTATATTTTAATAAAGATCAAAGGGGTTTCCCCCCCCCCCCCCCCCCGTTTTTCTAACCTAATGGCTCTTCTTGTAGTGTGTGACTGATCTTAGGCCACTGCCACCTTTGCGGCCACAGTGGGTTCACGCTTTCATAGGCCCCACCTATCTTAATTTTCACTTATTACCTTTATTAATACCTTATCCTTACCCAAACTGGGCCCCACGCATCCATTTTCGCATACTAAGCTGCATAAGGCCCCGCAATTGCAAAGACTGGCCCTATGTACAACCATAAAAACCTGGAACCTTTTTCGTTCAATTTGAACTGTTCTTTGTCAATGGTAATAAAGAAATCTATTTGATGGTAAAAAAAATGTCAATTAGTAGATTACATGATGGTATTATACACGAATATTTTCTTGCAAGGACATGCAACTCATCAGTGGGTTCTATTACTTTCTTTTATAATTACATCTATGGATAAAAACATTTCTCGTTGTACGACTTCCTCTAAAGATAGAACCAAGTAACCTGAATTTTCTCTACTCATACCTATTCTCCTTCCATCACGGCGTTCTGTTGATATCCCCAACTTTCTAGAATATTTATAACAGCGCTCTGTATTAGCACATAACTTAGTTCCATGAAATGGGTTGGCACTAATTATTTGAAAACGGGTTCCCATAAATTGAGATACTATAGAAAAGAAAAATATTGCAATGAACTGAGTACATTTCCAGCATCTGATCTCATTTTACTAGTTACTAGTCAATTTTTTTCTAAGACGTTTGAAATGTTTAAATATGTCTTTTTTTTTTTTTTAATGATTTATGTTATAGCGATGTTTATTAACGGATAAATTTGAGTATTTCCAATTTCTTGCACTTGCACTAAATCTTAATAATTTTCCATAAAATTTTAAAAAAGATTATTTACTCATTGCTTTAATTGAATAGACGTAGCATTTTCAATAAATAACAATATTTTAATGAAAAACACAAATTATGTGTGCTATTTTAATGCAATAAAAACAAAATACATTTACTTTTTAGTAAGTTACCTTAAAATAATTTTCTAAAACTGAAATATTAATGTAAATTAGATATATTACTTGAAAGTTAAACACGATATTTGAAGCCCCATGTCATGTAGGTACTTGTTAGCGCATCATCCTGCGCATGTCCAAATTCCACGCAAAAACTATCGTGGTGATATTAATAGTACATATATTTCGTCCCAGTGGTGATTTGTTGTTTTTTGTGCTGTTTTCTTATAATAGCACCATTTGTGACGCATACCGCTTTATTTTCCAAACAAATCAATTCCTTTTTTGGGGCGATTTTTAATTTTTGAACGGGTCTGCGTTAGTTATAACAACCACTATGCAATGAAACAGATGTTGCGTGAATCCGTTAATTAAGATTCGAAATTAAGAGTATTTTTGTTTCACCTTGGTTTCCCCCCTTGAAAAGAAAAAGAGCGGTTGTCGGAAATGGCTAAATTTTTCAAATAAATTCCCTAAATGCCGCCCTTTAGATGAGTGCCGCCCGGGGAGGACCGCCCCCACCACCCTCCCCCTAGCTACGCCACTGCCGGCAGGAATGTTTCCATTACACCAGGGACCTGTGCATTATTTTTCTCTATACTGACGTAAACAGAATATAATTTATTTTATTTGCTTCATTTTATGTGCTTAGTGCCGAAAAATTGACTTGATGTTCTATATGGTTAATATTGTCAGGAATTTAGGGCGTTTAGGGCTCTAGATAATGTTTGGTCCTTTGAGGTGCGGCGGGACTAATGGGCGAGTCGGCAGAGGGCCAGAAATGTGACGTTCTGATGTTACCTCGCTTGAATTGGGAAATCAAGGAGCACGGAAGCCGTGAACGATCCCCTGAAGACGAGAACTGAACAGGCTGACCATAAGTCTGGCTCTGGTGTTAGACACGGGAGTCCAAGGGACTGGACGGAGATGTGAACTCACGCCGTTACACACGGGCCATCTGGCATGGGGTAGGGGTCTCACCAGAGATTGGTTACGTCAAACCAGCCCCACCATGTTGTATGAGGGGTTGTACAATGATTGACAGATGACTTTGGATAATGGGAATTTGGGGGAGGAGACTGACGGGTATTAGAGGGGACGCACTGATGAGAACTGGAGGCATGAACACACTCACACAAAAACACACAAACAGACGGAGATAGGAATAGGGACGGAATATAGGAACACAGTCAGATAGGGAGACACACTGAGATTGGGGTAAGTGTTAGAGTAACCATAATTAACGAAGCAAGGAATTAAACAGAATTTAGTTGTACATCAGGCTTGTAGTTGGTGTTTGAATAATAAGTAACCCAGAGTGTACTGTGTGAAGATTAGAGTGAAAGAGTTAGATACACTAACCACGAGAACACCCAGGTTCTTTACAGTATTAATGGATGAAACTTGAGGATTATAATTAGATTTTTGGGTTCCTTCTTGATAACTTCTGCGCATCGATGGGAGATGGCCCACGGACTGGCACCGTTCTGCGGACCACCACTTTGAGAAGCAGTTCACTAAAATTATTTTCTTTAAAGCAGTGGTTCCCAAACGTGGGGCGTGGTGGTCGAGAGGTAGCGCTCTCGACTGTCACACTGATGGTCACGAGTTCGAATCCACACGAAAGTGAGGATTTGTTCTCGGGGCCTGAGGAGTCCCCGAGTCACCCATCTCCGAATGGGTACCTAACTAGACAATAGTTAGGCGGCTGGGGTAATGCGTGGAACCCCTATAGCCGTGGCCTGTGACCGCTGCATCACTTGCCAACAGATCATCTCTCATGGTCTGTGGACGCAATTATCTTCTGCATAGAAGGAGCGTCTGTATATCTAAGATAAGATAAACTATTTTGTGATGACCGCCCCTAGGGGCCGTCCATAAATGACGTCACGCGATTTTGGCCGATTTTTTACCCCCTCCCCCCTACGTCACGCGTCGTCACAAAATCGTAGACCCCCCCCCTCCAAAAGTACGTCACAAAACTTTGACCCCCCCCCCT
>MUZC01001678.1:652846-684761 GCA_002072015.1 Radix auricularia
CGAAAAATTATATCAAACTTAAAACGTTTATAATTGTATCAGATAGATTTCCCTCCCCCACCCAACCCCAAATGGATATTCCGTGTCGTTTTGACTTAAAATATCTACAAATAATTCTATTCAGATCGTTTTTAGATACTTGTCCTGTATTTAAAACTCTCCAGTTGCAGTTTCGGAAAGGGAGGGGGGGGTAACCGACAAAAAAAAAGTAGTTAGCAGACTACTGCCGTGAGTGAACGAAACAACACTGCGGTTATATCACCAACCTTTGATGACAACATCAAATGACGTAGGGTAACAATTTCGTATGTTCTCTTGTGGGTTTTCAAACTTAAGAATTATAATTGAATTATATTTCATTTTCTTGTCTTAATAACTTACGCCAACCGGCGTCTGATGGCCTATCGACCGGCACTGATTTTTTAAATTTTAAAGTCATTAAATAAATTTTAAGTGACCAAATATTTCAGTGGAAGTTTTAATTAAAGTTACCCTTTCAATGTGACGTCACATTTCTTCAACCCCCTCCCTCCCCCACGTCACGCATCGTCACAAAAGTGAGACCCCCCTCCCCCCTAGGTGCGTGACGTCATTTATGGACGGCCCCTTATCCAAAAATAATATTTATCAGCCCCCCCGCCCCAAAATTTAGTTTTAAAATTCTAACAGAAATTTAAAAATCATTATATATGTAATTATGTAAAATATTGTAGAAAAAATGTTTTTTTTAGAAATATTGCAGTTTGAATTTATAAAACTAATCATTGAACTCTCAATCGAAAAATAACACATAAACACTCACAAAATTAAAACATTCGAAATCATCTTTGTGAGTATGATGAACCTGGTGCTCTGCTACCAATTTAGTAATCCTCGGCTCTTTTTTCGTCAGCAGTTATCTTAAATCACCATAACTGACAATTTCATTCCTATTTTTACATATTTAAAATAAAATATTTGTATGTTTGTTAATAAATGGCCTACCGAATTGAAACCACTTTCCACTTAATATTATAAAGGAAATGTAATAAAGAACTTTTAAATTACACCCCATTTTTCCGAATAAGCCATAGGTATAAAAAAGGATCCAAAATCCAATCAGGTATGTTCATTTTCAGCACATAATCAAATCGTTGATTAAAATCTAAATGTAGAGAATCCAAGTGCTTACAAGTGTGTCTTCATCATTTTTTTTCTGCTCTAATAAATTTGGGAACTGGCTTAATTTCCATTGTCCAAAATTTATTATGTTCAGACAAAGTTTTGCCACAAATACAGAAATAATTGATTTTGTTGTTATTAAATTTAGTTCATCACCTTGAAGTGAAAGATTCCTTTCATATTAAAAAAAAAATTTTTTAAAGGTATTTATTATTTTTAGAAACAAGTCGGTCAAGTAAACGATGTCACATTGTAAAGCATTATTTTTTATCTTTCAAGAACTTCCGCATCGAGTTAATTAAACAGCTTATAAAACCCAACTAAACAGACACCCTTTGACAACCAACGAATTTCTACATGAAGCAGCAAACAATTTAATTCATCATCATTTTCAGTAGAAAGCTGTTTAAATAATTTGTCATTAATGACTTGCTTCTGATTGTGTTGATGGCTTGTATTACATATAGGAAGAATTAAATATCGGGCGCTTAGATTTTTAGCAACTTTTATCTTTATCTTAGATATACAGACGCTCCTTCTATGCAGAAGATAATTGCGTCCACAGACCATGAGAGATGATCTGTTGGCAAGTGATGCAGCGGTCACATGCCACGGCTATAGGGGTTCCACGCATTACCCCAGCCGCCTAACTATTGTCTAGTTAGGTACCCATTCGGAGCTGAACAAATCCTCACTTTCGTGTGGATTCGAACTCGTGACCATCAGTGTGACAGTCGAGAGCGCTACCTCTCGACCACCACAACTGGATGTTGACGATGGATGATATTCAGCACCTTCTTTTTTAAATATGCAAGAACACCCTACCACTTCTGTGCATCATCTGTGGCTACTGATAAAATGATATTTAAATGTATTTCTTTTTCTTTGCATGAAAAATGTATTCATCTTTGGAATTAGTTTTCAAACATTTAGCAAATAATCATTTTTGGCAAATTTGTTCCTCCTTTATAAAAGTAAAAGTAAAACTTCATTTCCTGGCAAAGTTGACGAATCAAGTTGTATAGACAACAGACATGTTTTTAAATAGCCACATAATAAATTTTCAACAACTTGAACCATTAAATTAATTCTTATTTGCACTGTATTATTGCTATCTTATACTATCTTATCTGTTACAGACGCTCCTTCTATAGAGAATATTATTGCGTCCTAAGCTTATTCATGGTTTGTGTTTAGTCCTGCATTCTTATTAGCTTTAAATGATGATAAAGTGTTGGCTTTCCTGGTTTCTCCAGGCAACCCAACCACGTCCGAATACCGGACGGGAAGAAAGAAAACTTGTACGTGTTTGTTCTTGCCTACGGAACAAGAAAAGTGTTTCTATCCTTATGTCTATCTGAGGGTTGAATTAAAATTAAGTTATCTTAGTGTAGTTTTTCTAAATTAGAATTATTTATTTATATATAAATTACTAATTTACTCTTGGTTCTTCTATCCTCTAGTTTTTCAAGGTTTACTGACTTAACTATTGGTGTTATTCTTGTCAGTTTTTGAATATTCTCCAGTAAACGAATTGTTCTTGATAATATCAGATACTGGCGTGTGAAGCACAGAACGTATAACTTCACCTGTGGCCAGTATAATTTGTTCTTCCCGATTCGGCAATCATTAAAAAATATTGTAAGAAGCAAGGAAGCCATTGTCATCTTGTGTGGTTGTGGTTGAAAAGATTTTGTTCTAATGTCGGTTGTTTAATATATTTTTGTATTAGTGTTCGAAAATAAGATAAATCCTTATATTTTTATCACCGTTAAAAATTTAGTCAAATGTTCTTGTTGTCTGGAAGTGCGTAATAGCATATATCTAAATGCAAGTTAAGGAGTAGAAACCAAACCAACGTCGAAAACGTTTTGCAAAGAAAAATAAATAAGCGTAATGAGCGGATACCTAAATCAATTTTTCTAATTTTCTCTTCTTTCTTTTATGCTTTCACCACCACCTTACAGTTACTCACCACCCCAAAATGAACAAGTGGCGTTCACCCCCTCCCTCCGGATCGCTTCAGCAACAACTAACGGTCGGTAGCGCCCACTTTGGGAATCGCGGCTTTAAAGCATTAGCTTAATAATTATTATTATTATTTTTGTGGAACCGCGCAAATTATCCCGTTTTTTTATTTTCATTAAAAAATATACATATTTAATTTTACTCCTCATTTTAATTCAAGTCCATCCAAAGAATGCGTCAAGTGTGTGAGTTGAATCAGTGAATCAAATAAAATAAACTGTGCTCGTTTGTGACAGATAGGATATATAAATTAGCTGCCTGTGACTGGGGCTTCATTGACTGGCACCCCTTTTCAAGGGTTCAATTATCTTGTCAGTTCTGTTTTAAAGGTGCATTTGTCCAGGCTGAAATTTCGCGGCTGATTTATCACGTCTAGAAATTCACAGGGCACAGCTGGTTGCTCATGCTTTTTAAAAATATTTTTCACTTCTTTTGGAATTTATAATATGACCAGTTAACTCCCTTTCTCCCATACCTTCTCCCACCCACATGAAATATCTTGTGGGGGGGGGGGGGGAAGCAGCGCTGCTAAAAAGGACTTAAATTACTGACATCAAACATTTGCCAAGAGTAACCCTTCTGCTTAGGGCTGTATTGTCATCAAGGGTTTTTGGTAAAGGTCCGAATCTTCAGTTTAACCAAACATCGGGGAGTTGGTCAAATTTACGATGCAGGCACAGGTGTAGGGCAGGGGCGGATTAAGACTGCACGGGGCCCCGGGCTGCAATCAAACGGGGGCCCTATCCAGCCAGCGTCCCTTTCAATAAAATGATTGTTAACAGCTAATATAAGACTGTAACTAAATATTAATAATGAAAAAAAAAAAGAACACGAAGGAATAACTGTTTGAAGTGTTCGCGGGTATGTTACAATTGAGTGTGAAAAGAAACAATTTATATTCAACTGTTCGGAATCGAACCCGCCACCGCTTGCATCACGAGCATATACTCTCTCCACACGGCAAGCGGAGTTTGTTTAAACTGAGAAATTTTAAAAATATAAACTATAATTTATACTATGTTCTCTAAGTGAGCCAATTAAATCATTTTTCGATTATTAAGACTGAATCGAGATCAGTTGTAGAGATAATATTTATAAATTTACTTAATTTATTATATTTTCAAGGGTTCGTGCAAACATTTGTACACTTTTATTATAAAATATAAAAAGTTTGGGGGCCCCCAAACCGTCGGGGGCCCCTGGCTTTAGCTCGTTCAGCCCCCCTCTAATCCGCCATAGGTGTAGGGATATATTTGCTCCCGGGTACAATCTATAAAATTGGTGCGAGCTATGAAATACCCTCGTTCACTAATAATTTCGTTAAGTCGTAAGCCTCATTTTGACACCCACGTAACCTACCTCGGCACCCGGGAACAAAACTAAGCTAAGTTACGCAATATTCCAACACAAACATAAAAATAAATTCATAAAAAGTGCATGAAAAAGTAAAGGATGTCACAACAAGGGGTGTGGGGGAGAAGAGAACAGGTTTGTTTATTCTTATAATAGTAAACGTGCGTTGCTCGGAGGCATATTTTATGTAACAACTTGAGTAAAAGTGATAGGTGAAAGTTGACTCGTTGACACCGCTTTTGTTGACCGGGAGGGGGGGGAGGGCGTTGTTATAGGGACCGTCTGTTATATATTAGATAAGATGGAAATTTCTCTTGCAAAAAATAATATTAATTTTATAGTATTTGCTTCAATCGGTGAAGATCTTTGACCCAACGGCGTAGCGAGGTGTGATCACAGGGATCACGTGTCACCGGGCGCCAAGGTACAGAGACGCAAAAAGACGGCTTTCGACGTCATTAAAAAAAGTAAAGATGGGTAAGATAGTAATTAAACGTCATTCCTTGTTATAGTTTGTCCCTGGGTGCAACGTGTCGTTGCTACGCCTCTGCTTCGACCCCTGGCTTTCTTCAGAGGCGTTTAACAGTGCCCGATCACCAATGCCTCCTAATGACTAATTTTACACCCACGCCTAAACCATACATTTTCATCAATAAAATACATTAATCATAGAGGCTACAAGTATTTGGCTATCGAACTTTTCTTGTTTTTCGGTGACAATTTCGTCCCTCTAACCACTTAGCTGCGCCCTTGATCCCGTTGTTTATTGGTATTTACGCCATTGATTACGTTTTTATTTATTTCCCTAACAGTTTCGACATTTGCTATAACATTATAACTTAAGCCTATATTTAGGCAGAATTAAACAAAAATCTTTAGCCCCGTTTAAAAAAGAAAGAAACAAAAAAACAATTACCTAAGGCTAAGTAAGGTCTGAAGGAGGTAACTCGATCTGGCGATCTGATAGTAAATTTTGACCTTGACATCCTCTGGTTGTTATTTTGTCAATTTCTAGACTGGTTAAGTTGAATCCTGAGAACAAAGTGTGTGCGTTTCTGTGTGGATACTATCGTTGTCTGAATGTACATGGCCTTCTTAGCCCATTTCCCTGTTCTCGTTATGTAAAAACTGGTCTCAATTACTGTGAAAACAAACTGCATAACACATCAGTAAAGATTAATAATTCCACAACTCTCTATGCAGCTTTGTTTAAAATTATACAATTTAACCAATACAGTTATTCAAGGCGTATTACAATTATTATATAAATTCGCTTTTAATAAAGAATTGTAACATAAAATATACTTTTTATTTTTACCCCCACCCCTCAAAATAAATAAAATACGTAATCAAAATGTGCTTAATAGCGCAAAATGAAAGTCGTTACAAACATAGGCATCACAAGGGGTTGTGGACCGCACCGGGTGACACCATCACAGGTGTGACACCAAGAAGTACAATTCTGTAAGTTCCCTTTATTTGACACTGGTAGACTCGGAGGTCTATGGGGTAAGTTTGGAGGCGGTGGCACCATGACCTACCGCACTGGATGACACCAACCATAGTGACGCCACTGATTTCATAAATGTACAGTTGTATTAGGCCTGAGTTGTTGTAGCTATCACTGAAAGAAGTGGGATGTCTTTAAATCAGTGTTTCTTTGAAAACTCGTGTAAATATCGCGATATAACAATGATACAATGCAATTATAGTATTTCATAGGTAACTTGGGCCACCGACATCAGGTTATAGTGACTGGCGTTAAGAGTGCACTGGACAACTTCAGACTACTGTATCTGGTGTAGTGGAGGCGGGGCACACGTTGTCGCAAAGCAGGTCAGAACATGAATATCTAGAAGCAGATATTGACCGAAATGTGTGTAATTAAAAATTAGTAACATTTGAAATGAAAATTTATTATATAAAATGAATGGTAGGTCCACCTCAGGGAAAAAAAATATACACACTAAAAGTCCAGCAAGAAAGAAGAAATTATAATGTTTGTTCATAATCAGTAATTGGTGGTACAGGAGTTATGATTATGTATATATCCAGCTGAAAAAGGTGCATTTTGTTTTTTAATCAATCTAGCACTAGCAGGATACTGAAAGGTGATAGTTTTCATGCATCTAGCAGGGTACTGACAGGAGATACTACAGAAAGCTTTCATCCATCTAGCAGGGTATTGACAGGAGATACTGCAGAAAGTTTTCATTCATCTAGCATGGTACGCTCAGTAGATACTACAGAAAGTTTTCATTCATCTAGCAGGGTACTGACAAGAGAAACTGCAGAAAGTTTGCATACATCTAGCAGGGTACTGACAGGAGATACTACAGAAAGTTTTCATTCATCTAGCAGGGTACTGACAGGAGATACTGCAGAAAGTTTTCATTCATCTAGCAGGGTACTGAAAAAGGACGTGGACACCATGATGGCAAAATGAAATGCCACTTAATATGAACTTAAAAACTCATCCAAAAAAAAAAGAAAGAAAGTTCCTTCATGATATTGTCATACATCGTTTGAATTGAATCAGGTCATGAATGGAATTTAGAAATATTAAAACTGTGAACCCATTTTGTCATATGGAGATTTGCATGCATATTCACACATTTTTAAGTGCAAACCAGTAAATTTTGTGAATAAGTTGTATTTGTATGGATCGAGACTGTAAAATTTCAGATTTTCATTTACTTGTAGAATTAGTTGAGTTTTTAATTGAATAGAAAAAAATATATAATGGGCCCCATCCCCAGACCAAATGATACATTATTTTTCATTACGTTAAATTCAAATCTGCTTAATTTTGTGATAAATAATTAAGCTGCTAGAAATAGGCCTGTCAAATTTGAGTCTCCTGTAGAAATTTTTAAATATATCTTGTTAGAGTTAGAGGACATTTGGGCTGTTCATAAAAAGTATTTCAAACTCTGTGGGGGGGGGGGGGTGTAAGAAAGTGTAACTATTTGTGACAAGGAGCAGGTCTGGCCATGTGTGATGTCATGATGTTTTATATTATTAAAATTATTTGATTAATAATATTTGTTCCAAAGTATGACATAATTTAAAAGAGGGGGTGGGTCCGAGATCAGTGACACAGCTTGTGACAGAGGGAGGAAGGGGATAAAATGGTCCAAAATAGCATGACATACTTCATGGAAGCACCTTATGGCTTATGGACACCATGCCTCAAACTATACATTAAAAACCTCAACTTTTTGAAATCAATTTTAAGAATTGACCCTGTAAACTTTCAGTATTCTTTTTAATTTTTATTAAGGATTTTAAAAAAATTAGTGATGAATCTATGACTTATTACAAAAAAAAATTCCCCAAACTGTAACATTATGTAAAATTCAAGCATGTCAAATTTTTGTAAGTGAGCCATAATTTATCCAACATGGAGGGCATATTTGAAAGTCTCCTTTTCCAGTTAAAAAAAATTCAAATTGTTTTTATCTATACAAAAGTTCCTTCAGAACAGAAGATTATTGCATCCACAGACCATGCCAGTCTGTTGGCAAGTGACGCAGCGTTCACAGGCCATGGCTATGAGAGTTCCACACATTTTGTTTCCCTAACTAGAGTTAGGTACCCATTTGGAGCTGGGTGGACTCAGGGACGTCCTTGGCCCTGGGAAAGAGTCTCTGCCTTCTCCAGGATTAGAATGCGTGACCGATGGTATGCTGCTCGACTACCAAGCCCCCCCTCAAAAGGTCCAATTTTAAAAATTTTATGCTGTGAAAATATACAAATTTTTATAGCTTTCACAATGCATTATTACTATTTTTTACACTGATGTGCTAGTTAAATAAATTGTTGCAAGATAATGAATGTCACTGAATCTAAACAAAATAAATAAGATGAAAAGAATTAAAAATACAAACAAGACAATAAGAAAGTAATAAATGACCACATATTTATTTTTTTAAATATCGGAAGTGCATCATAATTCCTAATGTACTTCAATTAAACATTATTACGAATTCACAGTAACAAACTATGAGTGGTCAGAGGAATGAAAATTTAAATTTCTTAACAAAATGAACCCAACACCCATTCATGATTTATTTGTCATGAAGAGCTAATGAAATTTTTAATTGCAAGTAATTAATAAATGAATTTGATGACGTCACATTTAACATCTTGGGAGAGGATGACATGTCAACAAACAGTAGAAAAATATTCATATTTGTCAGCATTCTGGGGGCATTGTTAAAGTGATGATTCCAAACTGCAGTGAGTGAATGAGATAACAATAGTTGTTCAAGGTTCCATATCAACTTGTCATTGAGTTATTTTTATGAAGTGATCTCAACTGAAAAAAATTAATAAAATCAAGGTAAAAATTACACAAGGTAAAAAGTGCAAATAAATATGTGCAATTATGGTAAGCCATATTTAGACGGAAAAGTATTCATGTATTATTAATTAATCTGACTTCAATTTAATTTTGAGAATTAACTGATAGATAGGCTCAAAAGCCAAATGCCCCAAGTCACAGATTTAGCTTGATGTTGAAAGGTAGAGCCTTGGCCTATCCCTAGGCTAAGGACAGGCCACAACAAACTTAGGCAATACATGCTCTGCAAACTGCGAATTGGAGAAACCAAAATGTGCCCCTGTGGGCCAGTTGCAGAGAATGCGGAACATGTGCTGCAAAAATGCCCTCTGTTTCACCATACTCGAACAACCAATCGGCCCCAGGAAGCTACCCTCGACGATAAACTGTATGGTGGACTGAACCAATTGACAGCCACAGCACAGATATAGAGCTTGTGGTCAAAATCCTCCTTTAAAAAAGACTTTGAGAATGCAGAAAAAGAAGGCCTATCCCTTTGTAATTGTCATTTTTATCTCCTTTTTAAAAAGTTTAATTTAAGAATCAAATCAAACTGAATAACGTTTGTACTTAAAAAAAACCTGATTAAGAATAAGTTTAAATATATACATAAAACAAGAACTTGAACCTTGACTTTGTTTTTATTTTAAGCAGTCACAATAATTGTAAAAATATCAAATGGGGGCCGTCCATAAGTATGTCAGGCTCCCGNGGGGGGGTTCTGAGATTTGTGACAGGGGGAGGGGGGAGTTAAAAACGGTAAAAAATTGCATGACATACTTTATGGACGGCCCCATATCTTATCTGAAGATTACTATATAGAAAATTATTGCGTGTTTATCTGTGGTTTGTGTTAAGTCCTGCATTCTTATTAGAGTTTTAAATGTTGATAATGTGTTGATTTTCCTAGTTTCTTCAGGCAACACATTCCACGCCCAAATTCCGGACGGGGAAAAGCAAGAATTTGTATGTGTCTTATATTAATATAATACAGATGCGCTTTCCACACGGAAAATTATTATTGCATTTTATTTTTCATATCCTATTATACTGTTGACTTGACTTCAAGTGGGAGAGATGTGACAAAGGACAGTAGAACAACAGATCATGGAAAGGAAGTGGCGATGGGTTGGACACACCCTTTGGAAAGATAACAGCAGGGTGAGGCAGGCCTTAGATTGGAACCCCCAGGGAAAACGCCAGCGAGGAAGACCCAAGTGTACATGGAGACGGAGCAAGTTAAATGAGGCTGGAAGAACTGGAAAGAGCTGGGAAGAATTGAAGCGACTGGCAAGGGACCGTGAACAGTTGCGAGCTTTGACAGAGGCACAAATGATGATGAGTTTACTCTAAATAGATAAATCAAATATGGACAAACTTTTCAAGGTTCAAAGAATTCATAAAATGTATCTATGATTAAGATTGCTAAAACTTTTGTCAGTATCGGCTTACCTTAACTGAGAGTCTCAGAAAGTTGAATTACAATTACAAAGTAGTAAGTAATTGCAAGAGTTAAGTAAAGGCAAGAGTTTAGGTAATAAGTAATAGGCCTATCTAATAAAACTAAACTGACTAACTAAGAGTAAGACTAAGAAGACCAAACAAAATAAGGCAAGGCATAATACAATAATGATCAATGATAGCCTACTTGATAAAAGCTAAAGGCAAAGGCACCAAAGCCAAATGGCTTTTACTTTTACATCATTATTGTCGAGTCTTGTTTCAATTTATATTATTATTATTATTAATTTTTATAATCATATTTATATCAGATTATCATATCATAATAAATAATTTTAATAAATTTAATGATAGTCATAGCCATTTAAATTATCATTGAAAAATCATGTTTCATTGTTAATATAATATATATTAATAATATCAATATCAGATCAAATTAAAATATAATTAATTTATTATACTATCATAGTCTATGAAGTCATAGTATCTATATCACTATAATCTATACTATTTTTTTTCCTACTCTCTATACTGTCTATACTCTATACTATACTGTATAGTATAGACTCTAACTCTATATTCTATATAATATATGCCTACAGTAGCCTACTGATACTTTACATTTAATTTAATTCTTATTTTTAAACTTAAAAGAATCTTACCATACACATAGAACGTGAACAAGACTGGTTCATTTTTTGTCTTTTTCTGCTTTTTTCCCTGCTTGTTTGTGTGCGTTATTCACAAGCTTTTGAACATCCTTTCTAGTGTGTCCACTTGGATCTTCATGATGATGTTGTGTGGCTTCTTTCTTACTCCTTCCTTTCCCACTATGTGCATGGTTTTCGTATTTATCTTGCTCAATGTTATACTTATCCAACTCATCCAAATATTTCTCGTCAGGTGCAGACATGATGAAGTCTAAAGCTTTAACTTTTATTTTATGATATGTCTTAAAAATAGGAAGCTTATCAATATTATCCCAGTGATTCAAGTTCATAAACAACAGCTGTTTATATTTTATACTTCTGCGTCGCATGCAGACAATGTTTAGATTGCCAACGAAAATGATTGGCTGCACACAGTTCAAAGGTCATAAATGATTCTACGCCTTCCACGTTGTTGGCTTTTGATAATAGAGCAACATTGCTCCATCCTATTAAAAAATCGCGGGGGTGGGGAGGCAGTTTAAAATAAAATAAGAAATAAATATTATTAAATTATTTCATTTGATTAAATATTAAATAATGCAAAACTGCGTAGAAAAAAGTCCTTATAATTTTATTAAAGGTGACAGGTGCTTTAAAAACAAGGAGTAGTCAGCTTTGTCACAAAGGTCAAGGTTGTTTTCAAGACTATGGGTGTCTCTACAACGATGGTCTTTTTCAGATGTTTATGTGTCATTTTTTTGGTTAACTATTTTTCTCGATTATACTTCGAAAAAAAGTAGAATTGAAAATTTATTATTAATAATCAATAGGTTTATCATTTTTTAACGTGGAATATTAAATATTGATACTGTTATGTATAATAATGCCACCGGAAGACCAGCGAAGCCATTTTAACAAGTTATGTTACTTTTTAAGTAGGCTTAAAACTAATGACTATATATATATATATATATTTGTTTTTGACGTCACACATATGAATATAAGATAATGAAATTTGCTCTTATTTCAATAGAGTTAAACATTTTGCGTTGCTTCCCCGCTTGAAATTACAGATACAATTCAGTTGTAATAATAATCAATAATGTACCGTCTTTATTTTAATTTATAGTAATTTAGAGTTTGATCAAACCATGCCCATACTAACAGTCACACTGTTACAGTTATCCTACCACTCTCACACTTAAACTTTACAGGTTAAAAGATAATTTAATTGATTTTACTATAAATAAGCAGCGTTTTACGGTTTTAATAAGTTTTATATAAATATAGCTGATATAGTCTATTATAGTATAGTATAGCCTATATTAAAATGCTAGAGCATTACAATTAATTAATTTTAATTATGAAATAGATCCATGCTGTCTATACTCAGAAATCAGAATTACGGTTCTATTAAAAAATAATACTTGCATTACTAAACTAAAAACTTTACTAATACATTATTATTATGACCTATGACTATGACGCTATGAGTAATGAAAATATCATACATAATACATTATACATACTAATATACTATTAGCAAGTTTGCTCTTACAGTTTTCATTGATCATTACAATTAGACTTTCAGTGTCCTGATCCGTACATGGTTTATTTTTATCAAGTAGTAATTTAACACAAGACACAGCACTTGACTTAATTTATACATTTAATTAAATGATATGTTAATGTTATTATTCACTAATTCATTATCATTATTTAAATCTTTCAGGATATGTCAAGAGTTTTAATGTACACAAGTTTAACCTCATAAACCTTAAAAGAGCAGTCCATACATCTAAAAATGGAAAGTGAAGAAGAAGAAGAGGACACAGAGTCACTCCTGTCTCTATCTCAGACTCTCCTTCATCCAGACAACTCCTCTGCTATCTCTCTCTCCAATACTCAGCTTCAGTCATGGGCTTCTGCCAATTCTTCAGGGGACATAGTCAATCAATTTTCACCTGTCTCACCAGTGGATAACTTTGCTGGTCAAGTTGTCAATGCTAATGGGGACAATTTTAACAGATTCTACAACTTTAGAGGAGTAACAAATCCTTTACCAACACCTAAGAACTGTAGCTTTGGCAGGACTGCAAGTTCCTCTGCTCAGATAGCAGATAGCAGTAACTCAAATTTTCAGTCAACCAATCATATGAATGCTGGTGATTTTAGTCCCCCTGGAGATGGAGTCAATCATGGTAACTTGTATTTGGATCATACAACGGATCCCAGGTGTGATTCTTACGGAAATAAAAATCCTGAAAATTCTTTTAGAAATGGAGCTGGCATGAGCTACAGTCATTTGCAGCGTCCAGAATCTTTAACCAAATCAAGCACTGCTAACTTCAGCCATAGTGATTGTTACAGTAACATGATGAGCTTGGCATTGGTTTCAGAGAATGATGAAAAGATGGTAAGCCAAATTTACTACGTTTGGTTTTCATCTTAATTTTTTAAAATTTCATTTTGGCAAAGTTGACCACCCCAAAACAGCAACAACAGCCCAACAGTTTTTAAGCCCACCCCACATGCGCTGCTTCCCAATTTGTATAATCAAGGTTTTTTAATCAAGGAAAAGCTTGGGATAACTTTCTTTAAAATTTCAAGGTTGTGATTTTATGGGGGCTCCTTGTGATTTAAGCATATTCTTTTTACATGTTGATTAAAATACAGATTCTGAATTGAAAATAAATGCAAACTGACAGAAATACAAACACGATTGTCAACCAAAATATAAACAGAATCACTTCAAGTTGCAGTAGAAAATCCATAGGCATGTAAATTGGAAAGAGGGTGAAATACTGTAATCAATACAGAAGCATTATATTTTAGGTATTTGTGCATAGTTCTTCCATCTAATATCATAAATATAATAATATCTCTGTCCCAAAGCCATCTTTATATTTGCATTTGCCATTTCTATTTTAAATATGTACATAGTTGTTTTTCTTACCTTAGGATCTTTTTGAATCAAGATCAAGGCAGCATGATTATTCCAAAGAGATGGACAGCCTTTATGATCAAACTATGAACAAAACAGGTAGGAAAACTTTGTCAAGCAATGAAATGCCATCATCTTTAGCTCGAAGGCAAGTTGATTCTAGCAACTTTGACAATGATTTTAATGATTTCCAACCCAATGCTAGGGATTTCCTCTCATCAGCAAAACTGAATGATCCAAATCCAGCTAGTCGCTTAAATCAGCAGTTATCTTTCCACCAGCAACAAGGTGGCTTTGAGAGTCTGGCCTCTCACAAAACAATGACCTCTGCACGTGTTACAGACAGTGGTATGCAACTTGGTAGTTCTACTTCAGCCCCAGATCCTGGCACTAAAAGGTCAGCAGCTGTCTATGACTTAGGTTTTGCCCCCGCCAGTCAGGGCAATAATGAATGCACAAGGTCAGCTGGCCTCCATAAAAAGTCTGTTTTTCCTCACCAGCTGGCTGAACTCCCCTCAGACCTGGAGCCTGTTTTCCACACAGCTCACAGTGATTTTGGTGGTAACCAGAAACTGGACTCTGACAGAATGTTTATGCCCTCAGAAACTGTGGAGGGTAAGGACCCTAGCAAACTGCAACAAAATGTTCAGAAAGGGATGAGTGCCAAGTGGAGTGGTCGGACCAGAGTTCACAGGAAGTTGGCTCGACTCCTAGGCAGTGAGGATGCAAAAGAATCATTCCAGCCTAGAGATCCTCAGAAACCATCTTCTTCATATTCCAGGATTGTTCCATCACTAGATGCTGCTGGTCTGTTTAAAGGTCCCCTCTACCCCCAGTCTGGGACTAGGGATCAGTCAGGCAACAGCAGGACATTTCTGACCATGGAAGAAGAGCTTGACCTGAGAACCAACCAACATCAAGAGAGGAACTGCCTCAGGAGGGATGAAAACATGGAAAGGAACTCTCAGAGAGATGCAGGCTTCATCCAGACATCAGCATTCTCCTTTGATTCAAGTGTCATGTCATCCTCTGTGCCAAAAGACTCCATGTCCCACATGTTGAACAATCAGAATTTCCTGGCCTCGTCCCAGCTGGAAATTGATTTCAACTCATCCCTGTCCATCCCCCAGTCACAGAGAGATATAGATCTCAATCAACATTTTGGCCTTCAGGTTTCAAAAGACTTTGACCTTGAACCCGCCCACAACACCAGTAGTCAAGATGACCTTTCCTTTGATCATAACGGTTCCCAACACATGGCCCAGCAGGACTTGTCCCTCTCAGATAATTTAGGGCTTGGATCTCACAGCCAGCAAGACTTGAATCTCGAAGCCTATTTTATATCTTCCTCCGATCGGGACTTGGGTTTTGGTAGAAAATTTCAAATCCAGAATTCAAGGGATTTGAACTATGCCACAAATGCTGCCGATAATGATTTTAATATAGAGGACTATATGAATACGACCAGTCATCGTGATCTTGGGCAGGCTTATTTTGAACGAACCGATCTACCACAAGACATGACAATGTATCAGAAAAGTGTGCCTGACAAGTCGGCATCTGATGTGTCGGTTACAGGTAAAGACAGAAGCAGAAATAGTGAGAAACAGTCAGAAATTTCTGAACTCCAAAAGGAGCTGACAAAAACATCCACGAAGGAAAGCATGAAAGGAATACGAATACCTAGAGACATTAATAGAGCCTTGGAGATTTTTCAGGGACTTCAGGAGGATGAGAAAGAAGAAGAGAGGCGCAAGGAGCTCCATCAAAGGCAGCAGCAACAACAGCAGCAACAGCAACCAGGTATCAGCGTGGGTTCAAGTCCCAAGAAAACATTTCAGAACAAGCATCTTGTGGAGCGAATGAATCTAGCAGAGAGGATGGCGTTGACGGACCAAAATTTCCTCGGGCAGGCAGCATCTCACTTTATGGAAGACCAACAGGTGGGTGGTCTGCTGGAACAACAGCAGCTGTTCTTGAGTGACCAGCAGCAGGAGAACCAGGTAATGATGATGATGCAGTACCAGCAAAATTGCACGCCTGTGGACATTCCAGCTTTGCAGTGCAAGCGAGACCTTCAGCAGGGCGTGAGTGATGTAAACTACCACATCCTGAAGAAACTTGGTATTCACGCTTGTGTGAAAGATTCAGCTTATCCACAGTCTGCATCCCACGCCGGCCAGCCGGCCCAGACAAGTCACTCGTCACATGAAGGGCATCATTCAAATATGAACCATCACCCCATGGCAGATCAGCAGCTTGATGCAGGGCATCAGTCGAGCATGGGTCATTCATCTAGTTTTGTTTCTTTCTTAACCAACAGCCTGGGCTCAGAGTCTGAGATGAGATTCACAGACACCAGTAACTTACCTCTTCCAAGCCAGCAGCTGGACTTGCCACCCAACACCAATGGGGTAGACTCACTAAAGTCAGGCAATGAAACTTCTACTCTGTGTGATAGAAATGAGAGAGTCAAAGCAAGTGACACAAGCACCCACAAAACAGAAGAAATGCATGGTGGGATGGGCAGCAAGCAGCAGCAAGGAGAAGATGTCTTGATGACCTCCCGTACAAATTTGTACACCATGATGAAACATGAGGAGTTCTGCGATGCTATACTCTCCACACCCAAACAAACTGTCAAGGTAAAATTCATATAATTCTTGGCACCAGGTGTCTCTTTATTTTATTTGGTCACTTACCGTACTTAAAGCTGACAAACATTTGGGATTGGTATACACTCTTATAAAGATTGTGCTAAGTGAAGTGTCCATCTTTGATGTCTTGTCGGCTTTTGTGTACATTAGAGGTTTTTTTCATGGCACCAAAGGGGTAAATGTAAATAATTCTCAAGTTAGTCTGCCAGTCTAACAATGTAAATAACAACATTATAAATAACTGAGACAATTATACCATTATCTGTGGTAAATGAGATGGTTAAAAACACCACATTAGAAGCTTTATCTTTCCTTTAGTTTTACTTTTATATAAATGTCAAATTTCAACATTAATATAATATAGCTGCCTTGTGTAAGGCAGTGTTAAAATACCAATTCAATACATTTTAATTGTTACTTGTTATTTACCAAAGATAAATGGAAGTGTGTGTGTGGGGGTAAAAATCGACCAAAATTGTGTTAGGTCATTTTGGACGGCCTCAATAGCTAAGCCTGCCCCTGCATCTTACCTATGTGAGAGTGGTTTTTCAACAATGAGCATTATTAAGATAAAGTACAAGAACAGTATGGGTGTTTGTTCTCCATAGCATGTAGCATTGTCCTCAATCGAGCCAAGACTTGATAAACATGCAACAAATAAACAGGCTCACCTGAGCCATTAGTTTAAGTTAAACTTTGAGCTTAAACTTACATCTGTATTTGCTAAAGTTGATATATTATTTTTTAAAATAAATAAACGTGATTTTTTATATTAAATTTTATTTTACATTTATTAAAGTACTATCAATTTAAAAGCAGTTGAAACAATTATGATTGCTGCCATTATCAACACATTTTTTGTTGAAAATGATGATGATTGTAAATGAGCGTTAAGCAATCAAGAATTAAGTTTATTCGTTTTCTAAATTGATGGATGCCATGTATGTGATAATTGAGGGGCTCATTTTGCTATCATGTCAGCACAGGAAAATAGTGCGCTGGTCTGTGGAGCAATGGGAAAAATTTATGCCCATCCATCATATGAAAAAGTTTGAGAAGCACTGCTTTAAAAAAATTTGAAGTACAAGCATTGGCTCCGCTATCTTTTAGGGGGTTATTAATATTTCTACTCTCCATTGACAGGCAGCTTATTTCTGGTCCAAAATTTCCTCAGGTACATCTGGCTGTAGCCAGTTTACTGTATGGTGATAATTTTCTCAAGTCCACCTGAACTATCCAGTGTTATGTCCTAATATCCTCAGATCCACCTAGCTGTACTCAGAATACTATACTGTCAATATTTTCTCAGGTCCACCAGGCTGTCTTGTGCTCCATGAGTCAATACCTGTCCACACTTCTACTCCAGATGAAACCCAGTCTTCCCGGTGTGGCTTCCTCAGCCCCCTTGTCCCCAACCTCCTGCTACTTCTCCCAGACTACATCCAACCAGGGCGTCCTGCTCCTGATCAACTGCGACAGCATCAAGCCCAGCTCCATGTCAGCGTTCCTCGTCTTCATCTACCTGGGCAAAGCTGAATTCAGTGAGAACAACGTTGAGGATCTGTACATGCTCGCCTGCAGCCTGAAGGTCTCCTCCCTCAGAGACATGTGCAAGCGATACATGTGGGCCGCCCAGATCTCAGAGGAGAGAATAAAGATCCCCCAGTTGCTTGTTTTCAGTCACAGGTCTGAAATGCGAGACCAGTCCAGCATGGCTGACCTGAGCTGCGAGAAGGCGTTTGAAAGCAAGGGCGTCAACACCTCCCCGCCATTAAATTTCATGGAGGCGTCAACCCAGACAGACAGGTCAACCACTGAAGCCGGGGAAGGCGGGCAGGAGAAATGGGTCATGCTCAAAAAGACCAAGCAGAAAACTGTCTCGCCCTCTAAATGCCGGCTGGTCAAAGTGTTCTCGGGGATCGAAAGTCCTGCTTCGAACAAAGCTGGCAAGAAGGGCTGGCTGTCACCTAAACGTCGTTACAAAACTGAGAGTCAAATGGATGGGAGGCCCGTGCAGAGAGAGCCACAGGGTATGATAAAAGAGGGTGAACATGTAACTTCTGTGATAAGTGAACGACAGAGTGTTTGCGCGAGTAATACTCAGAGAGACATCTCAGATGAATCTTTGACAAAATACTTAAATACCGATTTAGATCAGTCTTTTTGTAATTCTCCAGTTGATAGGACTTCCTCAGTTGCTTCCCTTTGTAGCCAGGACTCCCCCACAACACATTCCAGGATAAACAGAACCACTGTGGAAATAGCAGCAGCGGCAGCAGCTGCCAAAATGTCTGCCCATTCCTATGGAACAAGGGCTGCCAAAGGAGTCAGCAAGACACCAGTTTCATATGCCACGTTGGCATCTGGTCAGGATAAGAAAAAATCTGGCTCCCACCAGAAAGTTGCTACCATATCCAAGAAGAAAGACTTCATCAAGTCAAACCCACCGTCAGAAATGTTTTTACACCTTGATTCAAACCCTCCAGCAAATGTTGATCTACATCAGGGTATACAACGGAACATACACCTCGATTCAAACACTCCATCAGACTTTGCTTCCCACCAGAGCGTAAATCTTGATTTTCATGCACCCGGCTTACCCCATGATTCTGCTATGGAACCTAACCATGGGGCTCAGGTGACATGTGGTTTGTCTGAAGATAGATCCGCAGAGGATTCCAGTACTTATGAGGATAAAACTTTGAAAAGACCTTTCAAAAAAAGTATAGTCCACAGAACTCGAAGTGAGGAAGTGTTCAGGAATATGTTGATTTTGGAGAACATGGAATTAAAAGACAGCACTCTAGACATGGGAACTAAACATTATCAGAACCCTGGATTGGCGGATTACATGGATACTAGCGTCAGTCATGTCAGCACGCTCATTGACTCAATAGTCAACACGATGGAGTCTGAAACAGGAGATGTGGATTTCCAGAAGGTCATCAGTGACCTAGACACGGAGCTGAGCAAGTCCCCTCTGCTGACAACAACCTCAACCACCTCTTCAGTGTCGTCAACATCTCTGGCATCACCCCTCAAGTCACCTCTGCGCTCCACCTCTGAGTCACCCTTAAAGTCCAAGTCTACTCCGCAGGGTTTTAGAAAGAGGCTCATCCATCTGATGAACTCTGAAAACAGTTCACCGCCTGCTCCAGTCCAGCCCCTTTGTCCTCAGGTGGGCCCATCCTCAATGCAGGAGACTTTAAAAGAGACCCTCTCGCTGGCCAATGCCTCCCACATCACTGCCCTGACCCAGAACGACTCAACTCCAACTCCTCTTCAGCCAAGCGCAGGTGTCACCTCACTAACTAAGAGTGCTGTGAACCCTGCATCTTCCCTGTCACATTCCACAAGTCCTGAAAAGCGGGGTCCTACCATAACACTTTCATCAAACCAAGATGGGCCCTGCCCTGTAGTTCCCTCCATGGACACGTCAGTTTCTTGTGAGCCAATGTTTGGGACTTTGAGTACAGAGCTGGCTGGAAGTAAAACAAAATGCGTCAAGCTTGAACCCCAGGTGTCAGCCAATTGTAAAGAGGAAGGTAAACATTAATTATTGTATAAAGGCACATATCTTCTAATCCACTATATGGTGCCGCTAGAATAAATCTACTTATTTGTCTCCCTAAATTACTTATTTATTGTAAACTAAAAAAAATTAAAAAATTAATAGTTATTTATTTTTGTTGCTTATACAAAGGCTGCAATATGCTGGTAAACGATCAAACTAGCTAGGACTCATCACTGAATCTTGTCAAAGTTTTTCAGATGCATACATAATGACACAAGTTAAAAGTCAAGTCAAATGTTTTAATCTGTTCTAAATTCTTCTTATGTGAGGATTTAGCTATTAAAGTTTTCATTAAAAAATTATGTTGCAAAATTTTTTTAATGAAAGTAAAACTTAGATATTCAAAGAAAACTTTTAAAAAAATGTTGATGATTTTCTCTATAGTGCTGTTGACCTTTTTTTTTTACAGAATGTTTTGAGATGTTTCTTAAATTCTTTCTTTTCCAATCTGGATTATTTCAAAATATTTCTTAGAAGGAAATTTGAAAAGAAATGCTGTGGAGAAAATATTTTAAATATCAAAATAAACAATTAATTTCTTCTGTATTTGTCAAATATTTTATTTTCAGATGATTTAAAAACCTTCTGCCTCTGCAGACTTTCTTTGAGAAATAATTTTAATAAAATTAAAACCATGTTATTTCATACTTATAATTTATTATAACTCATCTTTGAAAGAAATTCTAATTATAATAAGTTTTAAGATACCTTTCCAACTTTCTCCCAGATCTAACATCACCTGTGATGACTGACCATGACCAGAAAGATGAGGATGTCCAGCAATTCCACCATAAAATATTCAAGAGAAAGAAAAAGCCCAAAGCCAGGTAGTTGAGTCACATTGCAGCCAAGCTCTTGAACACTTTGACAAAAGAGAGATTTTTAGTTATTAGAAGTCATGGATTTTATAAATTTCATTAAAGCTGAACACAGATTTTTGTGTTACATAGGGCCAACTATCATTATTTGGTTACTTGCACCACTCAAAAATTAAAATACAAGCTTTACTAATGGAATCATGCCATAAAGAAAAAAGCTAATATTGATCACTTGTATATTTATTATAGTTTTTCTAGAGCACAATTTGTCACTCAAAGTGCTAGTTGATAGTTAATTTTAAAGGAATAGAGAAATTAACTGTAATTTGATGATATTTTATATCCTATTTCCACTTGCAATCTAACCTGATTACCTCAGCTGATATCACTTTTTAGGAAGGCAACTGAGCCAGAGGGAGCCTCCATCAAGATAAAGCTCAAGAAGTTTCTCTCCAATGACTCTGAGGGTGGGGGGGTCAAGGCTAGACAAAGGAAACCCACTGGCAGCGACACAGAAGGGGGAGGCAAGAAGCAGAAGAAGCCCCCCAGCAGCGACGGGCCAGAGCCACCTGCCAAAGTGAGGCCTCCCCCTAAGAAACGCGCCAAGATGGAGTTGGAGCTCCTCAAGGCCGCCAGCAAGGGGACATCAGATGAGGTGGTCGGTGTCGCAGAAACCAAGGGAGATAAAAAATCGGTAAACCATGCTGAGGAGGCCAGCGACTGGACAAAGAAATCAGATCAAGAGGGTAACGACCCACATGTTCAGTGTGAAAGTAAAAATATGCTTGAAGGCACAAATTGCAGGGTGGGAACGAAAGAGGTCAAGGTGAGTCCTTGATCTTGGTAAAATGTCTGAAAATTAAACTAAAAAGTGTATAATTAGATGTTACATAATTTTTAAAAAATATCCACTTAATAATAACAGCACCTGAAAAGTTTGGAGAAAATTTTGATTGTTTTAAAGTAACATAAAGAGATCAATATTTGGATGATTCTCTCAACATCTGACTAACTTGCTTGGACTTCATTGCAGTTTGTGCATTTTGAAATGACATTGTTACATCATTCCAACAGATTATTATTTGGCTAATGTGATGTTGTCTGCAAACGATGGTCCTTTCTGGCCTCTGCCAAATAATCATATTTAATGGTCATTTATTATTTTTATAACAATATGTTGAATGTTTTTAACATTTTAAAAAAAAAGTTTTTTTAAAAAAGAAATTTTAAAAAGTTTTTTTAGGTTTGTCATCTTACTATTCCTCCATCATCAGTGACATTGCTGTCTGTCGACACTAAATTGTATTGTGGCATTTTTTAATGTTTGTTTTTTTACTATCTTGATTCATAGAGTTATATTTATCTAATTATACTTTTAAAAATTTTACATAAAAGGTGACTCAAGGCAAGGGCAGAATTCAGTCAGTTTCCAAGGCCAACCAGCGGAAGTCATTCAAAACAAAAGACTCAGATTTTCCGGAAGAACCTGAATTGGTCGCGATACTGGAGAAAATGCTGAGGCCAAGGGGTCTCAAGTTCCAGCAGTTCAACTGTACCCTGTGTCAAACTAAGTTCAAAAGCGCACGTCGCGTCGTTAAGCATTTACACCAGCACGGACTCAAGGGGGAGGAGTCTTTGTCAAAAATTATTGTATGTGAAAAAGATGAAAAGCCAGAGGTAAAGTATTTTGCATTGTGAGAAAGATAAAGTAAAATAGCTGTGTGTGAAAGATAAAGTAAAATAGCTGTGTGTGAGAAAGATGAAGTGAAATAGCTGTGTGAGAAAGATAAAGTAAAATAGCTGTGTGTGAGAAAGATGAAGTAAAATGGCTGTGTGAGAAAGATGAAGTGAAATAGCAATGTTTCTACTTTTCAAAAAGCATAGAAGGCAATTCGCACATTAACGATGCTTCTCGCAATGGTCGCGTGATGTATGAGCGTTTCTAGGCGTCATGGTGCATTAGTAGCGAGGGGGTTATGTTGCATTCTGTCGCAATAGAAGCGAATGAGTTAACTAATCCATGCACCTTTGCTCACCCCTCACCCACTTCCTGTCGTTAGGCATGCAATGTGTGTGGTTACGTCACCAAGGACCACAGCTACCACTACATGCACTATCACAAGTACTTCAAGCACGGCATCCCACTGCCCATGGGCTGGAGGCCTGACCGCTGTGAGGTCTGTGGCAAGGAGTGCTTCACCAAGTTCCAGCTTAAGGAACACATGCTGATACACACCAACACGACGACCTTCATGTGCTGGAAGTGTGGCCAGGTGAGATTATATTGTGATATGGTGACACACATGACACGACGACCTTCATGTGTTGGAAGTGTGGCCAGGTGAGATTATATTGAGACATGCTGACACACACTGACACGATGACCTTCATGTGCTGGAAGTGTGGCCAGGTGAGATTATATTGAGACATGCTGACAGTGAATCTATGACATAGAAAGTCACCCTGACACCTTCAAATTCTAGAAATCTGGACTGCTCAGCTTATTTCATTGTGGCTGTTGGAGAGACATGGTGTGTGTAATATTCTTGGTTTAATATTCTTGTAATATAGTAAAATATTATTGTAATTTGCCAAAGCATTAAGATTAAATATCCCTTACAGACCATGAAGGTCCATGGGAGCAAGTGAAGTAGCGTTCACAAGTTTCATTGACCACTAACGAGCATGGGATTGTGTGGTTAGCACAATGTCCCGGGGGCCTTGCCAGGTCCACGGTTCGAACTCGCGACACAGGTTCTTGCAGCGGTTTGGTAGTCCAGCTCGCTACAACTTAGACCACCGCGCCCCACTATTAAGATTATATATTGTTCATTATTTGATAGTTCATAACTAATTTATGCTAGATAACTTGTTATTTGATAGTCAAGGTGAAACATTTTAACACATTTTGGCTAAATGTTGAATTCCCCCCCGAAGGGTTTCAAGACAAGGAATGGCTGCAACAGTCACTTCTTCCACAGACACAGTGAGGAACGCAAACACCTGTGTAAAGTTTGTGGGAAGTCCTTCAAAACCTGGACACAGCTTAAAGTCCATGTCCGGTCACACACAGGTAACTTGATCACACCCAGTAACTCTTTAACAAACAGACATTTTACAAGGCTTCACATTAAAAGTACATTAGAGATCTCAACATAATTTGGTATGGAACAAATGTTTAATTGTGTCCTGGTGGTCCGTCATGTGCTGCTATATGTTATAGATGATGATCTGTATATAAAATTCTCTACGCCACCCAACAATGCTGGACACCACTCAGGCACGCCGACTCTCTAAACCCCCTCCTGCCCCATCCCGCCCACACTTTCACCAAAGCAAGTATGTGCAAACAAGCATGAATGACCCCCGCTGGGGTTGACCAATCAGTTTATAGTTGGCAAGCAGGGGTGGTCTTGAGACCAACACTAGTTCTTGCGTTCACTTGTGTTGTTACTTCCACAGGGTAACGAAATTTGTAGTTTAGGGGTTATCATGTTCGCCTTACACACTGCAGGTCCTTGGTTCAAGCCTCAGTGAAAACATTATTTTAAATTTTTTTTTAAAATGTGTGTTTGTGCTGGTTCTTTTCCTCATTTTTTTTGTGGTGAACATGGCTGACCCTCTCTAGATGCGAGTGTCTCGAGACCAACAATGCGTCTGTGGTCCCCCCAGCCCCCACTGACGTTGACTCACGTTGCTTTGATTTCTTCCTGCTGTAGTTTGTGTCAGTTCATTCACCCCTTTTCTTTGTACTATCCATGAGCCCATGAGCAAGTATGCTACACCGCAGGGCATATCTAGTTATTGTTAATGTCTGTCATGAGTGCTACACTATCTGTTGACAGTTGTCTTATTTAATGTCTGTCATGAGTGCTATACTATATGTTGACAGTTGTCTTACTTAATGTCTGTCATGAGTGCTACACTATCTGTTGACAGTTGTCTTATTTAATGTCTGTCATGAGTGCTACACTATCTGTTGACAGTTGTCTTATTTAATGTCTGTCATGAGTGCTATACTATCTGTTGACAGTTGTCTTATTTAATGTCTGCCATGAGTCCTATACTATCTGACAGTTGTCTTACTTAATGTCTGTCATGAGTGCTATACTATCTGTTGACAGTTGTCTTATTTAATGTCTGTCATGAGTGCTATACTATATGTTGACAGTTGTCTTATTTAATGTCTGTCATGAGTGCTATACTATCTGTTGACAGTTGTCTTATTTAATGTCTGCCATGAGTCCTATACTATCTGTTGACAGTTGTCTTATTTAATGTCTGTCATGAGTCCTATACTATCTGATGACAGTTGTCTTATTTAATGTCTGTCATGAGTCCTATACTATCTTTTGACCGTTGTCCATTAAAAAAAACAGCTGTAAAATGTTCTTATTGAGTCTCATAACTTACAGGTGAGCGCCCTTTTGCTTGTGTGGAATGTGCTCACCGGAGCACGACGCAGGGGAACATGAAACTTCACTTGAACACACACGGCTTCAGCAAGGAGACCATACTGGAGTTGATGGATACAGTGAGTGCTCAAACGCAGACACAACTCCTAATACACACATTGACACACTCTCATATATATTTTAAATATGGATATATACATATGACATTTTTATGGATGCACACCAATCATTAGATATTTCTTAAATATTCAGGCAGTTTGATAAATATAATGAATGTTTAAACATTCAGATCAACAAAAACATTTCGTACATGTTTTAAATGAGATACATGCTATAAATAGGATACCTGCTATAAATGAGATACATTTTATAACTGAGATAAAGCTATAAATAAGATACATGTTTTAAGGAGATTCATGGTACAAATGAGATACATGGTATAAATGAGATTCATGGTACAAATGAGATACATGGTATAAATGAGATTCATGGTACAAATGAGATACATGGTACAAATGAGATACATGGTATAAATGAGATACATGGTATAAATAAGATACATGGTATAAATGAGATAAATGGTACAAATGAGATACATGTTATAAATGAGATACATGTTATAAATGAGATACATGGTACAAATGAGATACATGGTACAAATGAGATACATGGTAAAAATGAGATACATGTTATAAATGAGATACATGGTACAAATGAGATACATGTTATAAATGAGATACATGGTACAAATGAGATAGAAGTTATAAATGAGATACATGGTACAAATGAGATAGAAGTTATAAATGAGATACGTGTTATAAATAAAATACATGTTATTAATTCAGACTATTTGATATATATATAATGACTGTTTAAACTTCCAGATCACCAAAAATGTCCCAGAAATGACGCCAGAGACGTTGGATAAGATCATGCTCAGTGTGGCAGTCAAGGTTAGTTGTTGGCTGACGTTGATCTCTACAACCAGTGTTGGTATGGACACACAGGTGGCCTAATGGGCCTAAGATAACATAACACCCCAGTGTTGGTATGGGCACACAGGTGGCCTAATGGGCCTAAGATAACATAACACCCCAGTGTTGGTATGGGCATACAGGTGGCCTAATGGGCCTAAGATAACCTAACACCCCAGTGTTGGTATGGGCACACAGGTGGCCTAATGGGCCTAAGATAACATAACACCCCAGTGTTGGTATGGGCACACAGGTGGCCTAAAGGGCCTGGGATAACTTACACCCCAGTGTTGGTATGGGCACACAGGTGGCCTAAAGGGCTTGGGATAACCAAACAGCCCAGTGTTGGTATGGGCACACAGGTGGCCTAAAGGGTCTGGGATAACTTACACCCCAGTGTTGGTATGGGCATACAGGTGGCCTAAAGGGCCTGGGATAACTTACACCCCAGTGTTGGTATGGGCACACAGGTGGCCTAAAGGGCCTGGGATAACTTACACCCCAGCTCTGATGGTTACTTGACATTGGTTGGTGCCCCTGAGTCCACCCAGCTCCGATGGTTACTGATTAGTTGTGCTAAAATAAAAGCAGCTGGACTTTGTGCAACATATTAACATATTGCCCACGTATGCCATGGCCTATGAATGCTGCTTCATTTTCCCAACAGGCCAGCATGGTCTGTATTTTCCACTTACAAAATATCAATATATGAAATAAAATATTTAGGACACAATGATCTTTTGTATAGAAGTAATGTCTGTAATATATAAACATTTTAAATTTTTTATATATATATATATATATAATTTCTTAAAGCCACATTCCCGTAAGGGTTTCCCGTATTGTGATCAACTGGTTATGAAATTTAAAAAATTGCAAAATCCATTTATATTATTATTGTCATATTGACTCCAGTTTTTAGGCTAAGAATGGTTATTTTACGCATGCAAAACACTGTTTTGAGTTAATTACTTTATTTACCTGTAGTTAAGTAATATAAATTTTTATAATAGAGTATAGGAAAATCGCATATTCACAAAAAAAAAGGGAAAAACTACCAAAAAACTTAGCGCATCAAGCGATAACACTAGCGCAGGCTACGGCCGCCACTGCCGTAAGTCAAATAAAGCATTCTTCAAGCATTGAAGAGTTTTTACTTTCTGAGATCTCATTTCTAACGAGAGGGGTATCTAGGGACGCTTTACAACGCTTTGGGAATAGCGGGCAGGGACGCATTACAACGCTTTGGGGCTTTAAGAGATACATATGTGTTTGTGTGTGTGTGTGTGTTTATGTTTCAGCGCCACACATACAGCTGCCTACGCCTGCCTTAGTGCAAAGGTTTACTTTGGGTTTCATTTCTTTTCTTTAAAAATGATTAATTCAATTCATTCTATGACTTTTTATTTATTTTTAAAACAGTACCATCTTTTTAACAGGTAAAGGAAGAAGTAAAACTGGCTGAATCAAAAGAAAAGAGAAAACCAGGGAAAAAAAACAATGTTAAGGAAAAAGAAGGAGAGAAAAAGACAACTAAGAAGATGAAAGATGAGGAAACAAAGACGAAAAAGGAAAAGCGGCCAAAGAAGAATTCCATGTTTGAAGGCTCAGAAATCAGACGGCTGTTTTCTGCACCACTCAGCAAAATAAAACCACCGAAGTTGGTGGTCGCTCGACAGATTCAGCCAGCAAAAACATCTGGCAACACCAGAGAGGTAACCTATAATAAGGAGGCTGGGGTAACAAAGGTTAGATTTTTTTGAGGGCAGTGGGGGTGGCCGATGTTGCTATTATTTATTTAAAGCCTCCTGTCTGGTCACAAATGATAATTTTGTCCTATATCATACTAAGGCCATATGTGACAAATGATATTTTTGTCCTATATCATACTAAGGACATATGTGACAAATGATAATTTTGTCTTATATTATACTAAGGACATATGTGACAAATGATAATTTTGTCCTATATCATACTAAGGACATATGTGACAAATGTTAATTTTGTCTTATATCATACTAGAGACATATGACTCTCAGTTCTTACTCAGCCTTGTTTTTAAAGCAGTTTGTTTTACAGGACGGGTTAACTGTTCAGAGTTATCAAGTTTTACAAACTATTTTTAATCTCATGTGTATTGATTTGTCTCTTTCCTTTTGATCAAGTTTTTCAAACTATTTTTAACCTCATGTGTATTGATTTGTCTCTTTCCTTTTGATCAAGTTTTTCAAACTATTCTTAACTTCATGTGTATTGCTTTGATTATTCAGGCTTGCCAGGGCAACAGCCTAGTGGATTTGAACAGGTTTCTTGACATGAACAGCTTGAATGTTCTACTTCAACAACAGAACCAGGACTCCACCACTTTCTTTATACCCCTGTCCCAGAGTGATCAGCTGCCGCCGGTGTCAAGTGTGCAGGTCTCTCATCCGCAGCAACAGACGTTACAGCCCTCGGCCCTTCTCGGCTACATGGTCATCAGGACAGGGGGCCACAACTCCCAGGATGCCACCTTGATACGGACTGGTGTCGGCCAGTCAGGGGAAAACAATTCAGTGGACCAAGCAAATAGCAACATGACCTTGCCGATGTTTACCCCGGCTGATATCATGATGCAGGCCTTATCCCATCCGGTTCAGCTCATCCAGCCTCACTTGCCAGGGATGCTTCAACTCTGTGCTCAAGGCTTGATGGTCCAGAAAAATCACTGTCCAGGTAAAAATTTAAAACTTAGGACCAAACCCTTCTAGGGCTGTGAATTTTGTTGAAAAAAAGCTGCCCCGGTACCCGTTCAAAATGCCTCAAAATTTTCGTCATTATGCCCGTTAATACTACTAATAGCCTTTCACTTCTTTGTTAATTATGAAGAAGGAAATTTTGATGTAATGACTCAGCAATGTGAAAATGATGGCATTGAAATACTATTATAGTAGAGTTGTGTAAAAACAATGAGCGGAGGGATGCTGAAGTGATTTTTTTAAATGGGTGAGTTGGGTATTATAAAGAAAAAGGGCGGTAATCGTATGATGATATGGCGATTTGTTTCTATTTCTTAGCTGACAACTGCTGTAATCAAGGAAACTGTTCAGGACTTGCCCCTACTTAGTGGACCCATCCCCCAGCATTTATTTTTGTGTATATAGTGAAGATCACACAGTGATTAAGATATGATTTTTTAAAACACACACACAAAAAATAAAATAAAATAAAAATTTAAAAAATACAATTGTTTATTATTTTAATTAAAAGTATGTTGGAAATAGGATTGGAGACATATGTGAGTTGGGGGGTGGATAGATAAAAAAACATTGGCGCCGCAATCGGTAACAAGGATGTGCTGCTTAGTTCAAAGTCAAAGCCAAGGTCATCTAGTCCTTCCTAGATATCGGTTTTGTGTTCTCATTTGCGTCCTACTGATTCGACGGACACTTCAAACGGCATTTATTTTTGTCATTATAATGAAAATCATGAACGATTCAAATATTATTTAAAAAAAAAAAAAAGAACATAGCAGGTGTTGCTTTTTAAAAAAAAGTATGGTGGGTATAGGAGTGGAGACACGTGTGAGTGGGGGAGAGGCTTTAGATAAACAACATTGGCTTCTCAATGGGTAACAAAGATGTACGGCATATTTCAAAGCCAATGTCATTTCTTTTTGTTTTAAATGATTTTTGTTTTATGTTCAAGGGAAAAAAACATCAAAATACTTTATAGTTTGTCGGGACCGTGTTCTATTTCCGTTTGACAGTTATATCTTTTTAAGCGTGTTCATGTTAAACACATTTCACAGCATATATTTGAAACAAAAAGTTTCACTTTTGATATATTATTCGCGAGCCGAAATGTGAACATAGAAGAGCCGCAGTCCAAACACGTTGGTAAAGATATTGCAGTAACATTCTCACGGGTACCCGAGCGCAATTTTATTACCCGGGTAATTGCTCGACAAGGGATACCTGGGTCCCGGGTACCCATTGACAGGCCTAAACCCTTCTGTTATATCCTGAATGGAAACAATGATATCAATATAACCACTGGTTATCTTATCTTATAAACTTTTTTTTAAAAACCCAACATTTAATCAAACTATATTGCATAGAGACAACGAAAGCTT
This sequence comes from Radix auricularia, assembly GCA_002072015.1. NCBI lineage: Eukaryota > Metazoa > Mollusca > Gastropoda > Lymnaeidae > Radix > Radix auricularia. Next base: position 683,341 of record MUZC01001678.1, read on the forward strand.
TGTTTAAAAATTCTAAAAAGAAACTGTAGTGCTTTAAGATAGTATTTTTTCTTCTAAACTCAGGAGAGAAAAAAATGACCCTTTTTTTTTTTTAGGTAATTCCAAACACTTAGGAAAAATGGCACTACAAGACCCAGGCATGTCACTGGAATACATGGGATCAAACCTCACAGCTGTGATAGACGGCCAGCAGCACAAGGGAGGAGGCCCTGATTTGCAGGCGGTCATCACTGATGATAAAACCGGCATCACGCTGCCCAATGGTGCGTGCCCGGATCAGAGCCTTGCTGAAAACTACAGATGCCCTGATGTGGCGGGTGGTGGTCAGTCTACGCTGGTACCTACCTCATCAGGTCAGTGTCTCTTTAGTCTCAGGTTAAAATTTTTTTAAATCACGGATTGTGTGACACAGGTGTGACAAACAAGTTAAAAACAAAGTTTTTGACTATAAATCCTTTATTCGGAGGCATAACTAAAAGTATGTTCATTATAATACAAAAATCCAAAGTTTTAGTTATGCCTTATATGTAAAGGATTTATAGTAAAAAAAACTACTTACACTACATGTCATCTGTTTTTTTAGGGCTGTTATCGATTAATTTAAATTTAATAGTTAACTTTTGAAAAATTACCGGATAATTAATCGATAATTTTGATTAAAGCTGAAAATAAGATGTATGACGTCATTAAACTGAACATTTCATAAAATTCCCAAAACTTTAGTATTTAATTTTTAAAAAAAATATTTTTAGGAGATATATATAAATATAAGTTAAGTAGCTCAATTTAATGTCAATGAATTTTAATTTTGCTATTGTTAAATAAGTAAAAACAATGTTTATTTTTTAGCGCATTTTCGAGAAGTCGAATGCGCTATTGCACCCGTTTTGTCCGTCCGTCCGTCCGTCTGTCATCACCCTAGATCTCAGCATCCATAAGTCCTAGACCCATGATGTATATATGTTTTTGTATGTCCTGACCTGCCATTTGTGCATCAACACTCAGTTACTCGATCCGTTAAAAAACCCCGTTAAAACTACCAAAAAACATTGCGAATCGAGAGATAACACTGGCGCAGGCAACGGCCGCCATTGCCGGAAGTCTTAGTATTATCAAAAGTATTAGTTTTTTTTTGTTGTTGACGTCATTAGAATATGTGTAAAAGTTTAGAGAGTTTTACGTCATCATTTGTGGTGACTTCAATCAAGATCTTAGCGGCCCAGGGGCAGAAATTGAAAACTTTTTCGAAACAAGCTTCAACATTCAACTACTTTCACCAAGATTGGCAACTACGATCTATCAAACAACAATTGACGGAGTATTTGGGCGATTAGCTGATTACAATTTAGAATGTTTCATTTATGAGTCCTATTTCAGTGACCACAAACCACTTGTAGTTAGATTAAAGAGAAAATAAAAAA
>MUZC01001678.1:684846-695581 GCA_002072015.1 Radix auricularia
TAAAAAAAAAATATTATTAATTATTAATAAATAAATATGTTAATAAAGCAAAAAATTTTTAAAAATATTTTAACAATTTATTAAAATCGTTATTTTATAGATTAAAATAATTGTATTCGATAAATTTTTTTTACCGATTAATCGAAAAATTAATCATTAATTTCGCAGCCCTAGTTTTTTTACATTTACACTGTCACCTGCCACATATTCATACCCTTTAATCTACCAATATGTTTATGTGTTATTTTGCAGACAATTTGGCCAAGTTTCCTGAGCCAGGAACTGCTGGTGTCTCACAACACTGCTACTCTGTCATAGCTCCAGAAGGCTGCCGGAAGGTCGCGGCAAAAGGACATCCGAACGTTTCAATGGATAGTGGCATCCAAAACTCCACCGCCGGCCAAAGGTATGAAGCCCAAGGTCAAGGTGACCTGGCTGAAGACAGCAGGGAAGTGTCTGAAGAAAACCTGAGGAAGTTGCAAGAAGTCCAGGTCTTGTCATAAGAATGGGTCACCTGTCAAAAAATTTTAATCTGGGAAAAAAAACAATCTCAGGGATGTTGTGGTGGATTACATTCTGCTGCTAACTGCCAGATGTTTTGTGATCGTTTGATTGCAGAGTGGAGGATGAGGTTGGCTGAATGTGTGGACATGTAAAATTTGATGTTGTGTTTGAGTTGAATGTTGAATTTTGACTGTGTGAGTTAACAGGTGAAATCTGATGTTGTGTTTGAGTTAAATGTTGAATTTTGACTGTGTGAGTTAACAGGTGAAATCTGATGTTGTGTTTGAGTTGAATGTTGAATTTTGATTGTGTGAGATGATAGGGGAAATCTGATGAACATGAGTTGACTAGAAAAATGTGATATTTTTATCCTGTAAAATAATATTTTGTATATCTATGCCTCACGACATCTCAAAGATTCTCCTATGTTTTACATCTTCACGTTTGCTCTCATTGCCCTTACAACTCTCACTTTGGTTGTTATTTACCTTTTGATCTTTAACTTTTATGTGCATGAATTTTTCTATTCAATAAATCTACAGTTTCATACCAAAAAGAAAATATTGTCGGAGTTTTGCTCTTTGCTATGCTTTTTTTTAATTATAAAAAAAATGTCTAACCTACGAAAAAAATTTAAAATGATTGGTCAAAGAATAGTATTTATTGGCCCAATCATAGTATTTATTGGCCAAATCATAGTATTTATTGGCCCAATCATAGTCTTTATTGGTCAAATCATAGTATTTATTGGTCAAATCATAGTATTTATTGGTCAAATCATAGTATTTATTGGCCCAATCATAGTATTTATTGGCCAAATCATAGTATTTATTTGCCCAATCATAGTATTTATTGGTCAAATCATAATATTTATTGGCCTAAACATAGTATTTATTGGTCAAATCATAGTATTTATTGGTCAAATCATAGTATTTATTGGCCCAATCATAGTATTTATTGGCCGAAACATAATATTTATTTATCGAATCATGTTTTGCTGAACAAGGAAGTCTCTGGAAAGAACTAATTTTGTTATGAGTGGTTTGACTGTACCTACAATATATGGTGCTATGACTTCAAATTTGGATGAGAATGTTTAATCAATAATTCTATACCTATGATTTATTGAGGGCGTTGATTAAACTTCTCGATTTTTTTCCTCGTTTAAAAAAATATATATAATTTTTTTGGTGGCCAAATAAGTATGTTTTAATGCAATAAATAATTAGCACTGAAAATAAAAGTTTACAAAATAGTATTTTACTTAAAAAGTACTCGTTCATTCATTTCTTATCTTGTTAATAATGAAATCTTCATGCTCAAGCGTTAAATAATTTGAATCAACATACATTCTTATATGTCTTATCTTATATGTTACAGACGCTCCTTCTGTACAGAAGATTATTGCGTCCTACGTATTTCTATGGTTTGTGTTTAGTCCTGTATTCTTACTAGAGTTTTAAAAGATGATAAAGTGGTGGCTTTCCTGGTTTCTTCAGGCAACCCATTCCACGCCCGAATACCGGACGGAAAGAAAGAAAACTTGTATGTGTTTGTTCTTGCATATGGAATAAGAAAGGTGTTTTTGTCTTTATGTCTATTTGAGGGTTGTATTAGGTTATCTTTGTGTTGTATTTCTAAATTAGAATTAATTGCCTTATGTATAATTACTAATTTACTCTTGGTTCTTCTATCCTCTAGTGTTTCAAGGTTTAATGATTTAACTAATGGTGTTACTCTTGTCAGTTTTGAGTATTCTCCAGTAATGAATCTGGCAGCTCTTTTTTGGATTTGTTCTAACTTATCAATATTTTCTTTGGTGGATGGGTCCCATACTGAAGATGCATATTCTAGTATAGGTCTCACCAGGGTGAGATAGCATTTTAGTTTTATATCTTTGTTACATTTGTAAAAGTTTCTTTTTATAAAGCCTAAGGTTTTGTTTGATTTTTTAATAACTTCATTGACATGGGGATTCCAAGATAGTTTCTCATTTATTATGACACCTAAGTATTTCGCATCTTTAGTTTGGGTTAGTTCTTTTCCATGAATGAAATATTTTGAATTTATTTGTTTCTTTTTCTTTGTTACTCTTAGCAGTTGACATTTTTCTGGGTGGAAGGACATACTCCAGTTAGTTTCCCATTTTATTAATTCATCTAAGTCTTTTTGTAAAATTTTGCTATCTTGTTCTGACTTGATTGTTCTATAGATTATACAATCATCAGCAAATAACCTAACTTTAGTTCCTGTTGAGATATTGTTGGGTAAGTCATTTATATAAATTAAAAATAGTAAGGGACCTAGGACAGTTCCTTGTGGAACTCCTGAGTTAATCTTTATTGGTGTAGATTTAGAACCATTAATTATTACAGTTTGCTCCCTACCCAATAGGAAATCTTGGATCCAGTGATGCAAGGGACCTGAGATTCCAAAGTATTTAAGTTATGGTACAGAGCTGACAAGGCGGAAGACCACGATAATATAAAGTTTGTTCTAGAACATCTTTGATGTAAACCCTTATTGAGTTTTTGTTAAGAAATATCTGTAAAACACTTTTTTGTTGATATTGAAAGTGTAGTGATGCATCAATGTAAGCTCGGTAAGTCTTTCCTGTCCCATTGAACATCTCATGTAATTGTGCAAACGTTAAGTGCACTGAACCTTCGCTCACACGCGAGGGAAGTCACAGGAATCACACACGTGATTTTCAGTAAGCAATAAATATTCGGATACATCGATACAAGGCAATGTTTTATAGCTTCCATGCAATTTTTTTTGTAGCTTTGACTCCTCCATTGGCTGAACCCAAATTTCCACCCGCCAAACTTTTCAGCTGCACCCCTGGTGAAGGCAGATCTTGCTCATTTAAAGCCACATCGCCTTTCAGATCTTCATACATACGATTTCTAACAGCACTTGGCTCAAGAGCTAACAGTTTTGATGATGTCATGGTTAAGCAAGAGAACCGCATATCAAGTTCAGCAATGATGTGCTCTAGAGATGGTTTAATTAAGTTCCACAGATAGTGTTGCATACATTGCTTCGGCAGATTTGCTGCTTAGCAAATCTGAGCATCGAAGCTTCAGCTCCTACAAACTGCGCCTTGATAATGATATGATCTTAAGTGCATGTTTTAAAAATAATAATCCACAAATTTCTAGTCTCTCTAAACTCTTGCTTGACGTTTTCGATAAGTGACAGCCTGAATTTTGTCAATCACTTCTTTCTGAAGGTGGACTGTTATTAATCCGAGTCTAGATAACAGTTTGTACGTTACAACAAACGTCTCAATAAATGTGAAGTTACACAAGGATTGAAGAAGTGACGTTGCTCGAGACCTACTGTCCGTGTCCCAATCACCATTAGTAGTCAAACTTAGACCAAATCCTTGGTCATTGTGTTTTCCACGTGTTAGTGAAATTATCTCAAAAGCATGAAAAATGTAAACACACGATTGATAGAAGTGTTTGTATGCTTCGTGTTGCTCATCCCATCTTGTTTGGCACAAATCTGTAAGTGCCCTCCGTTTAGCACTGTCAAAGACTTGTTTGTATGAAGCTTTTCAACAAGGCTTCTCGCTTTGGGCTGTTGTTAAAACACATGCAGGTTTCTTATAAATTGTCAATCATATGAAACACATCGGGAAGTCTGCACAAATGCGTGATCATTAGGTTTAAAGCTTGATAGCTGCAGTTTGTGTATATATAATGCCAAAGGGGCCTCTCTTATTTTCTCATGGCTATTTGGTTGAATTAAAATACAAGTAGGTTGATTACAAAATGAACAGCATAAAAAATACTTTCCAAACTTCACTGAAGTTTTTATTTGTTGCTTTCTTTATTCATATTTGTCTCATCCATTTCAAGATTAACTATAGACTAGTCAATAAAACAAACTGAGGTCAAAAATTAATAACGTTCTTTTCAACTAATATTTTCCCTCAATCTTTGTACTGCCCGTTAGACACTTAAACTTAATTAAATAAACTCTCATTCTCATTAAACTATTTCTTTTAAATCCTCACCTCAGTGGCGTAGCTAGAGGGGGGTGGTGGGTGCGGTCCGCCCCGGGCGGCACACATTTTGAGGGCGGCGTTTGAGGGCAGTTAAAAAGTACAGACATTTCCGACTACAGCCCTTTAATTTTTTGAAGGGGTAAAACCAAGGTGAAACAAAAATATACATAATTTTGAGTCTTAACTAATGGGTCGCACAACATTTGTTTGATTACATATTGGCTTTTAAAACTATCGCAAACTCGTTCAAAAATTTAAGATCGCAAAAAAAAAAAAAAGGGTATCGATTTGTTTGGAAAATCAATCGGTATACGTAACAGGTATATGAAAACAAGACACAAAAACACTTCACCGCTGTGCTGAAAAATATGTCCTATTAATATTGCCACGTCAGTTTTTGCGTGGAATTTCCACATTTTTACTTGCAAGTAGTAATTTATGTTACTGTTTCAGTTTTCACAACGGTATTGTAAGGGAATTATTAAAATTTAAAATTATTTCCTTTTTTTATTGCATTAAAGTAGCACAAATTAAAATACTTTTTAAAAATAAAATTTTACGCCTATACAATTGAAGTAATGTGCAAATAATTTGTTTTATGACAAGACCATAGAAAAAGATATTACAAATAATTTGAAAATTCGAAAGCATAAACACGATTTTATTCTATGAAAGTTAGTAAAGTAAACGTATAAATATGTTAAAAACTAATGTATACCATTTCTTTGTAAAAAAATAATTTATCTATAAATACAAAATAAAAGCATATTAATTTGTTAATGTTTTGTTGGAATGAGTTGCCTCGGTTTTTTTTTNGGGGGGGGGGGGGGGGGGATGGATCTGTGACCTTAGTAACTTTATTGTTGACTTTAAAAAAGTATCTTGTATTTTTATAAGTGTGTTTATTTTATTTTTTATTACCGCTTACATAAGTATGGTGATAATGGTATGCAATGATAAAATGTTTCCCACCCTTTTTTGCTTCAATTACAATTATTTATTCATGTTTATTTAATTCATAAAAATCCATCATATGATTGACTTAAGTGGTCATCCATAAATGACTTCACGCTATGGCGGATTAGGGGGGGGGCTGAACGGGCTAAAGCCACGGGCCCCCGACGGTTTAGGGGCCCCCAAACTTTTTATATTTTATAATAAAAGTGTACAAAAGTTTGCACGAACCCTTGAAGCCTTGAAGATATAATAAATTAATAAATACTATCTATACAACTTATCGCGTTCAGACATGATAGTATTGATAGTACCTAATAATCGAAAAACTTTAATTGATTCACTTCGCATGATATAAAATAAAGTTTATATATTTTAAATTTCCCTTTTCCGAGAAGTTCCGCTGGCTGTGTGGAGATAGCACATGCTCGTGGAGTCACCGGTGTCGGTTCCATTCCCAGCAAGGACAAATATTTTTTAGCGCATTTTCGAGAAGTCGAATGCGCTATTGCACCCGTTTTGTCCGTCCGTCTGTCATCACCTTTGATCTCAGCAACCATAAGTCCTAGACCCATGATGTATATATGTTTTTTGTATGTCCTGACCTGCCATTTGTGCATCAACACTCAGTTACTCGATCCGTTAAAAAACCCCGTTAAAACTACCAAAAAACATTGCGAATCGAGAGATAACACTGGCGCAGGCAACGGCCGCCATTGCCGGAAGTCGAATACATCGTTTTTCAAGCATTGAAGAGTTAAAGTTATTGGTTAGTGGTGCGAAAGCGTGCAAAAGAATTAGGTTTTTTTTGTTGACGTCATTAGAATATGTGTAAAAGTTTAGAGAGTTTTACGTCATCATTTGTGGTGACTTCAATCAAGATCTTAGCGGCACAGGGGCAGAAATTGAAAACTTTTTCGAAACAAGCTTCAACATTCAACTACTTTCAACAAGATTGGCAACCACGATCTATCAAACAACAATTGATGGAGTATTTGGGCGATTAGCTGATTACAATTTAGAATGTTTCATTTATGAGTCCTATTTCAGTGACCACAAACCACTTGTAGTTAGATTAAAGAGAAAATAAAAAATTTTAAAATGTAAAGAAATGACTTTTAAATAATTTATTGTCAGGTATATTCATTACACAAGAAAATTCATAAAAATATGTCTAAAATCTAAACACAATTAGGCCTACTTATAACTACATAATGCTGATATCTAACATAAGTACTGATACATAATACGAAAATGCGCTAACACGTCCTGAGTCCAAAAAGGGACCCGGCCTAACATGATTTTTTTTCTTTTCACACTCAATTATAACTACCGCGAACACATCAAACAGTTATTTCTTCGTGTTCGTTTTTTTTTCATTATTAAAATTTAGTTACAGTTTTATATTAGCTGTTAACAATCATTTTATTTTAAGAATGCTGGCTGGATAGGGCCCCCGTTTGATTGCAGCCCGGGGCCCCGTGCAGTCTTAATCCGCCCCTGACTTCACGTTATTTTTGCTGATTTTTTACCCCTCCCCCATCGTCACACGTCGTCATAAAAACTTAGACTCTTTTTTCCATATGACTTCACAAAGCTTTGGCCCCCCCCCCATAAAACCGTATTTTCTATTTGAAAATGAGCATGTTTCAAATTAATTTTTTGTCATTTGAGTTTGTTTTAGTGTAAGGCTGCACTATAATATTGTAACACACGTGAAGCCACGTAAAACGTCATTAAATAAAGTGTCATTAATCAAATATTTAAGTGTAATTTTTACTTAAGTTGCGCGTTTTTGATGTGACGTCAAATGTATTGAACATTCCCTCTCGTCACAAATGTGGCAATGCCCCGCCCGGGGCGTGACGTCATTTATGGATGGCCTCTAAAAAGGGCGGCAACTTGGAGACCGCCCCGGGCGGCAAAAGTCCTAGCTACGCCACTGCCTCACCTATATTTTTACATAAGTGTGTCAAAATTATCTTATGATGAAACTTACAAATAAACGATACTATAAAACAAAGTTGGTTTTAAACATTATTTTTAATATAAGGATTATAACTCCAAATCCAAGAATTTAACATTTTTCAATCCTTATGCATAGTACTCCAGAAGTCACTTAGCTAAGCACTGTTATATAATTTTAATATTGTCTTTTGAGCTTATTTTTTCAGTCGAAAAGGCAAACAGTTTATTTTAAATCCATTTGACAGTCAAGATATATTATTTTAAAAATAAATTCAAAAGTATTTTCATACTGCTTGTATGGTTCACATAATTTAAAACTAAGAATAGTTGAGTGTGTATGTAACTAATAATGTAACATGAAGATACTTACGTGTGCCATTTTACTGCTCTCAAACCTAGCATTAGATGGGACTATTTGCCCCATAAAATACCTGCTAGGTTGTCGAGTTGATCAAAGATGGTGCAAAATGGGATTTTTGTTTTTCACCTTACCAAGTTTTCCAGAACGTTCTGGGCACAGATCGCACAACAACCACCCACTCCTTCACCCCTGATATCTGGTTCAGGCGAGAAGATTTTATTTTCTGTACAGCACATACAGCCCAATGCAATATTTTAAATACTCGGTGAAACTATGAGTTTTAAAAAGTTACCCCCCCCCGCACCCCCAACCGGGCCTGCAAGTCTTTGTTTTATCCCCCTCCGTCCCCCACGTCCCCTCCCCCATACCACTAATTATGTCAAGTATCGAAAAGTTGAACCAGGTTCGTAAACATTACTTCACACCAGATGAAACCGTGAAAGGTTTGGGGGGGGGGGTGATATCTTGTCCATGCACGTCTACCTAGTCCAAGAAATTTTAGATCAGTGTTTCTCAAAATACAACTGTTGGTCCGGACACCACCAGCCGCGGGTATATCAAACGGTCAACTATTTAAAAGATCGAAAAGCAAGTGCAAGGTAACAGAATTCAAAGAATAATTGAAATACACAAATACAATAAAATAAATAGAATTTTAAAAAAAAAGAATTTTAAAAAATAAAAAAGAGTAATAAAATAAATAGATATAATTTAAATGAATTACATTCAATGAAATACATGGATTAAAAAAAAATTAAGTAATTTGAATAAATAAAGTAAGTACAATTAAATAAATTGAATACAACAAAATGAATTGAATGAAATAAAGGACATAGAATTCAATGAAATAAATCAAATAAATTTGAATGGAGTGAATAAAAATAAATACAATGAAATGGATATAAAAATTATGTACATTTAATAAATGAAATTCCTTAAAACTAAAGAAATAAAATAAAAATATTGAATAATAAAAAAAAATTAAATGGATTAAAATATTTAAGGAATTATATATATATTTTTTAAAATGGACTCTGCCTTAATACCGCCTATCTTTACTTGGCACCACGTCACACCAATATGTTTGAGAATCCCTCCTTGGGTCGGTTTTACATTTCATATCAAAACTGACATTACAGGCTACTGTGGATGGATATATTTAGTGACCTAGGTGTTGTGTTCAAAGTTTTGACTCGTGTAAAGATGGGCACGTGCTTATTGTTAATTATTTTGGCAACATTCCCCGTTATAGGTAAATAATTCTAGGATTTTCTTTAAAAAAAAAACAAAAAAACCCAAACTATTAAACATATATAATTTTAAGTTACAAGAACTCGTGGCTCTAGACTGTTTGAACTTGCTACAATTTATTTGTTTCAAACTAGTATATTTTTTAAACTGCAAATTTTTTTTTTGATAACTACTAAAAGTAATTTTTAAATTCTTTTTTACAATGTAAACATTTTTTACGCTACATGTCAATATCACGTGAGCTTTATACGTATGTTTGCTCCCTTAACATCATCTCAGATGGCCAGCTGGACTTCCAGTACACTCGACACAATCAAGAACTGGACCTGAGGTGTTCGGCCAGTAACCTATATGGACAAAACATTAGCCACGTCGTCGGTCTAGTAGTGTCCAAGTGAGTATATAATAGCTGTCCTTAATTGTGTTCGGCTGTAGATATGTCAAAGTAAATCTTGACCGTCTCAAATTAAATCTAAATTTCAACATCTCCGTTTATGACGTCAATTGTTCAATGTTGCCTGCCTAGCAATATGATCTATGCCAGAGGTAGGCAAAGTGAGGCCCGCCAAAGTTGTTGTTTTTTTCTTCGTATTTTTGTTTTGTTTTTGTGGCCCGCCAAGAAATTTAGAAAATCTGCGTTGAAGTGGGATAATTAAACTGACTCTATAATTGAGTATGCTAGCAGGTACAAATCTCGATCATATAACATTAGAACAATGTATAAATTTAATAAAACTAACACTTTTGTTAATTTTAATGGAATTTTTATTATAAATTTTTAAATTTTCTTAAATGAAATGAGAATTTAACTAAAGAATACAATATTTTTAACGGTGCAGCCCTCTGCTAAAATCCGCAACCACAAAGTGGACGCGAACCACAACTATTGCCCACTCCTGTTCTATAAAAAATGGCTAACCAAAGCAAATTGAATGATTTTTTTTTAGAACGACTTTTAACCTTTAATCTTAAGTGAGTCGTTATAAAAGTAGTGTAATGGTGATCAGCATCTGCATCACATTTTCAGTTTTTCATCCTTCGATCCGTAAGCCGCTGACGATCGACAACAAAAAATGTAAAAAGAAATAAAGGAAAGGCTGTTAGTTACAAGACATTAGATGTTAAAATAAGTAAAAGAGCGAAAAAAAAGAAAGGAATGTATGATTTAAGGTGTTGTCAGTTCCAATACATTTGATCCTAAGGTATACGTTCTGATCCATGCATATCTCTTACAGATACATAGGTGGGCGGTACGAGGTGCTGACGTCAGCGGTATCTGTGGGAGGTGACGCCCCGGTGGTGCACAGACTGGACGGTGCCGTGGTGACGTCAGACGTGTCTTGGACTTCGGTCAGTATGGCTCAAATAAGGAGATCTACTTTTCACTTCCGTCACTCGCATTCTACCAATTGTCTTCAAGGTCGTAATGAGTGTTGCGTGTGTAGGGTGGGGGAGGTACAGGAAAGGGCGGAGTAGAGAGGGGGGTGAAAGAACTTTATTTTGTGATGTTGTCGAATATAAATTTGACGGACACTTATGTGATTTGAACGACGTCAAGCAACACTGATTCACAATTGGTAATGCATCTCGTGTTACTAAGGGGCCGTCCATAAAATAGGTCACGCTATTTTTGACCATTTTTAACTCCCCCTGTCACAAACTGTCACAAATCTCGGGGA
>MUZC01001678.1:695595-707776 GCA_002072015.1 Radix auricularia
AAAAAAAAAAAAAAAAAAAACAAAAAACACACACACATTACGTTAAACTTTTGAACAAAAATATGTTTTTATTAAGTAAATAAATAAAATTCAATATAAAACACAGTGACATCACACAAGGCCGGACACCCCCCCCTGTCGCAAACTGTCACACTTTCTTATACCCCCTCCCCCCTCTGGAGCATGACGTACTATATGGACGGCCCCTAAGTTCCTATGTTGTAGCTCTTAATTTAACGGCTTATTCAGTGATTCGCTGTCCCTCACCAGGCGCTGACGTCATACGTGTACATCCACTGGACAACGGCTGGGCGGGACGTGGTCGGAGACTATGAATGCTCTCTCAATGGAATCAACATCGAGAACATACCAGTGACCGTTAGCAAACGGTTGACCATTACACTGAGAGGTGGGTCATCCACTTGGTGTGATGTGTGTGTGTGTTTTTTTTTTTACTCTTTTCCATGGTTTTTGCCTAGTCTTGCATTTTGATTCGAGTTTTAAATGTTGATAAACTGTTGGTTTCCTTGGTTTCATAAGGCAACCCAACCCACGCCCGAATTCCGGACAGGAAGAATGAGAATTAGTGTTTCGTCTTGCATACGGATTGAGAAAAGTGGTTTTATCATATATGCCTATGTCTATCTGAAGGTTGTGTTCAGTGTTAGGTTAGATTATCTTTGTATTGTATTTCCAAGATAATATTATTTGCATTATGTATTATTACTACTGTGCTATTTTTTCTTACGCTTGTATCCTCTAGAGCAGAGATGCGCTACCCTTAGGTTATTTCGAGCCGCATAAAAAAATACTATTGCAACGGCCGTCAAACATTTTCCCTGAAAAACGAAACGGTTTTATAATTTAAAAAATTTACACTCATAATAGACAACGCGAGGTAATAATGAGTATGACATAATCATAATGTATTGTAGTCAAACACAGTGCTTAATAACTAACATTTCCATCGATACTCTTATATTTCTACTTTTCTACTTTATTGAACATTGTCATGTAAACCTAACATCATGTCACCCAGGTACAGTTTGAGTATATTTTTAAGTGGCACTAGTACACTGAGAAAACACTAATTGAATAAGTGATAACCTACTTCACTAACACTGTCTCTGTAACTTAGCAGTTCCGAGTCCAGAAATTAGTGGCTGCTTTGCTCTTGGATTTTCTCGAGAGTCGCGTAAAGTCCTAGCACTCGCTGGAAATCATCAGTCGTGTTCCTGACGCCAGATTGGTTGTCCACCAGTCTAGTTCGATATTTGTTCTTAAGATATTTCATTCGTGAAAAATGACGCTTCGCACATGTAAGTGCTTCCAAACAGCACTATAGTTTTTCTTGCTATTTCGCGAAGCTTGAGATACTCCCCGGCTACTTTCCATGTCTCCAGTAGATCGTTTTTGTCCTAGAATTTCTTCACATCTTACGGCGCATTCTCTGTCTCTAGATTTCTGGTGCAGCTGCCAGCTAAGAAAAATGCTTGCACACAGGCCTTTGGGTATTTGCGTGTACTGTAGCAGCTATTGAAGTTTACCAACGGGTTACACGGTTACACATTACACAGGGCAAGCACGATACAGTGACTGAGCGCATCACACGGTTTCGGCGCGCTTAAATATTACTATTTTATTAGGGTTCTAAACTTCATGGACTACCTCATTAGCTACAGTTCAGCCTAACACCAGCGCGGCAAGAGCTATTTTAAATATCTATGAGCACTAAACAATTATGCTAACGCTCAGTGGCGTCGCTAGGGGGTGCGGTGGGGGCGGGCCGCCCCGGGTGACACCATCAGGGGGGGTGACACCAGACAGTAAAATTCTATATATTCCCGTTATTTGGCACTGGAAAACTCGGCGGAGTTTTATGGGTTAAATCATATGGGGGTGACACCATGAGCTACCGCCCCGGGTGACACCATGAGCTACCGCCCCGGGTGACACCAACCCTAGTGACGCCTCTGCTAACGCTACAGCTGCGGGGTCGCAATTTGTTTAGCAACAAAAAGTGCTTTAAGATTGTAAATGAATATTCGATATTTCGTTTACAACTTTACATAATATATTTCCAAATTGCAAATATTTGACGGCCTCAGGTTATTATAATTTAACCAGTTTTCCACGTCCGCACATTTTCGTGACCACGGCTGCATGCGGTCATACAGTCCCAGATTGCTCACCCCTGCTCTAGAATTTCAAGGTTTAATTATTTAATTAATGGTGTTATTGAGTTATTGTTGTCAATTTTAAATATACTCCAGTAAAAAATCTATATTTACATTAGAGAAACGGTACAATCGTATGTGATATCACAATCACATAACTGTATGTCAGTGACAATGTCAGAGTAACTTGGAGGGTCAGAGTCCTTAACCACTAGGACATTTTGTACTCATTACTTCACAATGAAGTACTCATTTTGTTTCGTACATTGAACAACGTGCCAGTTTCTATCATATTCTGTTAGTTAAAAATAAAAAAAATATATAAAAAAACAAATAAAAAACAATCAAAAATAGATCTATAACTAATTTTCGATATAAACATCACCTTATTTTCACTTAATACTTCCAACACACACCTCAGACGCTGACCCAGTTTTGGTAGCGACGCCACTGGAAGTGGATATCGGTTTGACTCGGAATTTCACGGTCAGGTGCTCCATGTCTGATCTGGTGGCTCTGAAGATCTCCCAGGTTAGAGTTTAATTAGAACTTCTTCATAAACTTTGGAACATTCACGCACATACACACTCAACAAACACAAAGCGAATCTGTTTCCATCCACTTCTTCTGTCCAAGCTTAGGCTTCTAAAAACGATAATCTCAATGCTGATTTCCCATTGAGCTGCCGAACTTCTGAGAAGTGAATCGAATCTTTTCTCTGACCTAGACATTATATTCAACTCTTTATAAATTAGAGCAAGAATATTTATCTTTTGAAATAGTTTGAAATGTAGTCGATTAAATTAAACAGAGAATAGCGATTAATTTTTTTATCGAGGAAAGTTCCTGAATGAGTTTAGAATTAAGAAAAAAAGTCCGCTATAGATCTACTATTTACTTTATCTTATTATCAAAATCTCCCCTGCCTCAAGCTTTGATTTTTCCAACCCCATCCGTCCCTTATCCTATCACTGAACCCCATCCAAATTTTAAGTTATCCAGATGAGTTCATACATTAATCTCTATATGCTCAAGCTTTGTCTTTGTATCCAGATTATATCCATGGATATGTACTTCATCATTGATAACCTGGACCAGCTGCTGGCATCCATTAAAGTTTTTTCTCCGGCCCACAGTCAACCCGGAAGTGGCACGCCTCTGGTGGATGGCTTACTCGGTGGCAATGTTAGTGGATACTTCTCAGTTATTGTTTCAATGTTAATGTTAATTGGTTATTATTTCAGTGTTAGTTGATACAATACAATTTTAAAAGTTTCTTTAGTGGGGACGCAATGTGGTAAGGGAATTTATATTATCATATGCTTACAATTTACAATAAATCTTACTTTTTCTCCCCGATTGTAACTGTAATAATGATTTCATATTGAAAACAAGACATCGTCCTCACCAAAACTGTACAATTTGCAATAAATATACTTCTTTTGATCAACACAAATATGATACTAGCTGAAAATAAATGTTCTTTATAATCTGTAGTTGTTTCAAGTTTTAAGTGTTATTCAGGGTTTTTTGTTATTTCAGAACAAACCGAACTTTTTGGAGCTGAGCTGGGAGCATCCGACCCTTGACCGTGCCGGAAGTTACTTGTGTGAGGTCGTGGCTATAAATAGCAGCGGTTCGGCCATTAGTTTCAGCCGGACCATTAACGTTACAGCCTCGGGTAACACTGACCTCCGATACTTTGTCTAGGATAACACTGACCTCCAATACTTTGTCTCTCTATGGTAACACTCACCTCCGATACTTTGTCTCTAGGGTAACACTCACCTCCGATACTTTGTCTCTAGGGTAACACTCACCTCCGATACTTGGGTAACACTCACCTCCGATACTTTGTCTCTAGGGTAACACTCACCTCCGATACTTTGGCGCCCTTTTGTTCTCTGACTAACAGCTGCACATACAGCGTTCAGATCAGGTGACACATCAAAGGGTTAGGCTCCGTTTAGTCGAACAAAAAGAGACATCCCTCTAAATGTCGAAACTATTTTTTAAATAGTTGTTTTGTTCAAATGTTACAGCATCCATTTTACACTTTTATCGCCCTTTTTATATGACTAGTCCGATTATGGTTTGAAAACAGAGTTGTTGGATCTAAGGGGTTCGGTGAAAAAGTTATTTTGGAAAAGAAGAATCTTGGTGAGGGATTGGTAAATTTTACGGTGCACAGGATGAATTTATGGAATGGAAGGTGTATGTAGGCTGGGGCAGTGTTCTGGTAAGAATGTGTTAGAGAAGAGAAGGTGTTAGCGGTGGGTAGTGTTAGCGGTGGGGTGGTGTTAGCGGTGGGTGGTGTTAGTGGTGGGTGGTGTTAGCGGTGGGGTGGTGTTAGCTGTGGGTAGTGTTAGTGGTGGGTGGTGTTAGCGGTGGGGTGGTGTTAGCTGTGGGTAGTGTTAGCGGTGGGGTGGTGTTAGCTGTTGGGTGGTGTCGGTAAATAATCTTCTTTATATAATGTATTTAAAAAAAATCAACTCTGCAGAACCAGCCCGAGAGAGTCTCATTGATAAAATACACAATCTGGAAGCCATGCTTGACGCGTCCATAGCAACCAATCAAAACTTGGAATCACTCAACGCCAACGTGTCCAGGGAGCTAGAGCACATGAGGGCGTTGTACTCGGAACTAAACGGCGACTTACACCAGACCGCGTCGTTTGCTAACAGCTCCGTGACGCGACTGGACGACATCTGCAGCGTCTACCAGAACCTGGTGCTGAGCAGCGCTGAGATCGACGGGGCTTTCCAATCAAGCAACTCATCCAAGTTCATCGCCTTTAACAACAGCTTGGCCACAATACAAAACGCGTGTACTTTCAGTAACATAAGTAAGTCTTCTTTCTAAGTGGTTTTAGAACCTGAACGGTCCCCTAACTTTAACTTCTGGAGGCCCGACCCCGCCTAAAATCTTCATACCCCCAAACCCACGACACAATTTCGATGATTTTGTATTGTTTTAAATCAGTGACTTTTAATTTAACAAAATATCACATCAAAACTTTAGGACCCTAAAACAAAATTTAAAAAATCTTACATCAAAATTTTAGGACCCCAAGTCAACATTTGAAAAATCTTTCATCAAAACTTTAGGACCCCAAGTCAACATTTAATGAGCCTTACCACAAAACTTTAGGACCCCAAGTCAACACTTAACAAGTCTTACAACAAAACTTTAGGACCCCAAATCCACTTGTAACAAATCTCACGTAAATGGTCTATATTGGCCGAAGTCAATTTTTAAAATATGTTTTGATGTTTTTAAAGAAATCAGATTAAGTTCTGTGCTCTAGAAGAAATTCTGTAACGGATAAACTAATTTTTTAATACACAATATGAGAACAAAACTTGCATTTTCTTGAAATCTGTATTTGAAAAAAGTTCCAGTTTTAGATGACTGAACTACTTAGTTCTATCTTATCCACTACATACGCCCCTTCCATACACAAAATTATTTCGCTCTAAGCTTATGAATGTGATATGTCTAGTCTTGCATTTTTATTTGTGTTTTAAATGTTGATCAAGTGTTGGTTATCCTGGTTTCTTCAGGCAATACATTCTACGCTCGAATTCCAGACGTTAACAGTTGACACTTTACGGATTTCAACATACTCCAAATAGTTTCCCATTTTATTAATTCGTCTATGTCTTTTTGTAAGACTTTGCTTTCTAACTCTGATTGAATTGTTCTATAGATTATACAATCCTCAGCAAATTACCTAACCTTTGTTCCTGTTGAGGTGCTGTTGGGTTAATTATTTATAAAAATTAGGAAGCGAAAGGTATCTTACACAGATCCGTGTGGAACCCCTGTGTTAACCCTTATGTGTGCTGTTTTGAATTATGAAAGTTTTCTATCTACGTAAAATTAAAAGGAAGTCTTGGATCTAATGATGTAAGGGACTTGAGATTGCAAAGTAATTACGTTTTTTGTGTAAACTAGAATGGTGAACTTTATCAAATGCTTTCGAGAATTATAGTAATAAGTATCGAGAAGGGGTGACCTCTACGTGGTTCGACAGACCACGACCTGAAACCGACAAACCCCTGGCTTGGACAGCCGAAGACCGTTGCTAGGTGTTAGGTGCTAGTCATATATGATTACAGTCGCTGTAAGGATCTTAGGCAAAGCATTTAGATGCAATGCCGATGATGAAAACCAAAGTACCCGTTGAGGGTCGGGTTACTCCGAAGCGACCGTTTCGTCCCCCTCAATTAACTAGCAACGCTGTTGAGCGGTGCCGGTTTAGGGCAAGGAGCGCCAGCACGGAATAGCAAAATGTACCGCTAGGAAACGCTTTTGGTCGCCAGCTCTGAGGAAACCTTCCGGTGGGGGTTAAACCCTAGGCAGGTCAGTGATGATCCCACGCTTTGCGGCGATCTAAACCATTGAGACTCGTAAACTCTGCCGTGGTGTTGCCAGAGTGATACTATGTTGATAGCGAGTCACAGTAGGAAATTCCACACCTCTCTCGGGAGGCACACTTAAGTGGGAGGCGTTTTCGACCTAGTGTCCTGGACGCCCAGGCGGCCGCTTGTAGCAGCGACCGCTCCGGGGGGGGGGGGGCTTCTCAGTCTTTACGTCCCTTAGGGGGCCAGAGGGCTGAGGGGGTTTTCCGGGAATCCCCACGAAGAGCGCAGGCTCGGGACTACTGATTTTCTTCCACATGTAGGATTTTCAGTAACAAGTATCTATTTGAAAGTATCTATTTGATTATTATTATCTAAGCCCTTGGCTAATTATCTATAGCAACCTTGAACAGTTCAATGGCTCCAGATTGAAGATAGTCAATCACTGAAATTATAAGTTTATCCGATTAATGACGATAATTTCAGTTAAAGTTTAAGTGGAATATTGAAGATAGCTTGATTAGATGTGGACTATTGAAGAAAATTAAAGCTGAGGTCGACTATTGAAAATAAAAATAAAGGCTTTACGCGAGCCTGACAGTACACCACACAACAACGAACGGGGCGACTAAAATTCTTCGTCAGCGAACAAAGAAAGCTAATAGTAGTAGTAAAAAAAAAATATTAGCTGTTGCGTACTGACCATATTTCGTCAACCTGAAAGATAAGGTAGGGAGATGTACACAGGTTTATAAAGACGAAAAAGATAAATAGGAAAGGATGGGGTGAGGTGTTAACATGTTGGTGAGGACAACAAATTATTCCCATGTGGTGTAAGGGTCCCAACATTCTTGACTAAGGTTAGTCACAAGACTAACTGTGCCGGGCGTGTCTACTAAAAAGGTAAAATCGACTATTTTAGACATGTCGCTAAATTCGACAATTGTAGATCGTTAAAGTCGACTGTAAAAGTCAATTTTTTAAATTGTCTAATTTAAATACTAGAGATATTTAAAGTTGACTGTATAAGAGATATAATTAAATTCGCCAATTTCTTTTTAAGAGCATGTAGTTAAAGTAACTATATACGATAGTTAAAGTCGACTTTGTAAGTGCCGTCCATAAATGACGTCACGCAATTTTCCCGATTTTTCACCCACACCATTGTCGATTGTCATCACAAAAATTTAGACCCCCCCTCCAATATTACTCACAAAGCTTTGCTCGCCCCCATAAAAACTTTTTTGCTATTTGAAAATTAGCATGTTTTTAAATCACGTTTTGTCATTTAAATGTTTATTTAGTGTAGGTCTGCATTCTAATATCGTAACACACGGGAAGACATGTAAAGGTGTTAAACGTCATTAACTTAATTGTAGGCAGTCAAATATTTAAGTGGAACTTTTGACGTCACAATTCTTAAACTTCTCCCCTCCCCATCGTCACAAATTCGTGACCCCCCCCCTTTCCTAGGTGCGTGACGTCATTTATGGAGGCCCTTTAAGACATAATTTTATATCTTAAGTCGACTGTTGCAGACCATTCTCGTTTCAGTCGAATTAGCCAAATATTTCTCGGTATATCAAATTTTTTTAGGTGGTTCCAAAAGTCTATATAATTAGATAACTGTATCTAATACAGTTTTGCGTATGCTAGAATCAAATCTTAACTGTCTGATAAACTTTCTCATCTTTCGACTTCCTGAACCATGAGCAGACGTCAAGTGTGACTTTGAGGCGAATTCCTGCGACTTTGGCCAGTCTTCTGATGACAGGTTTAACTGGACACGGCAGAGGGGACCTGGGGGGAACACCAATACAGGGCCATCCTATGACCACACACCAGGAGTAACAAGCGGTTTGTTTGTTCAAGTTTCCGAGTTTTTTTTTTTTTTTTTTAAATATTGTTTGCAAATACCATTTATGTTTTGGTAAATCTTTTAAATAATAATAATAATAATTATTATATTTAGAATTAGAATACAATGGTACATCGGTATACGTCGTTAATCCGTTCAATATTCTGGGGGTTAGACAAACATGACGTTTCCAAACGGATTTTCCCCATAAGAAATGAAAGGAAAATGATTAATCCATTCCAATGATAAAAACCATATTGTCTTTCGCATTTTCTACAATAATTGACGTGGTTATCTAAAATAATTTAAACACTGCTTCATACTCATCCTAAAGTACATAAATAAAAGAACTTATACGATTTGTTCCATTGTTAAGTAGATCAAAGGCAATTTTTCGACATGCTCCAATATTCAATATATCTGATTTTTTTTCAATCGATTTCACCCCTTACGCAACATTAGGCAATTTAATAACCTCTTTGAGTCTTTGTTTGTCAAAATCAAAGAAATCGTCGTTCTCGGCATTTGGTATGCAGCAACTTTTATACTTTTCAAAAATCTATTTTTTTCTCCCCCATTGCGATCCTAACTATTTTTTATTCGTTGCTCGAATCCTCTCATTACAATTCTCCGAATTCACCGTGACATTATTTACTAACAATTTGCGAGAAAAACATAAAAATCACGTGTAAGGTCACATTTATTGCGCAAGTCGTTCACTGTATGATAGCAACTGCCGTATAAGGCATAATACTACACACAAGAAAATCGCGCTTTGTGCAGTGATTCCCAAAAGTTACACATGCACGATGTGTCATTTCGACCCATAGAAGTCTGGCGGGTCGTATTCCTAATTCCTAATTCCAAACGAAGTAAAATGATTCGCGTCAAAACAGGACGAAGTTGACATATTCCAAAGCAGACGTATACCGAGGTACAACTGAATTAATTTTAAAAATTCATTTAAATTAGGGATAGTACTGATTTTTTTAAAAAGTTCGATTAATCGGTAAAAATTAATTGATTAAGCTCGATGAATTATATTTTTATAACGCACATAGAAATCCCGTTAAGTTGCGATTCATTATTTTGCGAAATTGGTTTAGTTGCAGTAATTTTATTGCTCCCATATAGTGTGACGTAACACAGCAATTCGTTCTGCTTTGCAAGAAATAAGGAAGAAAAACCCTTTCATGACGTATGTACGTCTAAATAAATGATAATAAATCGAGGGAAGAGTATGCAAGTTACAAAAAATGTGAATTATTAATAAATTGGCCAGAAAATATGAAAAACTATTTTTTAAAAATTTAATCGAATTCTAAGTGATCAAATTAGTTTTTAATCGATTAAAAAAGTGTTAATGATTAATCGATTAATTAATCATTTATTTATGTGAGCCGTAATTTAAATATAAATGTTGTTTTTCTATACTCCTTTCGTCTTTTGTTAAACGCTTTAAGCTCATACTTTTTTGACTTCCTACATTCTGGTTGGCACTTTACTTTTTTTCTATCAATGTCTAGTGGCCACCACATATTTCATGCTTAAAATCATTATGGATTCTATTAAGATTGCCCAACAAAAACTGACAGATGAATCCATTCACAGTTGTAAGCAGTGAGGTATATTGTATCTCACCGAGACAACTGTTTCATCAGTGTTCCTGGGCACTTGCGTTCACCTTACAAAAGAACTGTCAATACAAAGGCCTTTGAAGAAATAAAGACATTCAGTTCACCACCACATTCAGACCACCACCACCACACATTCCATCCACCACCACACATTCCGTCCACCACCACATTCCGTCCACCACCTAATTCAGCCCACCACCACACATTCCGTCCACCACCACACATTCCGTCCACCACCAAATTCAGCCCACCACCACATTCCGTCCACCACCACACATTCCGTCCACCACCAAATTCAGCCCACCACCACATTCCGTCCACCACCACACATTCTGTCCACCACCACACATTCCGTCCACCACCACCACACATTCCGCACACAACCACACATTCCGCCCACCACCCCACATTCCTTTAACTACAAACTACAATACATTTCCTCTACTACATAATTAAATAGGATAAAATTCTACTCTTTTTATAATCTTCATGCGTGGTGCAGACGAAATAGCCTAATTTTTTTTTTTTTTTTTTCTAGAATAGGCAGCAATAATTTTGATATTTGCTCTTGCCACGCCCCCTCTAGTCACGACTTTGTGTTCTTAAAAACGTTAATATCTGTGTTTACCGATAAGTTATAATGTGCTTATCAACTCGCCGATCCATTCGTTGTCCTATTCTTTAGACGATTTACCAAGTAAATCATTGCTGAAGTGACTTGGAGTATGCGCTCTTCACGTAAATAGGTTTCTTCATTTCTAAAAATGAAAACGTCATAGCTCATTTCGTAATGTCCTTATTTTAGATTACATTTTAGCGGAACAAAGTTTTGAGGCATAAATACAGTCAAATCACTATGTTCTCAAAAAAAATCTTAGTAAAATTACGACATTTTTTTTTATTTTGCAAGTCCAATAAGCTGTCTTAAATTAACGAAGAATTAAAAATTAGCTGATGAGATCAATCATTCTCAATATACCTACATTCACGTATTGATTCGTATCTTTTATTATTTTTTTTATGAATTTGTCCTTACAAAGGATAAATTTAGATATAATATTTCTATTAATAAATTTCGTTATATTATGAACATTCCTATTAGAAAATTTACGCACTTTCTCGTTTCTAATTCACAAAATATTTGAAAAGCTCGTTTTAAAACATCTAGACTCTAGACACAATCAGAAATATTCAATGGATATTTTTAGCGGGTAGTTATTTAGTGAACTCCCAAGTCTATGCTACGTTCTTCAGTTTATTTGTCTTGTTTTGATGCTAAGTTTGACCACTTGACAGGTTACTTCATGGTCGCCAAGGCGTCAGGCCAAGCCAAGGGAGACAACGCCAAACTTGCCCACAGCATCCCGTTGGACGTGTACCGGCCCACATGCGCCACCTTCTGGTACTGCATGAACGGCCAGAACATGGGGGCCCTCAATGTCTACATCAGCTACCCCGGCCAGAACCAGGGCCCCGTTTGGCACATGCAAGGTACACAAGCAAACAGAAAGCACAGTTTCTCCTGAAAGCACGTCACGCTATTAAAAAATAACAACAAACAAAAACAAAACAAATCTCCCCTACGTTACTGTCAACACCTCCCTTGCCACCCCCACTACCGGCGACATTGTTTTAGGTCGTCGTCTCTGACTTCACAATGTTTTTTTTACAGTTTTTTTAAAACTCATCCTTTTGTCTCAATCTCAAGCAAATGTAAACCCGTCTAAATATGTCACACTTTAAAACCAATTTTTAAAAAAAAAATTATGACTTAATTCATAACATAAAACATATTTTATTTTGTTGATAAAATGACTATTTGAAAACTAGGTGAACCGCAGAGAGATAACTACTTTTGCCTTTATTAATTTATTACTAGAACTGAAAAGTAAAACTGATGAATGTATTGCATCTAAATCCCGTATTTATTAATTTAAATATTTGTTTGTTTGTTTTGGTAATAAGGTTCAGTCATCTGCATACAAAAATATTTTAAAAAGTTGGCAAGTGATGCAGCGTTCACAGACAACGGTTTTGAGAGTTCCACGCATTACCCAGGCGCCTAACTAAAGTTGGGTACCCATTTGGAGCTGGGTGGACTCGCGCTGCCACTCGACCACCGTG
Source organism: Radix auricularia (assembly GCA_002072015.1). NCBI lineage: Eukaryota > Metazoa > Mollusca > Gastropoda > Lymnaeidae > Radix > Radix auricularia. The sequence goes on from MUZC01001678.1 coordinate 707,756, forward strand.
CCCCCCCCCCCTTTTTTTTTT
>MUZC01001678.1:707788-724841 GCA_002072015.1 Radix auricularia
GGGGGGGGGGGGTCTAAGTGTAAAATCATAAAGTATATCAAAAATGTTATTTCTCCACTTATATTACTTTTATTGTACATAAGAAAATTTATTAAATACAAAAATGCATGTTTGGTTTCCATATATTATGGATTGTTAGGTCTAACCGCGTGGAGGTGACTTCTAAATTGTAGATCTTTAATTTTTATACCAAACACCTCATATGCGCCCTTCCAACATTTTAACATCACGGGGATGTGGTCACGGTATGAAATCCGGTGGCACGTGGATGTCAACGATAGCAGACGGATACATATGCTATAGAGATAAACTAAAAATGCATTACTTTAATTACGGTACATTCAATCGCTCTGAAATTTTGCTAAAATGCATTTTCATTTAAGATCTATCTGTGGTAGAATTTTGAGATTTCTAGGACCATCAGAAGTGGTTAAATTTTGCGTTGTAAAATTTGAAATTTTGTGGACAGGAACGAAAGTTGCGGACAGGAACGAAAGCAAGTAAATAAAAACGTCGTAAAAAACAACAACTTTCTTCAAACTGTCTTTTTTTTCTGTTCATTTTACAGGCAACCAAGGTCAAAGCTGGCATGAAGGTCACGTGGTCATCCCCCCTGTCCCCGCCAACACTTCCCTCATCTTCGAGGCGGTCGTGGGTAGCGGTGTCTACAGCGACATTGCCATAGACGACGTCACCATTGCAGAGAGACAGCCGTGTGGGTGATTAGGTTTACAGCTGTGTGGGTGATTTGGTTTACAGCTGTGTGGGTGATTTGGTTTACAGCTGTGTGGGTGATTTGGTTACAGCTGTGAGGGTGATTTGGTTTACAGCTATGTGGGTGATTTGGTTACAGCTGTGTGCTCGTTTTCAATAAAGAGATGTCAAATACATTAGCGATGCACCGTTTATAAATGAATGAATGAATCATTTCTTCTACAGCCATAACCCTCTCCATCATAGACTTGTATGCTCGTTACACTCTGTTTTTCTTTGTTTTTGCTCTCTTTAAAAAATGTCGGGAGATTGTGGCTGTGTTTTTAGGTTTCGAAGGTGTTTCTGGGGTTGGGGTTTTTGTCTGGAGTTGGAAATTGCATTTCTAGTGGGAAGGTGTTTGTGGCTTGGGAGGTGTTTTGGGTTTCTTCCGTCTAAATATCGAGCGCCCACGACCCCTTTCATAAAATATAATTCTGGCCCCTACGTATGATGAGGATTGAGGCTGTTTGCGACTCTTCTGTGAAGATGATTAACTCAATGGTCGCAAGGGATTCTTGGTGAGGTTTGGGAAGTTGTTGTGGACGTGGGACGGTTTGTCTTTTATTTTATTTATTAATTTTTCAGTTTGGTATAAATACAAAAAACATTAAACGAACCTATCATCCTATTTAATTCAAATCAGGGCATATGAGCTAGAATAGTGAATGAATAGATCAAAGGATTTTTTTTTAAAAAAAAGTAAAAACCAAGTTTTTTACTATAAATCCTTGATTTGTGAGACATAACTATAAGGATGTTCATTATGATACGCAGGGCAAAACAACCCGAAAATACAAAATTCTATTTATGTCTCGTAAAACGTGTTTAATATAATGCGCACCGATCGTGAACATATTTTAAAAAAGTATTGCCAATATAATGCGCACCTTATTGTGCGACAGGAAAGGTTGTTGAACATAATACGCACCACGACACTCTATCTAAAAAAAAATAACATGATATAAAGAGAGAAATAAAATAATTAAAAAATTCAATAATTCAATTACTGCCCATTGGATCGATTTGAAATTTCGAAACATCATTTTTATCATTGGCATGAGTCTGCCTGCAAAATTTCATCTCGCTAACTTACGAGAAAGTGGGTTAAAAATCGATCCAAAGTTTTTTCGGCAAGGTCGCACGGTCGGTCTGTCGCCCGCCCGGCTCAGACACCACGAGCTAATATAAGGATTTTTAAAAAAGAAGTATCACTGTTAAGCCCCACACTCTTGCTAATCGTTTGGGTAAAGAAGTTACTAACAAATGCCCATGTACACTGCTATCAGGGTCTGGGTCAAACAAGTTGAAGCCGTGACATTGTCCCCATTCAGTCATTACTTGAGCATTTGGTCAGGATAATGAAACAAGGCACCTGGGGCTTGTGACCTTTTAAATCAATTATTAATTGGTGATAATAAATCCCTTATATATGAGACAGAACTAAAAGTATTGATTATATTCAAAATAAAATGTACCGCGCACAAATAAACATTTACGGACTGAACGTGACTGAACTCTCTTGGTGTAAAAAGGGGACGGGAGGGGTTGGGGGTGCGGTCGGCGATGGTTAGACTGAACTCCAGCCAACAAGTGGATGTCAACAATAGATGGCTACCACACAGTCATATAGAGATAAATTAAATATGCATTAATTTCGATCGATCTGAAATTTAGATACAATGCATTGTTCGGTGACACGGATCTATGTGCAAAATTTCAGCTCGATAGTATCACGGGAAGTTGGCCATTTTTTACTTTTGTTTTTCCGCCCGACAGACAGACCAAGAGACGACGTGATGTTAATATAAGAGATTTAACAAAAGACACCGCCTCTTTCGCGTCCAACCTTTTAAAATTTCTCTGCGGCTGTTTCTTTTCTATTCCCTTACTTAAACTAATTTGTTTTATTGTAGTTTGTTGGGATTGTTTTATTATTGAATGTTACCTGATATTCTTTTTATTAGTTTTCGCGTTTAACGTATTTCATTGTGTTTGGTATTTTATTCTAAGTGAGAAAAAAATTTGTCGTCTCTTGTTTTAAAATCAAATAGTAATTTTTGTTAAATATTGGTGCCACCCCCAGATGGTGTCACCCGGGACGGCCCGCCCGCACCGCTAGACTGGTGACGCCACTGGCACGGACGATGAAGGTAGAGGCTTGTTCCCGTGGTCCACCCGACTCTGAATGGGCACTTTCCATTAGTTAGGTAATAAAGGCGGCTGGGCAGAGGCGTCACTTGGGGGGGGGGGGTGCGGAGGGTGTGGATCGCACCGGGTGACACTAATATGTAGCATTATGTGTGTTTTCGTTGTTAGTGTCTGAACAATAGGTGTATGTCTATGTGCTAAGTCATTAGGCGGTGACACCAACCCTAGTGACGCCGCTGCGGCTGGACATTGTGCCCACCAATCCCATCATGACGTTTGGCTGTAAACGCTGCGACACTTGCCAACAGAAAAGCATTGTCTTTGATGCCGGGTTTTTTTAAATAAAAAGTCAACCGGTTGAAAAAAAAAACTTTAAATACTTATGTATGTAGTTGCCTCATCGCCTCGAATATTACTTTTGAACTTGATCTGAGCTATAATACTTATACTTATACATGTACTTAGAATGTAGACAGTTTATTAGTTCACAGAGCTCCGGTATATTGCAATAAGTGGAGTAATACCTGGTTAGGAAAACAAAACTTTACGTCAACATTTTGTGGCTAGATCATCAATCTTTTTCTTTTCTGTGAACCTGGTCGGGCTTGCGGCCAATAGTTTTAAAGAGGTTAATAGACTCTGACAATGGCAATAGATCCAGGATATGAGAAATAGACCTTCATTATGGACAACAGTTTCAAGATATGCGGAAACAGACCAAAGAAATAGGCAACAGGTTTAGGTAATGGGGAAACAGACCAAAGAAATAGGCAACAGGTTTAGGTAATGGGGAAAAGGCCAAGGTAATATAAAACTGATCAAAATAATTGGTAATAGACCCAACACACAACGATTGAGGTAAGGAGCAAACGACAGGACTCATTAGTTTAAAGTGTCGACATTGACTGTACCACAAAAACATCTGCTAGTTTCTAGTGTTGCATACTATGACATCATACACGCTTTAATGCCGTAGTTCAGTGAAAAGGGACATAAAAACGAACAAAACATTAAATCGTTGAGTTATATCCCTTTGCTCCCAGCCGTATCTTTAGCACAGCCAAGGATGGAATCATCACAAAGACGCTGTCTTGATGCCTCCGTTTAACAAAAAATGTTATTAAAGGGAAGGTATCGGTTACACAAGCGGCTTGAATGCCATCTTCCAGACCTGCCAACATGCTAAGAAAAAGAAAATTCTGTATAGGGATCCGCGTGCGGGTTCACTGCACCCTGGGGGCGCTGTCTTAAGAAAAAAAATACAAAAAATAAAGTAATAATAAAGTTGCTTCCATTATCTTTCAAGAATTTATAGAGCACTACAGAATATGACAAAAACATAGCTGGAAATCTTTGCATTATATTAACCATACAGCATCTCCCTTTTGGCCTTGTCAAATAATTCTTTAGTCAACTGAAGCAGTGGCGTAGCTAGAACCTTTGCCGCCAAGGGCGGTCTCCATTTTGCCGTCCATAAATGTCGTCACGCATCGGAGGGGTGGGAGGGGAGTCACACATTTGACGTCATATCGAAAAGCACAATTTTAAAACAAATTTCCACTTAAATTTATGAATGCAGACACTTTATGGAATGACGCTTTAAATGGCTTCACACGTGTTACGATTTAGAGTGCAGCCTTACACTAAAAACTTATTTAAAAGACAAAAAATTGATTCGAAACATGCTCAATTTCAATCAAATAGAAATAAAGTTTTTTTTTTNGTGTCATCATTAACGGACGGCACTTTAAGTCAGCCATAGTTTGGCTTTTATAAATTAATGGGGCTGATTAATTAAAATTCAATCGTTAACTTAAAAAAACCAAAAAACTATTAATTTCATGAGATATCGTTAATTTCTATTAAATCCAAACGCCTCAAGGGAAGTAACAAAAACAGGTATTTGACATTTAATTTTTTTTATTGATTTATTTCCCGTGTCTCAAAGACAGAAAAATAATATTTTGAAATTTTTAACTGCTATGGACTGTTGTACTATGTTCCCCAGCGATACAGATCCTGTTATATGGGCTATTGTAATGTTAATTAATTATATTTCAATTAATAAAAAAATATTATAAATATTTTCTTAAATTTTAATTGAATTTTACCTGTTGAAATTATTTTAATCGTTATTTAATCGATACAATTTTTAACGATCAAACGATGAATTAATCGTTAATTTTCGTGGCCCTAATATTTGCACATTTGCTTACCAAACTTTCATAGTAGAAAAATTGTGTATTATGCTATCAAATTATAAATTATTTGTAATATCTTCTTTTATGGAAAATATTGCAAGATTTTGTTGTCTTATATAACTCAATGTGGAACGAAGATACATTTTTTTTTATCAACTTCAGTTTAGAGAAGCTCCTTTCACGACTAGATACACTGATAGCAATTATTGAAAAAATTCTTACCAAAATTATAATGTTGATTATGTTGGATACACAATTTTCCATCTATACTGTTGGATACATTTTAATAGATCATTGGGGCCTTTTCCCTCGTTTTTTCTAACATAATGCCTGTTTTTGTAGTGTAGGTACAGCCAGGGATGGTCTTAGGCCACTGCAATGTATGCGGCCGCAGTGGGCCCCGCGCTTTTATAGGCCTCAGATATCTTAATACCTTATGCATACCCAAACTGGGCCACGCGCATCTTTTTCGCATACTAAGCTGCATAGGGCTCCGCAATAGCTAACACCGGCCCTGTGCACAGTCATAAAAACCTGGATCCTTTTTCTTTCAATATTTAACTGTTATTTATTAATGTCAATAAAGAAATTTATTTGATATTCAAATTCTGTATTTAGTAGGTTACATGGTATTATACATGAATATTTATTTTCAAGGACATGCAACTCATCAACGGATAAAAACATTTCTCGTTGTAATTCTTGCTCTAAAGATAGAATTACGTCTTTTGAATACTGTCGAACCCGGTTATGTCCACGGCCTAGGGGTTTGTTGAAAAGGGTCCAATATGGCAGCAAAACATTAACACGTGCTTGAAATTTCTTTATGTAGATCTACATGTTTGTCAAGGTATGAGAATCACTGACTGAATTTGTTGTAAAATTGTTGTGAAAATGTTGTGAGCTGTGTTCAGGTAAACAGTATTTGTGTTCACATGCACTGACTTTGCAGAGTTCGTTCAGGGCTATATATAGTGTGAGACGGACAGTGCGACGGGGTCGAGTAGAGGTCAGTGTGTAGTGTGTGGCGGACTATAGGAAGGGGTAGTACTAGGCGAGTGTTTGTCATACATTTTATCGAGGTGGCTCGAAGGTTGTGACAATCACGAGAAGAGAGACTGTGGAATAAGCCTGTGATTGGAAGTACTGGATGGCTGGATTGATTATATTGTGTTACTGCAGCTATTGTATTATTGAAGCAGTATCTATACGTGAATTATTACAACAATAAAGAATCATTTTATTATTGACAAGAGTCGAGACGTCTGTCTTAATTACATCCAGAACCCAGAACGCAACAGTGGGGGCCCGTCCAGGATCACCGCTTTTGAAGAATCTCTTCCTCAATGGGCTTCTGTTTTTTCTGTTGCCACAATTCCCGGTTGCTGATTTTGTCCGGCCAGTGAATTCTGAGAATCCTTCTTAGACAATTGTTGATGAAGGACTGGATTCTGGTCAGGTTTACTGCCGTTATTCTCCATGTCTCTACTCCATATAGCAGCACAGGTTTCACCATAGCGTTGAAACCATAGCGAAGGGGGACAAGGAGGGCAAATGCCCCGGGCGGTACTTGGCTAGGGGCGGCAAATTCCTAGTCATTATCTAGTTTCTCAAAAGAAACAATTTATAAGACAATAGAACTTTTAATCGAAATAAGAGAAAAGTAAAATATGAAAAATAATCATAGAAATCAAAAGTATGTGAAAGTTTCTGCCAAACCTTCAAACTACTTATTGGCTATAATTTCTTCTGAATGCAATTATACATTACTGAAAAACCATATGCTTAGCTAGTATAAGAACATTACACTGAGAAGGCTGTAACTTAATTCATTCTGTACATTTGACAGACGATACTGTTAAAGTAGCAAAACCTACTGTTCTCTATCAATTAGAAACACGAGCAAATCAAACTCTCTGAATGACATAAATGTTTTTGGCGGAAAATTCCTTCTTGTTAATTAGTACCAAAAAATAAATTTTAATAAAAGAAAAGAAAAGCTCAGATAATTTTTAAAAAGCAATTTAAAACTTTATGGTATGAACTAACGTCATACAATTTTTTTTGGCAAAATTGTCTGTGATTTGGTAGAGGAACCTCGTACCGGCTAAACGCTGCTTTCAACACTCACAGGCTTCGATCGCCATCATCAAACAACCACAAAACCACCCCCACCAACATCAGTGGCTGGAAGAATGGCGGGGTAGGCCATTTACATACTTTGCCGGACGAGAATGTATGAAATAATCATTTCAAACTTTGTCTGAAACCATCAGGCATTCTGCATTCTATACATTGCTTAGGTATTCTATAGAATGCCTGAATTTAACACTCTGCCTGTAACATAGCCTCTTATTTTTTTTTTAAAAGCCACAGTACAGCTGAATTATTTTTATTAACCAGGTAAAAGATATAATTTACTATCGTATATATATTTAGAGATCGCGGTTCACTTCAATAACGATAGTGTAGCGAAAAAAGCAATGAAATAGCATCATCGAAATACACCACTTCCTGTCACATTCGCATGTTATAGTTTTATTAAAATTATTATTATTATTTGTGTGTTTGACAATTTCGTATTTTTATACCGTGACAACTTTCAACCACCAACTTCCACTCATCCTATGTCTACCCGATCTGAACCTTACCTTTCAATATCGTTGCCACCTTCCTTTATAATGTTGTGCCTATGACCGAAATAAAACCCAAACGCACTCTATCCTTTTTTATTTCCTCGAGGCCACTTTGAATTTCACTTTCTCTCTCTCTCTCTCTCTCTCTCTCTCTCTCTCTCTCTCTCTCACACACACACACCCCCACACAAACACACACAAACAAACACACACACACACACACACAAAGGCTCTCCTATCTGCCCTCCGTCTGCCCCCAAGCAAATCTCAATACCTCAGACACCGTCTATCTACCCCTCTCACCCCACTCTATAATTCCTCTACATTTCTTTCACATCCCCCCACCCCACAAGCCCTATTTTACTTAGCAATTCTCTCATTTTCCTTCACATCCATTTCACTCTGCTATTGTTTAGGGGTAGCTTGGGTGAGCCACATTAAATGAGCCTATAGTCATCCTACTCCACTCTTCTCTTCATTGTTAGTTCATTCAGTACCCAGACAACATTACTAAACACAGTAAGAAGTGTTAGTTCATACAGTACCCAGACATCACAAAACACAGTTAGGAGTGTTAGTTCATACAGTACCAAGACATCACTAAACACAGTTAGAAGTGTTAGTTCACACAGTACCCAGACAACAACATTAAACACAATTAGAAGTGTTAGTTCATACAGTACCAAGACATCACTAAACACAGATAGAAGTGTTAGTTCATACAGTACCCAGACATCACTAAACACAATTAGAAGTGTTTGTTCATACAGTACCCAGACAACATTCAACACAATTAGAAGTGTTAGTTCACACAGTTTCCAGATATCACTAATCACAGTTAGAAGTGTTAGTTCATACAGTACCCAGACATCACTAAACACAATTAGAAGTGTTAGTTCATACAGTACCCAGACAACATTCAACACAATTAGAAGTGTTAGTTCACACAGTACCCAGTCAACATTAACCACATTTAGAAGTGTTGTTAGTTCACACAGTACCCAGACAAAATTATACACAATTAGATGTGTTGTTAGTTCACACAGTACCCTGACAACATTAAACACACATAGAAGTGTTAGTTCATACAGTACCCAGACATCACTATACACAATTAGAAGTGTAAGTTCATACAGTACCCAGACAACATTAAACACAGCTTGAAATGTTAGTTCATACAGCACCCAGACAAGAAAATTAAACACATTTGGAAGTGTGGGTTCATACAGTACCCAGACAACAACATCAAACACAGTTAGAAGTGTTAGTTCATACAGTACCCAGAAAAGAAAATTAAACACATTTCGAAGTGTTGGTTCATACAGTACCCAGACAACATTAAACACAATTAGTAGCGTTAGTTCACTCAGTACCCAGACAACAACATTAAACACAGTTAGAAATATTATTTCATACAGTACCCAGACATCACTAAACACAATTAGAAGTATAAGTTCACACATTACCCAGACATCACTAAACATAATTAGAAGTGTTAGTTCATACAGTACCCAGACAACATTAAACACAGCTTGAAATGTTAGTTCATACAGCACCTAGACAAGAAAATTAAACACATTTGGAAGTGTTGGTTCATACAGTAACCAGACAACAACATTAAACATAGAAGCGCTAGTTCATACAGTACCCAGACAACATTAAACTTAGAAGAGTTAGTTCATACAGTATCCAGACAACAGTCTACACAGTTAGAAGTGTCAGTTCATACAGTGACAGTACCCAGACAACAACATTAAACACAATTAGAATTGTTGGTTCATACAGTACCCAGACAACATTTAACTCAAAAGAGTTAGTTCATACATTACCCGGACAACATTAAACACAGTTAGAAGTGTTGTTAGTTCATACAGTAACCAGACAACATTAAACTCAGAAGAGTTAGTTCATACAGTACCCAGACATCACTAAACACAGTTAGAAATGTTAGTTCTCACAGTACCCAGACAACATTAACCACATTTAGAAATGTTGTTAGTTCACACAGTACCCAGAGAACATTAAACACACATAGAAGTGTTAGTTCATACAGTACCCAGACAACAACATTAAAAACAGTTAGAAGTGTTAGTTCATACAGTACCCAGTTAAGAAAATTAAACACATTTCAAAGTGTTGGTTTATACAGTACCCAGAAACAATTAAACAAAGTTAGAAGGGTTAGTTCACACAGTACCCAGACATCACTAAACACACATAGAAGTGTTAGTTCATACAGTACCCAGACATCACTATACACAATTAGAAGTGTTAGTTCACACAGTACCCAGACAAGAATACTAAACACATTTGTAAGTGTTGGTTCATACAGTAACCAGACAACAACATTAAACATAGAAGCGTTAGTTCATACAGTACCCAGACAACATTAAACACAGTTAGAAGTGTTAATTCACACAATATCTAGACATCACTAAACACAGTTAGAAGTGTTAGTTCAAACAGTACCCAGACATCACTAAACACAGTTAGAAGTGTTAGTTAACACAGTACCCAGACATCACTAAACACAGTTAGAAGTGTTAGTTCACACAGTAGCCAAGCATCACTTCAACACTTTTAGAAGTGTTGGGTCACACAATACCCAGACATCACTCAACACAATTAGAAGTGTTAGTTAACACAGTTCCCAGACACCACTAAACACAATTAGAAGTGTTAGTTCACAAAATACCAAGACATCACTAAACACAGTTAGGAGTGTTAGTTCACACAGTACCCAGACAACAACATTAAACACAATTAGAAGTGTTAGTTCATACAGTACCTAGACACCACTAAACACAATTAGAAGTGTTAGTTCACATAGTACCCAGACATCACTAAACACAATTAGAAGTGTAAGTTCATACAGTACCTAGACAACATTAAACACAGCCTGAAATGTTAGTTCATACAGCACCCAGACAAGAAAATTAAACACATTTGGAAGTGTGGGTTCATAAAGTACCCAGACAACAACATTAAACATAGAAGTGTTAGTTCATACAGTACCCAGACAACATTAAACACAGTTAGAGGTGGTAGCTCACACAGTACCCAGACAAAATTAAACTCAGAAGAGTTAGTTCATACAGTACCCAGACAACAATCTACACAGTTAGAAGTGTCAGTTCATACAGTACCCAGACAACAACATTAAACACAATTAGTAGTGTTGGTTCATACAGTACCCAGACAACAATAAACTCAGAAGAGTTAGTTCATACAGTACCCAGACAACATTCAACACAGTTAGAAGTTTCAGTTCATACAGTACCCAGACAACAACATTAAACACAATTAGAAGTGTTAGTGCATACAGTACCCAGACATCACTTAACACAATTAGAAGTGTTAGTTCACACAGTACCCAGACATCACTAAACACAATTAGAAGTGTTAGTTCATACAGTACCCAGACAACATTAAACACAGCTTGAAATGTTAGTTCATACAGTACCCAGACATCACTAAACACAATTAGAAGTGTTAATTCATACAGTACCCAGACATTACTAAACACAATTAGAAGTGTTAGTTCATAAGGTACCCAGACAACATTAAACACAGCTTGAAATGTTAGTTCATACAGCACCTAGACAAGAAAATTAAACATATTTGGAAGTGTGGGTTCATACAGTACCCAGACATTAACATCAAACACAGTTAGAAGTGTTAGTTCATACAGTACCCAGACAAGTAATCTAAACACATTTCGAAGTGTTGGTTCACACAGTACCCAGACAACAACATTAAACACAGTTAGAAGTGTTAGTTCACACAGTACCCAGACATCACTAAACACAATTAGAAGTGTTAGTTCATACAGTACCGAGACAACATTAAACACAGCTTGAAATGTTAGTTCATACAGCACCTAGACAAGAAAATTAAACATATTTGGAAGTGTTGGTTCATACAGTAACCAGACAACAACATTAAACATAGAAGTGTTAGTTCATACAGTACCCAGACAACATTAAACGCAGTTAGAAGTGTTAGTTCATACAGTACCCAGACAACATTAAACACAGTTAGAAGTGTTAGTTCATACAGTACCCAGACAACATTAACCACATTTAGAAGTGTTGTTAGTTCACACAGTACCCAGACAAAATTAAACACAATTAGACGTGTTGTTAGTTCACACAGTACCCAGACAACATTAAACACACATAGAAGTGTTAGTTCATACAGTACCCAGACAACATTAACCACATTTAGAAGTGTTGTTAGTTCACACAGTACCCAGACAACATTAAACACACATAGATGTGTTAGTTCATACAGTACCCAGAAAACATGAACCACATTTAGAAGTGTTGTTAGTTCACACAGTACCCAGACAAAATTAAACACATTTAGAAGTGTTGTTAGTTCACACAGTACCCAGACAAAATTAAACACAATTAGAAGTGTTGTTAGTTCACACAGTACCCAGACAACATTAAACACACATAGAAGTGTAAGTTCATACAGTACCCAGACAACATTAAACACAGTTAGAAGTGTTGGTTCATACAGTACCCAGACAAGAAAATAAAACACATTTCGAAGTGTTGGTTCATACAGTACCCAGACAACAATATTAAACACAGTTAGAAGTGTTAGTTCATACAGTACCCAGACAAGAAAATAAAACACATTTCGAAGTGTTGGTTCATACAGTACCCAGAAACAATTAAACAAAGTTGGAAGTGTTAGTTCACACAGTACCAATACAACAACATTAAACACAGTTAGAAGTGTTCGTTCATACAGTACACAGACATCACTGAACACAATTAGAAGTGTTAGTTCACACAGTACCCAGACATCACTGAACACAATTAGAAGTGTTAGTTCACACAGTACCCACACATCACTGAACACAATTAGAAGTGTTAGTTCACACAGTACCCAGACATCACTGAACACAATTAGAAGTGTTAGTTCACACAGTACCCAGACATCACTAAACACAATTAGAATTATTAGTTTACACAGTACCCAGACAAGAAAACTAAACACATTTGGAAGTGTTGGTTCATACAGTAACCAGACAACAACATTAAACATAGAAGCGTTGGTTCATACAGTACCCAGACAACATTAAACACAGTTTCAAGTGTTAGTTCATACAGCACCTAGACAAGAAAATTAAACACATTTGGAAGTGTGGGTTCATACAGTACCAAAACACAACATTAAACACAGTTAGAAGTGTTAGTTCATACAGTACACAGACAAGAAAATTAAACACATTTCGAAGTGTTGGTTCATACAGTATCCAGACAACATTAAACAAAGTTAGAATTGTTAGTTCACACAGTACCCAGACATCACTAAACACAATTAGAATTGTTCGTTCACACAGTACCCAGACAAGAATATTAAACACATTTGGAAGTGTGGGTTCATACAGTAACCAGACAAAAACATTAAACATAGAAGCGTTAGTTCACACAGTACCCAGACAAGAACAATAAACACAATTAGAAGTGTTAGTTCATACAGTACCCAGACATCACTAAACACAATTAGAAGTGTTAGTTCACACAGTACCCAGACAAAAACATTAAACACAATTAGAAGTGTTTGTTCATACAATACCCAGACATCACTAAACACAGTTAGAAGTGTTTGTTCACACAGTACCCAGACATCACTAAATATAATTAGAAGTGTTAGTTCATTAGGTACCCAGAAAACATTAAACACAGCTTGAAATGTTAGTTCATACAGCAACTAGACAAGAAAATTAAACACATTTGGAAGTGTTGGTTCATACAGTACCCAGACAACAACATCAAACACAGTTAGAAGTGTTAGTTCATACAGTACCCAGACAAGAAAAATAAACACATTTAGAAGTGTTGGTTCATACAGTACCCAGACAAGAATATTAAACACATTTGGAAGTGTTGGTTCATACAGTAACCAGACAACAACATTAAACATAGAAGCGTTAGTTCACACAGTACCCAGACAACAACAATAAACACAATTAGAAGTGTTAGTTCATACAGTACCCAGACATCACTAAATACAATTAGAAGTGATAGTTCACACAGTACCCAGACAAAAACATTAAACACAATTAGAAGTGTTTGTTCATACAATACCCAGACATCACTAAACACAATTAGAAGTGTTTGTTCACACAGTACCCAGACATCACTAAACATAATTAGAAGTGTTAGTTCATTAGGTACCCAGACAACATTAAACACAGCTTGAAATGTTAGTTCATACAGCAACTAGACAAGACAATTAAACACATTTGGAAGTGTTGGTTCATACAGTACCCAGACAACAACATCAAACACAGTTTGAAGTGTTAGTTCATACAGTACCCAGACAAGAAAAATAAACACATTTAGAAGTGTTGGTTCATACAGTACCCAGACAACATTAAACACAGCTTGAAATGTTAGTTCATACAGTACCCAGACATCACTAAACACAATTAGAAGTGTTAGATCATACAGTACCCAGACAACATTAAACACAGCTTGAAATGTTAGTTCATACAGTACCCAGACATCACTAAACACAATTAGAAGTGTAAGTTCATACAGTACCTAGACAACATTCAACACAGCTTGAAATGTTAGTTCATACAGCACCTAGACAAGAAAATTAAACACATTTGGAAGTGTGGGTTCATACAGTACCCAGACAACAACATTAAACATAGAAGTGTTAGTTCATACAGTACCCAGACAACATTAAACACAGTTAGAGGTGGTAGCTCGCACAGTACCCAGACAAAATTAAACTCAGAAGAGTTAGTTCATACAGTACCCAGACAACAATCTACACCGTTAGAAGTGTCAGTTCATACAGTACCCAGACAACAACATTAAACACAATTAGTAGTGTTGGTTCATACAGTACCCAGACAACAATAAACTCAGAAGAGTTAGTTCATACAGTACCCAGACAACATTCAACACAGTTAGAAGTTTCAGTTCATACAGTACCCAGACAAAAAACATTAAACACAATTAGAAGTGTTAGTGCATACAGTACCCAGACGTCACTTAACACAATTAGAAGTGTTAGTTCACACAGTACCCAGACATCACTAAACACAATTAGAAGTGTTAGTTCATACAGTACCCAGACAACATTAAACACAGCTTGAAATGTTAGTTCATACAGTACCCAGACATCACTAAACACAATTTGAAGTGTTAGTTCATACAGTACCCAGACAACATTAAACACAGCTTGAAATGTTAGTTCATACAGTACCCAGACATCACTAAACACAATTAGAAGTGTAAGTTCATACAGTACCTAGACAACATTAAACACAGCTTTAAATGTTAGTTCATACAGCACCTAGACAAGAAAATTAAACACATTTGGAAGTGTGGGTTCATACAGTACCCAGACAACAACATTAAACATAGAAGTGTTAGTTCATACAGTACCCAGACAACATTAAACACAGTTAGATGTGGTAGCTCGCACAGTACCCAGACAAAATTAAACTCAGAAGAGTTAGTTCATACAGTACCCAGACAACAATCTACACAGTTAGAAGTGTCAGTTCATACAGTACCCAGACAACAACATTAAACACAATTAGTAGTGTTGGTTCATACAGTACCCAGACAACATTAAACTCAGAAGAGTTAGTTCATACAGTACCCAGACAACATTCAACACAGTTTGAAGTTTCAGTTCATACAGTACCCAGACAACAACATTAAACACAATTAGAAGTGTTAGTTCATACAGTACCCAGACAACAATAAACACGGTTAGAAGTGTTAGTTCATACAGTACCCAGACAACAACATTAAACACAGTTGGAAGTGTTAGTTCATACAGTACCCAGGCAACATTAAACACAGTTTGAAGTGTTAGTTCATTCAGTACCCAGACAACAACATTAAACACAGTTGGAAGTGTTAGTTCATACAGTACCCAGGCACCATTAAACACAGTTAGAAGTGTTAGTTCATACAGTACCCAGACAACATTAAACACAGTTAGAAGTGTTAGTTCATACAGTACCCAGACAACATTAAACACAGTTAGAAGCTATGGCGGATTAGGGGGGGCTGAGCGGGCTAAAGCCAGGGGCCCCCGACGGTTTGGGGGCCCCCAAACTTTTTATATTTTATAATAGAAGTGTACAAATGTGTGCACAAACTCTTGAAAATATAATAAATTAAATAATTTTATAAATATTATCTATACAACTGATCGCGATTCAGCCTTAATCATAATTGATAAAACTTGATTTAATTGTCTCACTTAGAGAACTTAGTATAAACTATAAAATATAGTTTATATTTTTAAAATTTCTCTTATTAGTCAAGCTCCGCTGGCCGTGTGGACAGAGCACAGGCACGTGATGCAACCGGTGACGGTTTCGATTCCCAGCAGTGGAAAATTAAAATTTTCTTTTCACACTTAATTGTTACATACTGCAAACACTTCAAACAGTTATTTCTTCGTGTTCGTTTATTTATTTTTTTTTTTTCATTATTAATATTTAGTCACAGTCATATATTAGCTGTTAACAATCATTTTATTTTAAGGGACGCTGGCTGGATAGGGCCCCCGTTTGATTGCAGCCCGGGGCCCCGTGCCGTCTTAATCCGCCCCTGGTTAGAAGTGTTAGTTCACACAGTACCCAGACAACATTAAACACACTTCCACGTGTACACCGCCACGCCAGATAATAGTTATATTTTAACAACAAATCCCCGCCAATTATTGCTATTTTAAGGGCTAAAAACCAGTCTGTCACTAATACGTCTATCTTGTCACTTTTTTTACGTCCACTTTCAGCAATTCTGGCTTCAGACCGGGTGGGGAAGTTTGGGAAAGGGGGGTTTGAGATTTAAATCAAACATGCCGTAGTGGGGTACGGGGTTGAGGGAGGGGGTAGAAAATTGAGGAATAAGCAGCTTATTGACACGCGGGTGCCACGTCACTATTTCAACAAATTAAAGATGGAGGGTTGTGATAAAAACAAATAGGTATTTTTAAAACGTAAAGAGTAAATTTTAGCAATTGGCATGACTTAAAATGAAGACGTTTTGCCTGCTGCTGCGAACATGGTGATTGGATAAATAAATGGAGCCGAGGTCGGGGTAATCTATTTATAGATCACCCGGGGTTAAACAGGGGCAACACTCTTGATAAATTATAGAGGTAGACTCCCTTGTAGTCTGCTGAAATACCAGAATACGTGGTTGCTAATGATTTAATGGAGTAAGTAAACACACGAGAGAAAAGGGCAGAGAGAGAGAGAGAGAGAGAGAGAGAGAGAGAGAGAGAGAGAGAGAGAGAGAGAGAGAGAGAGAG
>MUZC01001679.1:5754-23552 GCA_002072015.1 Radix auricularia
TGTATACCATATTAACATAATAAAGGGCAATGAACTTCTTATGTCCTTTTCATCGGGGCCGGGGGGCCCCAAATGTCTTTTTCTTAAATTTTAAAGATATTTTTCCCATTCATTTTTAACAATCTCGATAAATATATTCATAATGAAATGGAATAAAAATGAACAGATTTTTGAAATTGATATCTTGCACTGAATGTGGCCGGGGGCCCCTTAATATGTTTTTTCTTCTATATCTATCTCTATATTGTGTGTGTGAGTATATGTCGTTTAAAGCTGACTAGAACATGTATCCCATCGTCATTAAAATGTTTGTGACCGATGAGTACCCTTCAAGAATGGTAACTGCTACTTTTTTTCTCTATTTAACACTAAAGGGGCGCCGGGGGCCGATAATGTCTTTTTTTTGTGTGTGCTAAAATTAGCTATATAAAAATTAGTTTAAGCGCTAACTACTTGCTATATTGATGGATCTTAACCAAATTTTGCAATTATATTCTTGATAGCCAATATTAAAATACCATAGAGCCATTAACCCTTAATAGCAGCCCAATCGGTGCTGGTGTATAGCTTACTAAACCTTGTATTCGGTCGTAATGAAACTTTTGCAGACTATTGCGTGCACTCCCAGGAAGTTAACAGGTAATTTTCTTCGTCAATTAAACACACAAGGGGCGCCGGTGGCCCATAATGACATTTTTTGCTTATATGAGCAATAGAAAAATAGGTTAAGTACTAGCTACTTGGTAAATTGATGGATCTTAACCAAATTTTGTTTAAAAAAAACTTGATAGTCAATATTAAAATACTATAAGGTCCTGAATTTTTAATGACCATTTCTTCGGGGCTGGGGGTGCCAATAGCCTTTTTTAGGGGGGGGGGATGATTAATGTTTAAGAGATTTTGTCAATTCAATATTTAATCAACGACTAATATATCCATTATCATGCAAATTGAAATGAACATCGTTTTTAACTTTACATGTGGCTTTAAATGAGCCCCATCATGTCTTTCTTTTCTTTAATTACGTTTTTGCGTTAGGTTTTGTGTAAAAGAATTGATTTTAACCAAAATTTGTTAACAAAATTTTGGTAGCCCATATTAAAATGATATAGGGCACTAAAATTCTAATGTAATTTACTTTTGGGCTGGGGGCCCCGAATGTCTGTTTTTGGTATATGCTTAAGATATATTCCCCATTTTTAACAATCTATAGGAATATATATGAATGATGAAACTGAATTAAAATGAACAGCTTTTTGAATTTGACATCTTGCGCAGAATGGGCACAGGGGCTTCTAAATGTCGTTTTTTCCTTTATATTACCTTTACAAAAATCAGTGTTAGTTTAAGTTACTAAGAAAATAACGGATCTTGCCAATTTGAGTACATAAAAACTTAAGAGTTTATAAATATTTTCTATAAATAACTGAACTCTTAATGTCCATTCCATCGGGCAGGCATACCGAAATGTTTTTGTAATGCGCGTTAATAATTTAATTCCCCAATCAATTTTACACGATATAGAGAAACAAAGCTTGAGTACAATGGCTATTAAAAAAATAATAAATCATCACTTATTTTAGAGCCCGGCCACTTAATTTCGTTTTTTTTCTTTATTTTTTTTCAAAGCTATATATATATAGATAGATTTATTTATCCATTAGCTGGGAAACTTGGACTTTTTTGCACACTTCCGTGTAGGTTTTTGGCATAGTAGTTTTTAAAACAGATCACGCATTGGATTCTTAAATAGTCATTTTTACTGAGATTGTTTTAAGCTTTATATCTTGTCGTGAATGGGCATTGGGGCTCTTAATGTCTTTTTTAGGTCTTATAAAAATTCAAGAGTCTACAAATAATTACTCTAGGAAACTGAACTCTTTATGTTCATTCCTTCGGGTAGGCGGCCCCAAATGTTTTTGTAATGCACGTTAATAATTTAATTCTCCAAAGCAATTTTACACTATATTGAGAAACATAGCTTGAGTACAAAGTAGCACTTATTTTAGAGCCTAGCCCTTTCATGTCGTTTTTTTAAAGCTTTTAAATTATTATTTTATTTATCTGTTTGCCATGATCTTTGGACTTTTTTTCGCACTTCAGTGTAGGTTTCTGGCATAATTGTTTTTAAAACATATCACTCATTGGATTCTTAAATTGTCATTTTTACTGAGATCGTTGCAACGCACGACCGGGTCTGCTAGTAATTAATAAAATAAACTCAATTTAGTGACGGAAAATAGCTTTTTAATATCAAAACTAGATTTATCTAACTTGTTTCTAGAATCATTAAAATCTTCATCGTTAACAAAAAAAAAAAAAATCCTTTGTCCCCATGACAAAGGAAGAATATTATGAAACAGTTTTACTGTAATGGTTCTCTGATGTATTTTCCGTATCCTATTGTTAGAATAGAATATACCATTTATTTAATTTTATTTTAAAAATGTTGTTAAAATATAAAAATTAGTTAAATTAAAGCGAAACGTTTCTTTAAAAATATAAGAGAAAAAAATTATGACATTAAAAAAAAGACAATATTTAAAATAAGGAGAACATACTTTTAAATGTATTTATTATGTTATCTCATCTTAAATGTTACAGAATATTTTTGCGCCCTAAGCTTATCTATGGTTTGAAACTAGTCCTGCATTCTGATAACAGTTTTCAATGTTGATTAAGTGTTTGTTTTCCCCTGTTATTTCAAGCAACGCACTTCACGTACGAATTCTGGACGGGTACAACAAAAATTTGTTTGTGTTTGTTCTTGCATTTGGAATTTAAAAAGTTGTTTATTTTAAACATTTTCTATATCTGAGAGAATTTCCTTTGCTTTGATGTTGTGTGGGTTGTAAGTAAGAAACAGCTTGCTCCTCTCGTTGGTATCACAGGTGCGTGGTAAATAGGCGTCAGCACGAGTGAAGTTTTTGACTCGCTGAAGCGCATATTGAAGTATGGCTTCAGAAAATGACCTTTGACAAAAAGGAACTTTGTCCTTTGAACTACGTAGGGGAGACGGGGCAATATTTGTTGTGTCGAATGTCTGAACACATTTGGCCGATTACACAAGACAAACAGTGTCCCGTCTCCCGTCACTTCAATGGACGCGACCATTTTGGTCAATGGACGCGACCATTGTGGTTTCAAGGACATAGCAGCCACAGCCTTTGTCTCGTGTACAAATACACCCGCGCTGGTCAAGCTTGAAAACAGATTAATATAAAATCATGTTACACTCGACCCACATGGGATGAATGAAGAGTTTAATCTGACCACCTTGGCGTTTGCCCCGCCCAATCTCTGCTTCCTATATAAATTCGATTTGTTATCTCTCAGTTTCACCTTCTTCGTTTCTTTGGATTTCCCCGCAGTTAAGTTTCTTAATTTAATGTTATATTTTTATAATCGTTTTATTTGTGTAATGTATGTTCGTTGAAAAAGACTCTTTGCTGAAACGTTGGCTGTTTTGCTACGTCCGGTCAGGCCAAATCTTACCTTGTTTACGTCTTTTCCATTTAACTTGAAAATGAAACTAATCAATATTTTTCATAGTTAATATGCTTATATTTTTTTCCATCGTAACAATAACTTTGATTTATTTTTTTCTCGTTTGATTGCTTTTAAAAACAAAATTAAGAGCATATTGTTATTTTTAAAAAAATGTCTTGAAGTAAGTTAAAAGTAACTCTATAAAAAAATGTCAATTTACTCTTTTTGTTACTTCCCTTGAAGTTTTCAATTAAGTGACGTCATACAACTTTATTTCTAGCTAATCTAAATTATCGATTAATTAATCGGTAAATAAATTGAAAATCACGCCTACTTTATATATAATTACTACTTTACTCTTGGTTCTTCTATCCTCTAGTGCAGTGCTGTGCAGCCCGTGGACCGCGGGCCGCGTGCGGCTCGTGGATATGTCTAAAATGGCTCGCCAAATCTTGGTACAATTTTTCTTTTCTTTAAATAAATAAATAAAAAAATATAAAAAACAAAACAAAAAAAGTTAGGGATATAGTATTTTTGATAATTTATTAGATAGCCAGTGAGAATTGTTGCATTTTTAATATTTTTTTGTAAGGTACCATAAAAGTTTTTGGTAGTTTGATAAATTTATGTTCAGGGCGTTGCAAGTGAACAATGGGGAAATTTGAGGTTGCCTGAAATTCGAAAACTACCCCATACTGCAAAAAATATTTCTGTTGTTTTGATCAGGGTTGTCTAAACGGCTGGGTAGCTACCTAGTAATCGTTAAAATGCAACTCTCTCTCAGGATTGGCTTTAATTTCATTGAGGGTCTACCATTGTTAGTTTAAACCTCGTGTGCAATGATACACCTTGGTCATTGCAGACGAATATGATCAAGTTGAAATAAAACTGCTTGGGTTTGTGGGGAGGGTAGAGGAAAATAAATGTCAATCTCGCATTATAAAAGGAAAAAGAACAGTAGCTGGTATTTAATTTGAGAGTGTGAACCATTCTGGAATTAGAAACAAGAATACAGGCTCGGATTATGATTTTAGTGCAATTCACTTATAAAGAAATTCTGAGATATACAATTTTATTCAGTTTATTTTTGTTTATGATGAGGAGACAAAGCTACATTATGTAGGAAGTATTTATACATTTAAATTTTTTCTTAAGTTGTTAGTTGCGGCCTTCAGCCTCATTGGAAAAAATATGGCCGGCGGCCCTTTGGCTAAAAAAGGTTGGACAACACTGCTATAGTGTTTCAAGGTTTAATATTTCAACTTATGTTGTTACTCTTATCAGTGTTTAATATTCTTCAGTAATGAAAATTACAGCTTCTTTTTGAAATTGTTTTATTCTATCATTGTTTTCTTGGGTTGATTTCTCCCATACAGAAGATGCATATTCTAGTACAGGTCTATCCAATGAGAAGTAGTATTTTAGTTTCATATCTCTATTACATTTGTCAAAGTTCCTTTTCGTAAAGCCTACGGTTTTGTTTATTTTTAAGTAACTGAATTGGAATGATGATTCCATGGTAGTTTCTCATTTATTATGGTTCACAAGAATTTAAAATCTTTAGTTTGGGTTAATTCTTCTCCATGATTTAGATATTTTGAATGTATTTATTTCTTTTTCTTTGCTACTCTTAACAGTTGACACTTTTCGTGGTGGGAAGACATACTCCATTTAGCTTGCCATTTTATCAATTCATCTAAGTCTTTTTGTAAAATATTGTGTACCTTGTTCTGATTTCATTGTGCTATAGATTATATAAACCTTAGCATATAACCTATCTGTAGTTCCTGTTGAGATGTTATTGCGTAAATTACTCATATACATTAGAAAGAGTAAGGGACTAAGCACAGTTTCGTGTGGATCTCCTGAATTTAAATTTCTTTAAAATTTAAACTAAGGTGTCAACTTTGTTAAATGCTTTTTAAAATTCTAGTAACATTGTATCTATTTAATTATTATTTTGCAATCCTTGGACTGATCGTAAATTTAAACATATTGAATGTGTTTCACGTAATCTTTTTTTTTCTATTTCTAAAGCCATGTTGATGTAGGCATAAAGCATTATATTTGTCTCGGTGGTTTATTATTCTATTATATATCATGTGTTCTAGTAATTTGAAGGTGATACTATTAATTGATACGGGTCTAATATTACCAGGATCCGATTTACAAAAGTGGGGATTTATGTTTGCTATTTTCCAATCATGGCATACTTTACCCTGATTTAGAGAGGCTTGAAAAAGAGATATAAAGACTGGAGAGAGTTCATTCCTTAGTTCTTTGATAAACTTTTATGCAATTCATCTGGGCAAAAAAGCTGTGTTTATTTCTAGGTCTCTAAGGAGTGACTGCATATAATACTGGTTTGCAGTTGTCACCCATTTCTTCCATTTTGTTTAATTCTTTTTTAAAAATGTCTTTATCTGATGCAGATGATTTTTTAAGGATATTAGCTTTAGTTTCATTATCATTATATATTTGATTATCTAAGCCCTTTAGTGTTGCTATTGTCCTGGACGCAAAGGTGGTCGCTTCGAAAACGACCGCTCCTGTTGAGCTTCTGAGCGTGTACGTCTCCTAGGGCTGAGAGGGTTTTCCTGTAAGCCACAAGTTTAGGCTCGTGACTGCTGATTTTTTCCCCATGTGGGATCATTACTGTTGCTATTCCTGTAGGTTCCATTTTTTTAGCTTTCTTAAAGGACCATAAGCTTTTATTGTTATCTTTAGAAAGTATATTTCTTATATAATCCTTTTGGAGTTTCTGAGTAAGTTTTATTGTTAAGTGTTTAATTTTTAAGAATTTTTGTACTGTATCATTTTTTATAAATTGGTAACTTTAAATTTCATAGATAAGTTCTCTTTGTGTTTGCATATTTTATCAAAATTTAGAATTGATCTAGTATTTATTTCTTTTCTGTAATAATTCTACTTAAATCCTTTGTGAGATTGCTGTAAACAATAACATTAAAACCAATCTGGTTAAATAAGAAGGGCTCAAAATAGCGACTGTATCAAAACATGTTACAATTGCGGGAGTACACTCAACAACTTTCCAAAGTTTCATGTTTCTACTTACACTGGAAAGTGAATGAGTAATGACTTTCCGTTTTAAAAAAAAAATTTGGCCCCTGGTCCCCATGATAGTGCTATTCCATAAATTTTTTACACCATTAATCGTTGCTAGAGGCTACTCAACAACTTTCCAACGTGTCATGCTTCTATCTTTACGGGAATTTGGAAGGTTAGCAGGTCTGAGGAAATTACCGATTAATTTTCGATTAATCGGTAAATTATTTTATCGATTAAAATTATTTTAATTTATAAAATAATGATTAAATTAAAGAAATGTTTTACAATTTTTTCGATTTTTTAAATAAATAATTACTAATAGGTTTTATTTTAATTTTTTTTTAAATGTACAAACTTCTCCGTTAAAGAAAGTTGGAATGTGTAAACTTTCAAATAACCTGTTTAAATAAGGAAAATGAAAAAAAAAACACATTATTTTTAATAATTTAACAATAACAAAATTTAAATTCATCAACATTATATTGAACTACTTATTTTTAAACTTATCTCCTAACAATAGTATATCTTTTAAATTAAATTAAATACTTAAGTTATGGGCATTTCATAAAATGGCACAAAATGGGAAGAAAAACATTAAAGTGAAAAAAGTGATTATGAGGTCTTAGAAAAAAATTATAACTTTTGAACCACTTGGGATAAAAAAGATGATTTTTTTTTCAAAGACATTGTATTGAACTACTTATAATTAAACATATCTTCTAACAATATTATATCTTTTAAATTAAATTACATGCTTAAGTTAAGAGCATTTCAAAAAATGTCATAAAATGGCACAAAATGGGAAGGAAAAAACATAGTGAAAAAAGTGATTATGAGGTCTAAGAAAAAAAAATCATAACTTTTGAACCACTTGAGATATAAATATGATTTTTATCTTTTTCTTAATTATCAAACAATTTCTATATGCTGTATTATTATATATTTTAAGAATAATTAGAAACTTTCATTCAAGTGCCTAAACTTTATTACCTTATTTAAATTATTTTCATTGTTAGCTATGTTTAAAAAAATAACTTAATAAACTATCAATTGCCTGTTTTTATTCCTTCCCATGAAATTTTCAGTTTAATTATGTCATACATCTTTATTTCTAGCTTTAACAAAATTATCGATAAATTAATCGGTTTTTTTTTCAAAATTTAACGATTAAATTTAATTTAATCGATAACAGCCCTAAAACTTAGTGATGAGTCAGTTTTTAATAAAAAAAAAATTACATCTGGGCTCCCGGACACCAGTTAGTAATAATTTAGATATTTTTTTCGCCTGTTACCATCGTACAAGTGTACAACTACCAGAGGTTTCATGCTTTCACCTACAGAGAAATAAAAGAATTATTGATTTTTAGTTTTTTGTAGCTCATATATGGAAAATTATAATGGGCCCTTAACCCTAGTGGTGCTTATCTGGGGATGAAACATAGCAGATGAACTTTCCCAGGTCAAATGAACGCCCCATGCAAAATTTCAGCACCCTGGGTCTAAAGGTGTGGAATTATATTGGTAACAAACAAACAAACAAAATTTCATCTTTATATATTAGATAGAAGACGATTATAGAAGAAAAGAAGATGATTTAGTAATTCATGACCAATATTATTTACTAAATTCTCTTTATACAGTTTATTCAATTTGTAATTTTATATACATAAAATTAATATTATTTAATATTATACATGATGTATACACTCGTTTTTAAGCCCGTTCGTTTAATTGCAAAAATCCACCCCCTTTACATTCTAAAAGTGTATAACCCTTTCGCAAGCCTACCACCCAAAATAATAGGACAGCGTACATAAAATGGCACACATTTCTTTTTAAACTGCAAGCTGGATCGTAATTATGAATGTTTACTTTGTACTGCCTATTGTGATTTTTATTTGAAAAGAATTACCTTTAATTTCAAAAAAAAAATTGGTAAACGCATACATTAAAATTCGTTATTGAAAACGAAATTTGTAAAACAATTCATTAAAAATTTCTAAAAAAAATAAAAATAAAATGATTAAGTAAAGTGCATATGTTAAATATTAAGGTATAGCTAGATGTCTAGTAGAGCAGTCGAATCTTGTAGAATTTAGAAAAAAGGCCTTAATGAGCTACAATAATAACACTGATATTTAATACACATCCAGAAATCACCTGTTATACGGTAATAAGCCGACCTACTCCCATACTCCCCCCCCCCCTAGATGTTGTCCCAAAAATGTTAGGCTTTATAACGAATATATACTGTAATATTATTTGATAATACATTGATACACTGCACAGGAACACCTGTATTATAAGGTATGGTGAAATTGTCCCCAGCATCATCAGAGATTTGACATTATCATCAAGCAAGTCAGTTCTCAAATTGTTTGTCACGTATTACATCCTCTAATATGCCTGTTTGCGCCAGACTAATGAAATGAACCAAAGATTGAATGGTATAGCCGTATTGGAAAAGTTTTGATGGTGTTCCTTGGATAAAAAATGATAAAATTTCATAAACCCTTATTTAAACTTGTACTGAGGAGGACCTTTTATTGCAATTTTTCGACATCGATTGCATAATTTCAATCTGTGCAGTTAATTTTTTTTTAAAAATTATTTTTAAAAAGTGCTATTTATTTGTAATTCCGATAAGTAATCTTCTTAAAACAAAAAAAAAATATTAATATACTTGCCATGCATAATGTATGATATCTAGCTAAAATATATACAAAAGGAGATTTAAAACAATATACATAATACTGTTTTTGTAACACTGCCAATGCTTAAAATACTATTTGTGTATGCTGTTTGCATGCTAAAAGTTCATAAGCTCCAACATTTTAAATACGTCTAGGATGACGGAAATTTTCACCGTCCACATTCGCTTCTGTACATATCAGTATGGTCAGCAATTACAAATTATATGTTTTGTTGTTAATATTTTTTAAATTTAAATATGTATAGATAATGTCGAATTTGTATTGTGAACATTTCTTAATAACATACACTGTATTTTTTAATGTCTGCAAAATAAAGACCAATATTCCGTGTAGTACTCTTATGGGTGGCGCCATATTTAGAACTATAGTATAGTCTATAGCATGTGCCTTATGATTGTTTCTTTGTTCCTTTCTTTTTTCATTTGGGCAAATCAGACAAATCGTTTCCAAAAATCTTATCTAGCATTTATTTTTGCGCTCACTTTCTTTGATATTTAAGTCTAGTTTATGAATTGTTATTTCTTAATTTATGTTCGGGGTTACGTTTAGTTTTAAAGTTTAATAGTTTAATTTTTAAAAATTTTCGTGTTTGGGGTCATAGCAACAAAGAT
Organism: Radix auricularia; assembly: GCA_002072015.1. NCBI lineage: Eukaryota > Metazoa > Mollusca > Gastropoda > Lymnaeidae > Radix > Radix auricularia. Next base: position 15,640 of record MUZC01001679.1, read on the forward strand.
GGGTGGCAGTATAACATGATTACGTTAAGTCTATATTGATCTTAATGTGTTTAATGATAATGAGTGAAATAGAATATTTGTTTTTACAATATATAAATGTTTCAAAAAGACACCGGTTAGTGTATTAGCTTTGTGCACAATTTACGTATGACATATTTACCAGATCTGGTAAAACGTGGCTGCAAAATGAGATCGGGAACTCCCGATTTGATAATTTACTTCCCGGTACTTTTGCAAATAAGCTGGGGAAATCATCACCAGTCTTTACAAAATTGAAAACATAAAACACGAATAATGAGCCAGCTTTATGTCTCCACATGCGGTTAGCTCCAAAGTTGAAAGTATTAAGCAATCTGAGATCATAACTAATTCTTGCATTAAATTAAGCTTGTAAATTTGCTTTTCGCCATTTCCATCATTTCATCACAATTATACGTTTTCACCGTATCATTTTGAGATCAATGCTACTGAAAATGAGTGGTCTGCAGACCGGTGTCGGTAAGTGGGCCACCTGCAGGTCAATTGGCCATTCGCCGTCGTTCGTAGAATTTAACAAGACAGAAAAGAAGAATCGAATTATTAATAATCAATTTTAGACCATTTATTAAGAGTAACCATATAAAATTTTACTATTTGGACAATAACGACATTCAAAATACACACAATTTAAAATAAAATAGAATAATCTTTAAAATAATAATTTTTTATTGTTTTAATTTGAAAGAGATGCGATCTCGGAACTGACCCATACATTAAAAATTTGCTGTTTTTGTACAGATACATTCCAAAGACGCTGCAATCCTTGAAACAGTTATTATAGAAAAACTGGATTCTAATATCACAGCACTAGCCTATTGTCGGTCAAAATGTTATGACAAAGCTGCTGTAATGACTGGACAATATATCCGGCCTTCAGCAGTGAATATGTGCTAGAAATCACTGAGCATGTTCATTAACTGTAGCAACCACAGCTTAAACTTAGCAAGATTACACTCAGCTATACAGGATCCAATTATTGTTATCACGTTTTTTGAAAAAGTTGAACGTATAAATTTATGTTTTGTCCCGTTCAACAACCCGTTGGGAAGAATTAAAAAGAGGTTTTCCAATCACAACGAAGCGGGAGTCTGAAACACGTTGGAGTGCACGATCAGAAATTGTTATAGCAATTTATGAAGGAGTAGATCAGTGGTCTCCAAACTACGGCCCGCGAGGCCTTCTGATCCGGTCCGTGGAGAACTTTTAATCTAGAAAGCAAAAGTACTATTTTTACTTTTAGTTTACCACAAAACGTCATGTTTTATCCTCTAGCGAATGCAAACACCACCGTTTCCGAAAGTCGACTATAGCTTCCCTCAATAAATGAAGAGCGAAGTCTTTCAATTTTTCTATGATTTCTTAACTAAAGTTAGTACTATCAAGGTACGCATTACCGCTAGTCAGATAGCTATTCTATGTGAAAAAATGAAAATAAAAAGGTGGGTGAATTTTTTTTAAATAAAAAAAGTAATAAAGTTGCTATGCAGACAATTGTCCCTCGAATTTAATAGGTTTAAGTTTTGTTACAAAATAGGTATTATAGTTATTAATCTTGTGTACATACCTAGAACTACATATGCTATAAACTTTATATATTTGTTCTTTCTCTTCTTTCATATTATAATTTACCATCTTTCATTGCATGGATAATGACTGATATATTTTACTAGCCTTGGGTTATAAAGTTTAACTTTGGGACTAAAGCTGTTAGAGGTGTAAACTCAGTGTGACTTTATTAGACGTGGTATATATTGGATGTAAGCATATGTATATATGGCTAAGGAACGTAATGATCTTTTAAGCAAATTGTTGGTGTTATACATAAAGTACCCTATATACTCGTGATTTCTGCATGTACATGGAATAACAGTGTCGTGAAGGGTTAACGTGGGGGAGGGATAGTTCGGCACGTTAAAGAAACTCGACACCTCTTAAGTTGAAATATTTTTTCTGGTCGATTTGAGTTCGACTTGGAGAGGTCCGAATGTAGTTTTTAATTAATTTTTTTAATGTGTACATATATAACTTTTTTAAAATGTGTATCACTTTTTTCACATTAATTTTTTGGTCGGTTTGAAACCGGGTGACATACTTTTTATACTATTCTCTTCCAAAAAGGGTGCGGAGGTGATCGGCTTATTAACTAACGGGCTATAGAACGAGTATATACGACATATTGGTCCACTATGTAAAATGTGTGGGACTCTTTTGTAATATTTTTACCAGTATTAATTTTAGAGTGATACTGTGTGCAAGATACTTATTGTTTCATGATTTAGTATATGTATTGTTGTTTCCATGTAAAGCGCTGTGAGCCTGGCTCCTTGCTGGGATACAGCGCTATATAAATTATCATTTTATTATTATTATTATTATTAGTCATGTTGACTTCACTTTTTTTATTGCCCAGCAATGGTTGAGAAGAATAAAAGGTAAATAGACAATGAGTGTCGGCAATATTAGTTTTAAATACTTTAAATCCGGTGAGAAAGCATTGTGTGTGATTTACAATGAAACCGTGGCTGTGATGAAAGAATACAGCCTGCGCCGTCGTTATGAAAGCAAACATCGTGAGAAATATTACGTGAGCTGGATGGTATTATTCGTGCTTAAAATTCCTATATTACAAAATCAACTCACATTAAAAAGGAAATCCCCACATAAAAATGAATCCTTAAAAAGGGTCTTTTTTAAAAATGCCTAAGTCCTGACTAAAAGGGGCAAACCATTTACAGATGGTAAATTTTTGAAGGAATGTTTGTTGGAGGCAGCTGAGGAACATTACCCGTAATATTAAAAGAATATAAAAATGTAGGTTTGGGTGTAAATACTATTGCTCGCCATGTTGCAGACTTGGATGAACACATTGTGACTCAATTAGCGAAATAAAAGCGTGTAAACATCCAAGCAAACCTCGCCATTTTTCAATTGATGAGTCGCTGGACAGCAGTTCCAACTCTCAACAGCTTGTGTTCATTAGAAGTGTGGATAAATATATGAACATAACACAAGAGCTGGATTCTCTACGTAGTATGTATGGCACAGCTACCGGAGAGTATTGAAAAAAAACAACATTTGTTGATTTTAACGTGAATTGGACTAACTTCACTTGTTTAACTGTTGATGGAGAATAGAACATGAGTAGCATTGAAAAAGTCTTTATTGGACAAGTGAAGTAGATTTGTAATGAGAAACCAAATCCAAAACCTATGTTTCTGCACTTTTTCATTCACCATGCAGCAAACTTTGTGTTCTGAAAATTTGGACATTAGCAGTTTACTGAATCCTGTGGTGAAGATGATGGATTTAATAATGTTGCAGGAGCTTAAACATAGACAGTTCAGAGAAATGTTGACAAATGCTCACACAGAATCACAAGATTAACCATATTACACAGAATTAAGAGGGCTAAGTTATGAGAAAATTCTGAGTAGAGTATTTGAATTCAGAAATGAAATACGTGAGTTCTTAGAAAGTAAATGAAAGTTATAGACATTACAGTCTGATGAAGATCGGTTATGGAAATTGATATTTGCTGCAGAAATTCTTTGTCGTTTAAAATGCCAGAACATAAAACTACGATGTAAACGTGTATTTTATTTGGTATAAGACAGACCAACAACTTGACACAGTTTCAGCATTTCCCGTTCCCAATTTCTTTTTCGAACATGACTTAGCAACGTGGCTGTAAGCTTTCTTTCTCGACATTGGCATACTATTTTCGTTCTCTCCGTTATGCTCAGTGACATAAAAGTAGACACGCACTCTTCTCAACATGTACGTTCATGAAATGAAACGTTAGGCGCCCGCCCCTTTCTTCAGGTATGCCCAACTGTGTGTATCTCATTACTCCTGTGTTATCAGTCGCTTTGGTATGTCTTACAGTCGTCTGAGCCACGTTGCCTTTACTTTGTTCTCATTGATTCCGGCTGCTTTGGTTTGCGAACAAAGCAAAAAGTTCAAAAAGATATTTCTGTATCCTGCAAAACCTGGTTTCAGTCATGAATAATTGTATGTTGCTCTCTCCAGAGTTCCTTCATTTCATTTACTCACAGTCGTTTGCCCAAACCCACCCCATTTGGACAATTGTGTTTTTTAGGAATTCTTTACCCGTCACTAAATCATTAGTGGCGTCTGCTACGTCGCGAGACGGCTAGTATTAAATATTTAATTAAAAACTAAATCTATGTTTTGATTCTTCTTTATTTTGACCTATGTGTGTAGTCGGCCCCCAAACCGCTGTTTCACAGTTTATCCGACCCTCCGGAGAAAACGTTTGGAGACCCTTGGAGTAGATGAAAAGATAGGGATGTTGGTAATATTATCAGAACATACAAATATGACTCCTGACACCAGATTGATGCAGAAGCTTTGCTGGTAGGTATATTAAACTTTAACTTCCTAATTTTGTTACATTTCTGGAGCATCAAACTTGAGAAAATTGATAGTGTCCAGAAATGGTTGCAGAATCCTACTGTGAATTTCAAAGAAGCATCATCTAATCTTGAATCGTTTGAGCAAGAAATTGTCAAGATTCGTAATAATTTGCGATATACAATGGAAAAGAAGATGCACAACTTGGTAATCGAGGTTAACTGAAGGTTTAGACGACAACGGAGGATGCCTGGAGAAAAAAAAGAGATGCAGAACTTTTTTGCAGAAGAAGAAATTGCAAGCCATATGAAGAGTGTAATTGATAGACTCCAACAAATTTGGATTTTTACTAGATGTCAAAACTGTTCTTGCTGAGACGAAATTCGATACCCTTCGTAAAACTTGCTGACATTTTGCTCATTTCTACGACACTGGCGTCAATACCCAGGCTGAAGGTCTACCGAAAAATACTTTGGGGCTTCTTGTTTTTTTTTTCATATGGACATGACATATTTCCGAATCTACGCATTTCACTTTAAATACATGTAATTGCTGTTTCAATTGAAAATGGTCCATCAGCAAACTGAAGCTTAATTTGTCTTATTTACGTATTTCAATGGGACAAGATCGTCTGGGTGATCTTGCACTCCTTAGCATCGAAAGAGACACACTTCAGAATATTAATTTTTGCAATTTCATTGACGAGTTTGCGACACTCGATTCAAAAAGGATCAATTTATTTTAGATTATGTCTATTCGGGTCATGTACAATTAGATACGTATTTTTTCTAATAAATTGTTTATAATCGTATAGAGAAGTATTCATCTGTAATCTATTTGATTAAAATACCAGATGCTTCTAATGATACCATTTGACCGTAAAATTTCAAATTTTTATGGGGAGCTCACTGAGCCACGATAATTTTTCTGTCTAACAATCAACAAGGGGCGCAAATTTTGTGTCATGTCTCCGGGCGCACATGAGCCTAGCTACGCCACTGCCTGGCTCCCCATAACATGCCTTAAGCAAATAACATCTGGTGGTGTTTGGTGGGCGTTCCAAAACTTGCTATTTAAGAAAGTTTTACTATACTGATTCTCAAATACGTGGCTCAGTGAACCCTTTCCCTATTTTGCACACTCTATTAGTCTCAACGTTATTCTCCTAAAGTTACTAGCTGACAACAAGTGAGAATAAGCATATAATAATATTCAAATATCATATTCAAAGAATAAAAAGCATCTAACTCTAACATAAAAAATGTACATTTAAACAATTCTTATCTAACTTATCCAATCGAACCTGAACTAATTCAGCTAGCCTGCCTACCCCCCAATTTTATCGACGATATCCAACATCTGGAGCAGAGAAAATGCATTTAGTTCTGGAACCAAGAACAAGCCATGATGACATCTGTCCTAATTTCTAAAAGTTTCTATGTAATATTCCTTTTGTGCCTTGGCTCATACAATGTGTGGGATATAATTTTATTGTTAAAATGCTAAATCACACTTCCTTACACGTGCTTGCATGCATACATTTAGACACCAACTCGTAATCACTTAAAAGCCATGCAGCATCGAATCCGGGCAAAACAGCGACTGTCAAAACAGCGACCGTCAAAACAGCGACTTCAAAACAGCTTTTTTTTAAATACAGTGACGGTCAAAACAGCGACTGTCAAAATAGCGACTGCATCAAAACAGCGACTGCATCAAAGCAGCGACTGTTTTTTAGAGAGAATGGACTATATAAAACAAATTCTTTTTTTTTCATTAATTGAATTTGATTTTAGGTTTAAAAGCGCAAAACCACTGGAAAAAAATATTAAAAAAAAAAAAAGATAAATGTGGTCCTTTCTGTTTTGACAGTCGTTGTTCTGACACAGTCGCTGTTTTGAAAGTCGCTGTTTTGAGCCCGTGCCATGTAGCATCCCCCAAAAATGGAATATAGAACGTTACCTTTGCCATAGTCTCAAGTAATCTGTAAATCGTCTAGAATCACCGCTTTATTAAGATGTGGGTCAGGCCCGCTTGATAAAATCATGTCTGTTGAAACTCCCACCAATTATCTACCCCAATCAAAGTCTTTCCACCTGGATGAGTGATTATCCATTATCTACCCCGGGCCATTTCAAGTCCCTTTCCTCCGAAATCAGCTACTTCCTTAATTTCCCAATCCAAACGAGATAACATATTGTACCAGAACCCCACATTTCGCGCCTCAAGTCTACTAGCCACCTGGGCGTGGTTCAGTTCTTGCCCCGTAGGCCCACGCCACAACGTCAAAGTACCAGCCTTCTCTTTGAAAGCTAACTAGCCGCCCTAGGCCTCAAATTTGGTGCACGCAGCAACCCCAAATGACAAGCCGTCTCCTTGAATGCGAACAAAATTCGCTTAGGACATTCACACACTCCCTCTGCTTACAAAAACATGTCGCCCCTGATATTACGTTACACTTCGGCATGTTTGTGTTGAGTTTGCTTTGCGTGACAAAAACATTCTGGCAAAACAATTCAAAATAGCTGCACTGAAACGTTAAACATTTCCCGCTAAAACCACATTTCCACTCAACCAGTCCTAAAATTACGACAACTTTTACGTTATTGTTGTGACGAAATTTATGAACGTGCAATTCCTCACTGCACAGCAACAACTAAACAAGGAAAGGAAATATCTCTAAAGGCGCACCATTTCGCGCCGTGAGGCGGAATAGTTGAATGCGCATATTAACTGTCATCTAAGAAGTGTGAGAGATGAACCAGTCTCCATTTTTCTTCTGTTGAGGTGATAACATCAACTGTTGTATATTCACTCGGATTGTAACCCTCAAGGAACTAAACATTCCGAAATACAGATAAGCATCTGGTCCCTGGTTACCGGGACGCCAAGATTCCTTCATCATCTACGACCGGTGCCAGAGGAGAATATCGCAACAGTGTAACAATTCCAGAGACGATCATCTCCGGATAGACCCTCTACATCCAGCGGCGTACATACCAGTACCCGACTGATGCCGATCCGCCATCCCCAGGAGAGGATCGAAGCCGATCAGCCACGATTACACTCGTGCTAATCGAAGCCTGGAAACTCCGCGTTTTCGGAAGTCACTTATATTCATAGGTGAAAATTCAAACCCTTCAAGAGGTTTATTTTGTGTTGAAACAGTGAAGTCCATGAGGAAGGTATTTACACCGTGACTCAACAGGGGATCAGCCTGCTCCCAGGATCAGCACCACAACGTCGTTGCAGTACTCAACAGTGGAGTCAGCCTGCTCCAAAGGACCAGCACCACAGAGTCAACAGCAACAACTCAACAGTGGAATCAGCCTGACCCGCGGTTCAGCACCACCGAGGACGGACCAGAACCACTCATCAGGGACATCAGCTAATATATCAACTACAGCGCCTCGCAAGGACAAGATTTATCTTTAAGTACCATACCATTGAACATTAGTATAGGGCTGAAGCCTAATGATGAAATCATTATTATAGGGAAT